>NDXB01009148.1:2464-15491 GCA_002631895.1 Agapornis roseicollis
GGGGGGGGGGGGGGGGGGGTTCAATGGCTTCAGTGACTCGGGTGTGTTTGCTCTATGAAGCCCTGCGTGGGGAAGTCCGGCGCTTTGGGATGCTTTCCTTCCTCCAAAGTGGTTGGATTGGGATGGATCACGGGCACATCCATGTGTGTTTCATACATGTGGGTGTTCACACATGCGCTGCCTCTCGCACACGCTTCAATCCACGTCGAGAGACGATGTGCGTCCACGGCAGCGTGCGTGTCCCAGGCGCGTGTCGTGGGATCATGGAATGGGTCGGGTTGGAAGGGACCTTAGAGTTCATTGAATGCACATCCGTGTGCTGGTGCGTTCCCCAGTGCATCCGTGTGCAGGAACACACGTGCACTGGTGGTGTTGGGAAGCCCTCCTGGTTTGTCCTGGGGGTGATAGACCGACATTCCCATCTATCCCGGTTTGGGCTCATCCTTTGCGGCCAATAGAGATGCTCCAGAGGGATCATTGTGAGGAGACGTTTCTGCTTCCAAGCTCCATTGTCAGTTGTGTCCCGGAGCTTTCCATAAAGTGAAAGGAAAAGGAAAGGGCAAACCCAGAGCCCCAGCTCCGAGCTCTCAAACCCATCAAACCAGCTGCAAGGCTCGTGTTGGGGTCCATGCCCGTTCGCCTCCTCCCAGGGATCTCACTGGGGCTCCATCACTTCGCTTCCTCATATTCACATTCCCATATCCCCATGAATCACAGAGCCAGGAATTTCAGGCAAACGGGAATGCTCCGAGGATAATGGCGAGAGTTGGCAACAGGGGCAATGAGTAATCCTGATGGGTCCCTGATAGCAACGTGTCTCGCCTCATGCTCTATTTTGGGGGTGTAGTTGGGCTCCAACCGAGACTTTGATCCTCCTCCTGGTGCTACAACAGCTTGGGAATGATCTTCCCTCCCGCCTGGCATTGCTGCCCCGTGGGGAAGCTGCATTTCCCTGGTGATCCAGGTTAAAGTTAGCGTTGCAGGTGCCTGGCGTTGCCTCCATGAGCTGGAACCAACCTCTCACGGGACCGGAATGTTTGCAGCTCCCTGGATGGGGGTGGGAAAGGTTCTTCTCTGGTGCCAAGCGGCGGCCTTGGATTGGGAGCCCGGGTCCGTCGGGATGGGCACGGCTCCATCCCCTCTGCCCCCAGCCCTCGGCCAAGCTTTTGGCACCAGCGCAGCGTTGAAAAGCTGCTCTTTCCAAGGGGTTGGGAATCCACAGCCCTGGAAGGGTGCGGGAAAAGGAGGGGGGGGGGAGGTGTGGGGGTAAAAAAGAGGGATTAATTAAAACCAGGGATGCCGGAAGCTCTGCCAAGAGGAGAGGTTGGGATCATGTAGCAGCATCACGTGCTCCTCACCCCTTTCCTAGGCAAGAGGATCAAAGGCAAGGGAGGAACTGCAAACCCTGCCTGATGCCAGAGCCAGGGAAGGGGTGGTTGGGCAATGGGAAGCCCTAAAGCTGCCTCCGAGTGTCCTTGGGCTGAGCACTGACTCGCATTCACCATCGAGGGCAAAGAGGCTTCCTTTGCTCTTTCGAGGTTCAGCCGTGCCACCGATGCAAAGCAAAGTTGGGCGCTTCCCAGGCCTCCATCCCTCCTCCCATGGGAGCACCCGGGGTGTCCATAAGACAGCCCTGCTTTAACGCCGCCTGAGCATCCCCATTTCATCCCAGAGGCAGAGAACCACAGGATCCCAGTCTGCTTTGTGCTGGGAAGGACCTCAAAGCACGGACACCTTCCACTAGAGTCGGCTGCTCTAAGCCCCATCCCACCTGGCCTTGAACCTTTGCCAGGGATGGAGCAGTCGGATGCCCTTTAACTGCTATGAGAAGCCAAGGTGTGTGTGTGTGTGTGTGGGAGCAACAGGGAGGCAAAAACGCTGCTTGTGACCAGGGCACCCTTTTAAAGCCTTTTCTTCCCTTTCCTGTCCCACGAGGCTGGAGCAAGGGCTCTGGATGGCACCTCCGCATCCCAGGGCAGCTCCCTTCCATCCCTGCTCAGCCACATGCGGAACAGGAGCATCCCAAAGCCTCTAAAGCCGGAAGGGATCCATCCCACCCCGCGCGTAGATGGAGTTTGGAGGCCACCAAGGGTAAGGGGGGCATCCCCATGCACCCCCACCTGCAGGAGCCACTGTCCCTACAATGGGCCTGGATTGGGAATCTCTTTGCTCTCTAGCAGGAGGCATCGTGCTGCCCGTGCAGGGTCCTCGAGTGCTTGGCAAACATTTGCTCATTAAGCTCTCCAATGAGATAAGTAAATTACCACAAAGCTTTGGGCCAAAGCTCCTTGAAGTCCATTGGGTTTGGGGGAATCCAGATCCATGGGATCAGGCCCGGGAGAGCAGCTTTAAACCCCCCTCAATTTGGTTAAGAGCTCAACATATTGCCTGCAGATGGAGGGTTAAGCCCTGGGGACAAGCTGGTGTGGGGCTGGTGATGGGATTGTGCCTGGGAATGTGGAGGGGTTCGGGGACAAAGTGCCCTAAGGAATTCCTGTGCCTTCCAATCTGGGTGATTTTAGGTGTGGGATCCAAAGGGGGGTTCAATTCCAGGGCCCTTCCCTAATCCCCGCTGCTTGCACATGGAGTTTGTTTTCCAAGGAACGCTTTTCCCTTCCTGTTGAAATCACACCTTCCGCGAGCAGAGAATTCCTGATGTCAACGCATTGAGCACCCAGGCTGCCCTATGGCTTTCCATGGAATCCCAGCCCGCGTTGGCTTGAAGGGACCTTAAAGCTCCTCCGGTTCCAACCCTCTGCAACAGGCAGGGACACCTCCAGCTCTGCGTGCAAGCACCTCCCTCCCTCCCTGCCTTCCCCTTTCCCTGCTCTATTCCACGGCGCCGTGTGCCGGAGACAAGGGAAGTCACCGCGCCGCACGTGATGCCTCCTTCCCAGGGATGCTTTAATCATCCCATCACATTCCAGAGCTCTTCCTGCTGCTGCTAATTTTAGTCTCGTGGTGGAAGCTGCCGCACGGGGTGGGATGGAGCCGGAGCCACGCAGGTGCAATCCCAGCCGCGCACCTCCTTGCTCTTAACGCTGCTCCGGCATCCAGCACGGCACCGTCGGGAATGCTTGGGAAAAGGTCCCAAGAGCGCATCCTTGCTCTGAAACAAGCCCAAGGATGGGATCCGGAGGGACCTGGACAGGTTGGAAAGGTGGGAACCTCATGGAGTTCGCTCAGCCTTGGTTGAGGCTGGTCCCATAGGCTCGGATCAACGCACGCAGCCACGGATGGGGCAGCCACAGCATCCCTGGACACAGCCTCGACCCATCTCGGCTTTGCTTCCTTCTGAGGGTGCTGGCGCGTGCCAAGGCACACGGGGAAGCAGAATGAGGCCCTGAGCCAATTGAACCCCTCTTCTTATCAGTCTAGACATCCTCATTATCCAGATAAATGTCTGATCCCTCCCTGAATCCCACTAAGCTCCTGCCTTGAGGGCTCGGAATGCAGAGGGCACTCGCCTTCACCCAGCACTTCCCTTTGGATTCGAGCTGCTGCCCCCAATTCCTGCGCTTGGGAGCGGGTCGCGGGCATGTGTTATGAAGAGTTCTTGACCAATTACAAGTCATTGCTGAGGCTTTTATCACTATTCTTTAATAGATGCTGTTAATTATTATTATTCATTTAAAAGGAGGGTTGCCATAGCAACGGGGAGATGGGAGCTGCTTTTCAGGCACGTCAAGTGGACACATCCTCCCGCAGCCCACCATAGGACAGGGAGGCCTGGGATGGAGCTGGGGCCCCACTGGTGCTGTGCTTAGATCCCTGTGTGGAATGGGACCAGCAAGGGAAGGTGACAGCGCAGGGAAGAGCTCAGAGCAGCTCCCAGTGTCTAAAGGATGCTGGAGAGGGACCTTCATCAGGGACTGGAGCGCTAGGACAAGGGGTGATGGGTTCAAGGGGAGATTTAGGGTGGATCTAAGGGAGTTCTTCCCTGTGAGGGTGGTAGGACGCTGGAATTGAATGGAGAAGCTGTGGATGCCCCATCCCTGGCAGTGTCCAAGGCCAGGTTGGATGGGGCTTGGAGCATCCTGCTCTAGCGCAGCCTGAAGGGGAAGTAGCAACGCTGACAACCACTTGTTCAGTGGCAGCACATCCTCTTCACCCATCTCCATTCACTCCGGGACCAGCCTCCATTCCCATGGGATCATGGGCTCCCTGGGGCTGGGATTACTCTGCTCAGCCCTGGGTGTCCCCGGGGATGTGGGGCCGGGGCTGCCCCACACGTGGGTAACTCAGGTACGTGCAGTCAGGACCCATGGGGAGGGTGGTGCTGTAACGGTCCCCAAGGGGCTGCACAAGAGCTGCCTGAGGAGCCCGAGTGGAAGAACACAAAAGGGAAGCAGGAGAGGCTGGGAAAGAGGGAAGGAGGGGGGGAGAATCCCCCCATGCCCGGCAGCTAATCCCGGCTCCGCTCCGAGAGGGATCTCGGATAACAGCGCTCCACGGTGGAGGCCAGATGGGTTTGATTTAATAGCAAAGCAGGGGGCTTGGGATCGCTGCCGAGGAGCTGGGTCCTCTGCAGGCAGCGAAGGGCACCGGGTGTCGATCCAGGCTGAAATGCCCAAGAGATTCCTACTGCATCCCGGGATAGATGAAGCTTCCCAGTCCTCGGCTTCGGGATCTTGGAGGCAAGAAGGAGGCTCAGGGCAGCTCCATCCCATCCCTGGGACGTGCCACAGGGTTAGGTGAGGCAGCAGCACTCAGAGCAGCGATGCTGATGCAGGGCTTTCCACTGCTCCTGCCTGAAATCTTGCCCTGTCTTTGCCTTGGAGAGGATGGATTTGGCTTCCCTGCCTGGTGGCCATGGCCCGGAGGGAGCTCACCCCGCTCGAAATCCCTGGAAACAGGGATCGGAGCATCCATGGGCAGCGCTATCCCAGGACCGGCCTCGCCTCCTCTGCACTGCACACAATGGACACGAGGTGGCGCTGCCGTTCGCTGCCTGGGAAACCGGGCTGCGCTGAGCGGAGCCTTGAGAGGCAGGCAGGGAGCATCCCGATGCTGTTGGGATACGGGTCCCACTGCTCAGAGCGAGCTGCTCAGAGCCTGGGTGCTGCAATGATGCTGTATAACCTGGAGTCACCATCGAGTTACAGCATGGGATGGAGCTTAAAGCTCATCCAGGTGAAGAGCTGAGATGGAAAGGGCTGGAAGAAGGCGTTTACCCCAAACAGAGCCACTGAGGCAGGGACCTGCGCATCCCGGATGGATGAGCTGTGAGCTGGAGGGGATGCTCCATGGGGTGGGCAGAGCACTGCGGACCAGGCAGGGCACATCTAAAGGGGTCAAGCTTTGCATGGAGAAGCGGATGCAGCTGGAAGGGGAGACTCACCTCCGTCAGGAACGGGAGGGCTCTGCCTTTGTGGTTGGAGCCAAAGAGATTCCTGGCTTTCCATGAGTTATTCCCAGTGGCCTCTGTCCTCCAGCCCCTGTGGAGCTCTTGGCGCATCAATCTCCATCCTCATGGCGCTGGGCAGCAATCGGGGTCTCCACTGGTGCCTGCACGGACCCAGTTCCCGGTACCCCCAGCTCCATCCTGCCCAGTGCAGCCCAGCTTCCCCCATCCCAAAGCCTCTCTGTGGGTTGGGAACGGCAGCGGAAGCTCAGGGTTTGCAGAGCCCAAGCCCAGCCCTTGGCAACCGGCAAACAAACAGCCCTGGGCCCAGCGAGCACGGAAGCAGCCGCTCGGAGCTCCCTGGACACAAGGCGCGGGGCAGCCGCTTCCCTTTGGTGTTCATCCGCTCCTTCCCGGCCTCTGCTGCCTTTTAGGTCCGAATCCCAGGAGGAAAACTCCCGTCGCTCCTCCGCACACGGCCCCGGGGATGAGCAGCACCGGGAAACTCTGCCTGGCTTTAGCCAGCACAAAGCTCCCCTTCCAACCCGGATCCCAGGGTTCCCTGGATGCACAGAGCTTCCTCCCCATGGAATCCCAGGCTGGGTTGGGATGAAGGCAGCTTAAAGCTCTCCCTGTTCCAGTTCCCTGTGGGCTGCGTCCCCTCCTGCTGCTGAAGGCACATTCCCTCCCCAGCACTGAGGATCCCGCTGCTCCCGTGGGATGCTCGATGTGCCAAGCGCATGGGAAGTGGGAGTCAGGAGCTAAAGCCCCATCAATGCCAGGTTTGTCCCTTCAGATCTCACTCTCTGGGCTTCTCAGCGGTGCTTGGTCACACTTGAAGTTGCCTCTGCTCCTGGGTATCCATGGATGCAGCCTCTGGACACATGGCCCCTTCCCCAGGGATGCTGCCAAGCAGCATAGAAGGAGCCATCCCTGGATGCGGGATGCTGGTACCCAGCCAAAGGGGTTGCGGGGGATGCAGGATGCTGGTACCCAGCCAAAGGGGCTGCAGGGGATGCGGGATGCTGGTACCCAGCCACAGGGGCTGCAGGGGATGCGGGATGCTGGTACCCAGCCAAAGGGGCTGCAGGGGATGCGGGATGCTGGTACCCAGCCACAGGGGCTGCAGGGGATGCGGGATGCTGGTACCCAGCCAAAGGGGCTGCAGGGGATGCGGGATGCTGGTACCCAGCCACAGGGGCTTCGGGGGATGCGGGATGCTGGTACCCAGCCAAAGGGGTTGCGGGGGATGAGGGATGCTGGTACCCACCCACAGGGGCTTCGGGGGATGCGGGATGCTGGTACCCAGCCAAAGGGGCTGCAGGGGATGCGGGATGCTGGTACCCACCCACAGGGGCTTCGGGGGATGCAGGATGCTGGTACCCAGCCAAAGGGGTTGCGGGGGATGAGGGATGCTGGTACCCACCCACAGGGGCTTCGGGGGATGCAGGATGCTGGTACCCAGCCAAAGGGGTTGCGGGGGATGAGGGATGCTGGTACCCACCCACAGGGGCTTCGGGGGATGCGGGATGCTGTTGGGATACATGGAGTGGTCCTCCCTGTTCCATGTGCCCCGGGATACCGGGATCACTGAATCCGGTGCGTGCCGCCTATCCCCAGCCTTTCCCAGTTTCCCTTTTACAGGGATGTGGATATTTGCACAGCGGGTGTGTGGCTCTGGGTGTGTGTCCCGGCACCGTGCACCTTGTCCCTTGGCTGCATCCCTGTTCCCGTCCATCCCTGGAGGGAGCAGGCGATGCCTCTTTGGCACAAGGTGGGTTTCATCCCTGGGGAAAAGGTCGGGATGAACCCATCCTGAAACCTGATTGTGGGATCCTAAAAGCCCCCAGGAAAGCGACTTGGGAGCATCCAACCAGGACACGTGGGAGCAGCAGCAGCTTCCTCCTGCAATTCCCTGGGTGCACAGGGAATTCCCAGCGGATCAAGGCGAGGTGCCAGGAGCCTGGAGCTGGGCTGAGGGATGCTGGAAGCTCAGCAGGGCCATGGGGAGTCCTGGGGGATGAGTGGCTCTTCCCCCACCATTCCTACAGGCTTCCAGGGAATGCTGAGCACCGGCCATGGCCTGGCTGCTCTCCAGCTCCATCCTGCACAAACATCCCCCAGTGCCCTGTGAGGAAGCAGAGGAGCTGGGATCGCGCTGGCCTTGGGATGAGGGAGTTCCGCATCCTGCAGAAGCCGTGCCAGGGACTGGGGCCTCCGGTGTTTTCCAGGCCCAGGCAGAGAGCAGCCCATCTGGGATGAGACCTTCCCAAAGCGCATCCCTGCCACCGAGGGATTATCCCAGCTTCGGGTAGGGAATGGGGTCAGGATGGAGCCCCCAGCCCTGTGCCTGCGGTGCTGGAAGAGCCAGGGCTGGTGTAGACCTTTTTATAGCGCAAAGAGTGAGAGGAGCCAGGGACAGAATGAATCATGGGATGAATCAGAGACGGGTTTGGGTGGAAACGGACCTTAAAGCTCATCCAGCTCCGAATCCCAGGACCCCTGCCACCAGAGAGGATGCTCCATGCCCCATCCAACCCGGCCTTGGACACTGCCAGGGATGGGGCATCCAAACCGTCTCCATCCAACCCATCCCAGTGTCCCATCACCCTCCCAGGGAAGAGCTTCTGCCTCAGATCCCAGCTCCATCTCCCCTCTGGCAGGTTCAAGCCATTCCCCTTGTCCCATCCCTGCATCCCTTGTCCAAAGCCCCTCTCCAGGATTCCACACTCAGAAACTTGCCCCTTATGGGGAAATGGGATATTCCATGTGGATGGACACGTGATCCAGGGGCTGTATGGAGAAGAGGCTGCTCCATAGGAACAGCCTAGGGATGGGGCAGGAGGGCTCAGCATTCATTCGGGAGCTGGGAAAGGACCACAAAGCAATGTGATGCCAAACAAGCTTTTCCTTCCAGCCCCCTCTCCTCACAGCCAAGCCCAGGGATGCCTTTTCCATTGGGATACCTGGAGATGCCGATTGGCACCTCCTGGGTTAGGGAAGAGCCCAGAGCATGTCCCAGCCCCCCAGGGGTGCTCCTGCCTCTGCTACCCCATCCCTGGCAGACTCATTGCAGCATCCCAGAGGGACTCGCACCGTGGACCGCTTGGCTGCTGAGCACAGCGGGGCTGGGGATGCTCATGGATCCTGGGATGCTCGGGCAGGATTGAAGCCATTCCTGCTGCTGGCACCCCCAACACCCCCACTCCCCCCCCCTCTGCTGCTCACTGTGAATCTCAGCCCTTGCCACAAATGCAACTGGTAAATCTATTAATTTTCCAGCTCTAATTGATGTATCGCTGTAATTACCTCTTATAACAAGGCAATTAGAGCCTATTAGAGAGTATTAGCTAATTAAAGCTCCTCTACACGTACGCATCAACCCCCTTACGTGCACAGATGTGGGGGGGGGGGTTGTTGGAACTGGAAGCCCAGCACAGGGCCTTGCAGGTCAGCACCATGCACTGGGATGCTGGGTGGGGAGATCCAGGTCCCATCCCTGCCTGTACCGCAGCATCCCTTCATCCTTGGGCATGGTATTTGCTGCTCTAGATAAGGGAGGGAGACCTCTGGGTAGGGTCAACCCAGTGATTTTTGGCTGTCTGGGATCCAATGGGAATCTACTTGGAGGCTGGGATCTTCTCCTGCTGGTAGCGGGGTGGGCAGGGATGCAGGGTTAATGCTTTGACGCTTTGTTGGCCAGAAGGGAGGCTTGGAAAGAGCAAATTCCCACGTGGAGATGGGATGTGTCTGCTTTGGAAAGAGCTGGAGGAGCGATGCCAAGGGGCAAGGGCAGCACAGCCCAGAAGGAAGACCCACAGGCTCCTTGGGAAGAGCCCCATTCCATAGGGCTCCCACCCATGGCGCATCCCCATCCCATGGCTCTCCAGGGATGCAGCCCTGAACCTGCAGCATCTCTTGGCATCCCAAGCTCACAGCATTCCCTGGTTCCAGGCTTCTTTTGCTGGCCAAGGAGTGTTGGAGGCTGCAAAGAGGTTGGAATTCCAGGGATGGGGCTGATTCCTGCCTTCCAAGTCTCACTGGGAGGGATAGAGCCTGTGCTGGAGCCACTCAGCCTCCTCATCCATCCCTCCATCGCCCCTCATATCCCCTGTGCATCGCTCCTCAGGCACACACTGCGCCAGCTCATGGAAACCACAGGAATTCCCGGTTCTGGGCACGGATCCTGGCCTGGCAGTGGCAGGGATGGGAGGTGCTGAGCGGAGCCTCATCCCGCTCCTCATCTGCTTCAAATTAAACCCCTCCTGCCTTGCACAAGGGACAAGAACCTCTTCGCCATCACAACCTACGGCTGTGTCAGGTCGGGCTCATCCTGCCCTGGTCCAAGGCAGGGTTGATGGGGGTGATGGAGCAGGAGAAGGGCATCGCAGCAATCAGTGCAATGGAGCCAACACAGTGCTGCCAGCCCCCCAAGGAGGGTGACAAGAGCCCCCCAAGCCCCTTCCCAATGTGTGTCTGGGAATGATGGGACCAAAACCCAGGAGCCAGGATACGGCCCCTGCTGTGCCCATGACCCTTAGCTGGGATTTTCAGCTATTGCCCAAGCCCATCCTTGTGCCTTTGCCCTGGCTGCGGTTCCCATGTGGAGCGAAAGCAGCTTTAACCCCGTTGTCCTTGGGATCCCCTCCTCAGGCCCATGCATGGGGAGTCCCGAAGGCTGGGAATGGGAGAAGTGAATGGGGGACGTGGGGATGAGGAGAGGGGATGGAGCTGCAGGCCCGAAGGAGAAAGGCCGAGCAAGGGCTGTTGCTTGCCCAGAGTTGGCTCCTGCTTCGTTCCCTGTCCCCACCCCGCTCCTGCTCCAGTGACAGTGACTCACGGAGCCGGGATTAATCATTCCCGGAGCGCGCATGCCCCCACACGTGTGGCCCTCTGCCTGTGCCCCATGTTTTTGCCTCTGTTGCTCTGGTTGCTGGGTGAGTCATTCCCAGCCTGCCCGCGGCTTTCCTGCTCCTAGGGCGCTGGGAAGGGAATGGAGCTCGGTCGCAGGACGAGCCGGGATAACCAGGGATCAGGCTCCCACTGATGCTCCCAGCCCTGGGATGCAGCTCCCATTCCAGCTTTCCTTGCTGCAGAGCAAGCAGGAACCTACAAAGGAGGAAGCTGAAGCGCCCACAGCCACCCTTACTTGGGGTGCTGCTTCTCCATTCCCATCGCCATTCCCAGTTTTCCATCTCTTGTGCGGGAAGGATTGGCTTTGAGGTGCCAATGAAACACCCCCCTCAGTAGCACTGGGGGTGCCAGGAAGCTGATCTGGAAGTCGGGAGCTGCTGAGGCTCGGAGGGAGGCAGAGGCAGCTGGACCAAGCTGGGAAAACCGGGAATCACCCCTATGGGAACTGGAGATAGTGGGAGAATGGCTGAGGAATGGTGGTGGGGCTGGGAATGGTGGTGGGAGGATGGGAACTGGCGCTCAGAACTGGGGGGGGAGGTGGGGGGGTGGTGTCCAAACGGAGCTCATCTGGGATGGGGAATGGAGAGAAAGGGTTAAACTGGGCACAGGGAAACTGGGAGCAAAGGGGGGGGGCACTGGTGTGGAGAGAACTGGGCTAAGCCAGTGCAAAGTCCTTGGGTGCTCCAGGGCTCTGTGTGATGGTTTGGGGCTCAGGGGCACCCTTGGGCAATGGGTGAGCTGGGATCCTGCCCTTGGGTCCCCAGACCCCGCATCCTGGGATGCTGCAGGTGCTTGCGGTACCCAGGACCCCTTGGGATGCCCCCTACCCCACTGTGCGGGGCAGCGATGTCCTAGGGGTGCCCGGCGAAGGCTCTCTGAGCCTTGGAGCACTTTGCCCTTTCCAAAGCTGACAGCTTGGAAAAGGAAGGGGGAGAAAGGGGTTTTTCCAATGGGCTCAAAGCGCAAAGCCCCCCATTCCCAAGGATGCTTTTCCCGGCTTCCCCCGGCCGCAGCCGTGCCTGATGCAAGGGTGTTGCCCGCAGCCGGGCCTCGTTAACTCCACCCTCCTCCTCCTCCTCCTCCTCCTCGCAGCTCCTCCTCCCAGCCGGGATATAAGCGGGGCACCCGGACAAGCCGGAGCCGCCGAGGCGTTCGTTTGGGGACCCCGCTCCTTGACCTGAGCCCGAGTCCTTTCGGCCTCCGGACCCCGATGGCGACCCCTTCGCAGAAGCGAAGCACCCGAGGCGGGGCTGCGGGGACCCCCCTGTCCCCGACCCGCATCACCCGCCTGCAGGAGAAGGAGGACCTGCAGGAGCTCAATGACCGCTTGGCCGTTTACATCGACAAAGTGCGCTCCTTGGAGCTGGAGAACGCGGGGCTCAGGCTCCGCATCACCGAGTCCGAGGAGGTGGTGAGCCGGGAGGTGTCCGGCATCAAGGCTGCCTACGAGTCCGAGCTGGCCGATGCCCGCAAGACCTTGGATTCCGTGGCCAAGGAGAGAGCTCGGTTGCAGTTGGAGCTTAGCAAAGTCCGGGAGGAGCACAAGGAGCTCAAAGCGCGGTGAGTGCCATAGGGATGGCTGGAGGGATGCGGGATGGTGGCGGGACGATCGCTGTCGTCATGGCTGGCAAAGAGCCGGGAGTGAGGAAATAGAGACCTGGAGGAGGCCGGGAGAGGAGAAACCCGTGACCTGGCTGGAGCTGGAGGGTCCATAGCAGGGACCAAGAGGACAGGGAAGCTCTCCCGGTATTCCCGCTCCCTCGCAGCATCGGGAATGCCTTGGGAGCGGGGCTCTGGGAGCTCGGGGCCGGTGGCTCCTCCGCATTCGTTATCCCGGAGCAGGCTGAGGCGCAGGGCAGGAAGCGGTGCCAGGCAGCTGGCTCCGTCCTGCCCGCTGAGCTCGCCCTGGTTCCCTCGGCTGCCTTCGGCACTTAAAGAACCTGCTCTGGTTGGGTTTGCTTTAACCCTGCCTGTGCCGCGGGGTCCCTGGAGCGATGCCTGCATCCCCATCCCATCGGCTGCCTCCGGGCGAGGCATTCCCGGCTCCAATCCCCCCCCCCCAAAGCCCTTTCCTGACAGGTTTATGTCATTCCCTTCCTGCCATAGGAACCTCCCTGCTGCTGCCGGTGCCTCTGCCCTTCCCATGCTGGGATCGTGCTCCCTGAGGACACGGAGCTTGGCACGGGGCTCCCTGGTCAGTGCTGGACCAGCCCCGGGTTTCCCTGCGGCTCCCAGGGCCCCGGTGCTATTGGCTCTGCTCCCGAGCCCCGCTCCATGTTGGAGCGAGCGGGTTCCCCTCCGTCCCTGGCGCAGGATCGGGACAACTCCCTTCTTCCTCCCTTTGCTCTTTTGCCTCTTGCTCTGGACACCTCGTTTGGAGCTGTCTCCCATGAGGCTAAAATTAACCTCCCCCGAAGATGCCGTCAACGTTCTTCCGACAGGGAAAGGGTGAAGCGAAGCCTTTCCCAGCGCTCCCGGAACGCTGAGCGCTGGGATATATATAGCTCCATTCCCCATGTGCTGCGCTCGGATAAGGCACCGTCCCTGCTCCCTGCGAGCCGAGCTCGCTAAAGGCTTTTTGCTGCCTGATGCAAACTCAGAGCTATCTTGGCCGTGGTATTTGGAGGGCTGGAAAGCATTTGGAGCCTGGGAGCACGGTCCTTATGGATGATGGGTTTTATTCCTGCGCTGGGAAACGCTCCCGGAGCTTCTCCATCACTACCAAATCCCCCCTGGGAAAGGCGAGGGGGGGGGGGGGGTTCCCCAAAA
>NDXB01009149.1:0-10577 GCA_002631895.1 Agapornis roseicollis
GTACGGCAGCACTCAATGGTGGTGTGACTTCATTCAGGCCACGATAGTCTACTGTTAGTCTCCGCTCCCCATTAGATTTTCGCACTGGCCATATGGGGCTATTGAAGGGTGAGGGGGTCCTGTTGATCACTCCCTGACTCCCCAGTCTATGTATCAGCTTATGGATGAGAATCAGGGAGTCTCGGTGTGATATTGCCGCCGGTGCACTGTTGTGGTCGCAATTGGCACTCATTGTTCTTTGACTTTCAACAACCCCACAACAGAAGGATCCTCTGAGAGACCAGGCAAGGTGGACAGCTGCTCAATTTCCTCAGTCTCCAAAGCAGCGATACCAAAGGCCCATCAGTACCCTTTTGGGTCTTTGAAATACCCTCTCCTGAGATAGTCAATGCCGAGGATGCATGGAGCCTCTGGACCAGTCACAATGGGATGTTTTTGCCATTCCCTCCCAGTCAGGCTGATTTCAGCCTCCAGTACAGTCAACTCTTGGGATCCTCCTGTTACTCCAGAAATATAGATGGGTTCCACCCCTTGACAGCTTGATGGCATCAGGGTACACTGTGCACCAGTATCTGCTACAGCCTTGTACTCCTGTGGAACTGATGTGCCAGGCCATCTGATCCACACAGTCCAGTAAACCCGATTGTCCCCTACCTCCCCCTGGCTGGAGGCTGGGCCCCTCTAACGGTCATCACAACTCTGGACACTTAAGTCATGTTGAAAGGGATTATTCTTTGTTATCACAGGAGCTGGAGTAAAGTCAGCTCTTTCGCTCCATCTGGGAACCTCCTCACCAGAGACTGAAGCCGCAGCTCTCATGGGATGATCAGTCTTAGTCCTTGCTCCCCTCTTCAGTTCACCCAGCCATTCCTTCAAAGCTGAAGTAGGTTTTCCATCCCACTTTGTCATGTCTTCTCCATGATCCCACAGGTAAAACCAGGGGGTGGCCCATGGTGTATACCTTCTATATCTTCGCTCTCGAACAATAGGCCGCCTTTTGTTAATAGCTGAAACGAGTGTTGGTACATGCGAGGAGCTGGATAGATCGTCCCTCAGTTGTTTGAGATCCTGGGACAGTTTTTTCACAGCTGAGATGATGGAAGGGGTGAGATTGTCCTCAACCTCTCGGAGTTTATGAGTTACTTCATCCACGGTTAGTGGCACTATGTCATTCCAGGTTACTGTCGCCAATGAATGGGCATATGATGACAGTGCATTCCGTGTAAGTTTCCGCCACATGGGTCATGTACATTCGACTTCATCTGGGTCTATGGGTATATCCGCATTATTCGGCTTGATGTGACAGATCATCTCTACAACGGCCGATTCCCTCAGAGACTGGATGCCTTTGTCTAAAGTAGTCCACTTGGCCGAACGACTCATAACATCATCCTTGTATGGAAACCTTTCTTTCACAGCTGCCAAGAGCCACCTCCAAAGACTGAGGGACTTTTTCTCTCTTGCAACTGCTCTGTCGATTCCCCCTTCTCTAGCAAGTGATCCCAGCTGCTTGGCTTCTCTACCTTCTAGTTCATGACCATCAGCCCCATTGTCCCAGCATCAGAGCAAACAGATACTATAGATATACCATAGGGAAAACATAGAAACACCAAAGAGATACCACATAAACACCATGGAGATGCAATAAAAATGCTGAAGAGACACCATAGAGACACAATGAGGTGAAGAGACCTTACAGACACCATAGTGACACCATAGAAACACCATAGAGATACAAAAGAGACACCATAGAGACAGCATAGAGAGACAGTAGATATACCATTGAAACAGCATAGAGGCACAATAGAGATACCATATATGGATATACAATAGAGGTACCATATAGACACCATAGAGAGGCCATAGAGATACCTTAGAAGCACCAAAGGGACACCACAGAGATTCCATAGAGACACAATAGAGATACCATGAGGATTCCATAGAGACACCATAGAGACATCATAGAGATGCCATAGAAATGCCAGAGAAACACCATTTACATACCATAGAGATACCATAGAGATAACATAGAGATACTATAGGGACACTATAGAGCTGTCATGGAGACACCCTAGATGTACAATAGAGACAACATAGAGATACCATACACATGCAATAGGAATTCCATAGAGATGCCATAGAGACAACATAGAGATACCATAGAAAGACCATCAAGATACAATAGAGAAACCATAAAGACACTACAGAGATACCACAGACATACCATAGAGACACCATAGAGACACAATAGAGATACCATGTAGACACCATGGAGATACCAGAGATACCATACAGAAAACATAGAAACACCATAGAGATACCATAGAAACACCATAGAGACACCATAGATATAAAATAGAGGTACCACAGAGACACCGTAGACCATAAAGATACCATAGAGACACCATAGACATATCATAGAGACACCATAGAGATACCATGGAGACTCCATGGAGAAACCATAGAGACACTATAGGGACATCATACAGATAAGATAAAGTAGAATTACCATGGACATACCATAGAGATACCATAGATATACCATAGAGACATCATAGAGATACCATAGAGACACCATGGAGATACTATAGAGATATCATAGAGGCACAATAGATATACCATAGAGACACTATAGAGACACAATAGAAATGCCACAGAGACATTATAGAGACACAATAGAAATAGCATAGAGACACTATGGACATGCAATGAAGATATCCTAGAGACACAATAAAGTAGAAAGACCGTAGAGATACCATAGTGACACCATGGACATACCATGAAGCCACCATGTAGATCCCATAGAGATACCATAGAGATACAAAACAAACACCATAGAGTCACCCTAGAGATACCATGGAGCCACCATGTAGATGCCATAAAGACACCATAAAGGTACAATACAGATAATATAGAGACAATACAGAGGCACCATAGAGATACAATAGAGAAACCATAGAGATACCAAAGGGACGCCATAGAGACATGATAGAGATACCATAGAGACAAAATAAAATATAATTACCATAGAAATACCATAGAGACACAATACAGATGCCATAGAGAAAACATAGAGACACCATACAGATACAATAGAGACACCATGGAGATACCATAGAGACACCCTAAAGTTGAATTAACAGAGAAATACAATAGAGACACCAGAGAGACACCATAGCCATAGCATAGAGAAAATGTAGAGATAGAATAGAGGCACAATGGAGATACTGTAGAGATACCACAGAGAGACCATGGAGATATGATAGTGTTGTGGTTGAAACCCATTCACGCAGTCGTTCACTCACTCAACCCCCCCCCTTTCTTCCCCTCCCCCTACTCCCACAGGGATGGGGAGGAGAAGCAACTCCCACAGGCTGAGATAAAAACAGTTCAGTAACTAAGGTAGAACACAAATCACTGCTGCTGCCACCAAAAATAACAGTGATAAAGGAAATAACAAGGCGAGAGAACACATAATCTCACCACCCACTGACTGATAACTCACCCCACCCAGCCTGATCAAGCACCAACTGATACCTCCTCCAACCCCCCAGAGCACTAGCCCTTCCGGGGAACTCTCTGTTAAATCCTGGACATGATGTGCTATGGTATGGAATACCTCTTTGGCTAGTTTGGGTCAGGTGTTCTGTCCCTGCTTCCTCCTGGCCTCCCCTCCTTCCTGGCAGAGCATGAGGCTCACAAAGTACTTGCTCAGGGTAAAACATTCGAGCAGTAACTAAAAACATTCCTGTTACCAGTTTTGTTCCCAACTGAAAGTCAAAACACAGCTGCACCAGCTACTATGAAGAAGAAAAAATGACTGCTAACTGCTAAACCCAGGACAATGTGTCAGGCTTGTTCTTATGACTTGCTTCAAGTGGAAAATGTAGTTGCTGAAGATAATGACCCAGAGTACTCCCACAACTATGTGAAGGATATCTACCAGTATCTGAGAGAGCTTGAGGTTGGTAGGAGTAAGTCAGAGCTCAGGGGGCATCTCCGGACACACTGAACATGTTGTAGGTGTGATTTGGAGCTGGTATTCACTTTCACCCATTAATTTTCCTGAGGCACTAGTAAGGGATTCCCTAACTTAAAATGTAAGCTTAAACTGAGCTGATTGTTAGCTTAAACTGAGCTGGTTGTTAGCTTAAACAGATGCTGGTCGTTAGATGAATCATCTAGTAGTACTAATACCATGCTCTTTCTAGCCCATCTCTAGTAAACAAGGAAACCTTGTGCCCTGTGGCCTATACCTGTGGGTTGTGCCTATACTGAGCTCTGATAAGCCATAAGGTGCCACAGAAGCTAAACACTGCAATGCTGTAGGTAAGTGATGAGGTGTATTAACCCTATTCCTTCCACACAGGAAAATCAAACTGTCAGACCCAAATACCTGACTGAGCAAGAAACCAATGGGAAAATGCATGCTGTGCTAATAGACTGGCTTGTGCAAATACAGATAAAGCTCAAACTCCTGCAGGACACCTTGTACATGTCAGTTGCCATCACAGATTGCTTCCTGCAGGTGAGTGTCTCGGCCATGTGTCAGGAAAGTCCTTCTTCCCTTAAGCAAAAGCACAAACACTAATCTGTAATACCATCATAGACATGTAACCCTTAACAAAATACAGCTGACCAGCAAAGGGCCTTTGATGTTGAATTGTATGCACCACATAACCCCCTTAGCTGTGAAGAGGGATTTGATGTATCAAAACTGCTTACTCTTCTACCAGATTTGATCTCAAAGCTTTCCAATACCCCTGCAGATGACTGCAAGAGATGATGTACAGGTATTCTGCATATGCAAGTATGAACGTCCTGCCATTGAACAAATCTTACACAGACAACATTGAAAAGGTGTGTTCTGAGCTCAGGCCTATGTTTCATATAAATCTTTACTGCTTCTTTCTACATGACAATGCTGTTTCTAAGAAGATGCTGCAGCTGGTTGGTGTCACACATATGTTTATTGCCAGCAAATATGAAGAGCTGTATCCCTTGTGTGCGGCAGACCTTGTCTATGTAACAGACAACACGTATACAACCAGCCATATCTTCGAGTTCAGATCCTGCAAGCCCTGAACTTTCGTCTGAGTCATCCTCTATCTTCACAGCTCCTAAATATGGATTTAGAGGTTGCAAAGGTAGAGATGAGAACAAGTTGATATAAGCAGCATCTGGAAAATGCCATTCTCAACTTTGGCAGGTTGTTTAAAAGATTCAAAACTTGAGTGTTATAAATGATTTTATCCAAACAGGATCTTAAATAAAATAACATTATTAAGCAAATAAAGGCAAGCAAACAGTGCTGGGTGTGTGGGGAGTCTCTGCTCTACCAACACACACACACACCCCACTCCTGTGTCCTGTTTATACTTCTTTGTGCTCATACATATTCATTTCCCCCCTTTTCCACCTTTGTAGAATCTCCTTGAATTCTCCCCTGCTCTCGGCACCTCCCTCCCCTACCCCCCCACTGCACCAATTGAGAAGAACCGAGAGAGACCAACAAGATACAGGAAGTAACAATCAGATACAGGAAGTAACAGTCAGATACATAAAGTAATAACCCATAAATGCTTTTATACACAATACCAATAGTGAAAGCAGTAACAAAATTGATGTAGGTAAAAAGTAAAAACTATGTTCATGTTCTGTCAGAGATTCCATGTTTTAAGAGGGTTATAGCTTATTATGCACTATTACTTCACATTGACACGAATCACATAAACATATTTCACAATTCCTCTTTTATGATATTGATTGGTGTTTCCTATCATGTCAGTATCTGTCAAATTGGTCAAGGAATGGTTCTTTTCTTTCCCTAATTCTTTAGTCTAGTAAAACAAAGTATTAAACATGTAATTATTAACAGTCCTCCGCATAGTCCCAGTACAACTATCCCAATTTCAGTCACCCAATTTCTGCCCACAAAGTCTCCATCATAACATACAGTTAGATTTCCTTCTTTACACAAAGCATATTGGGTTTGGTTATAAATACTCCTATTTTCCGACCTTTACAGTCATAGAGGGTATGATACATCAAAATTTGGGAGCTTACCCATCCCCTTCTAGTTATCACTACACATTTACAACAGTTGTTTGCTGTAGTCAGGGTCAAAGAACTCACCTCAAGTAGAAGAGGTCCAGTAAGGGCCTCAGGGGTCGGTGGTCACAGCCCAAAGGGGTTGCAGCCCTTGGCAGACCCTAATAGCTGCACCACCGGTTTCCTACCCGGTCTTGCCCTCTTCTTTAATAGATGTTTTTTTAAAACACTTAAAGGGTTGTAGGGGTTAGTTCTTAGTTCAATTTGTTCAGTGTATTTTCTTTCCTAATAGGTACTTAATTTGGAATTCTTTGTTTACTAATTATATAGGAGTAGTTATAATAAAATTTCCCCAACAATTGATCTTATTTTGCGATTCACCCAATAATTTTCTATTGCTACAACCCTGTTAGAATACAAAAAGAAGATAGTGTGTTCTCCATGTATTTTCCACAGTAATAACAATGACAAACAAGATACAAACTGCACAGCGACAAACTGGACAAAATTGAATATCAGCTTGACTCAGAGTCCTGCTATCCCATGCCGTCTGTTGGGGTGCTCCTCTCATGCCTTTCAAGTCCATTTCATGGTTAGTTTGGTTTCTCCTGGTTTGGATGCTATCTTTCACTCTTTCACCAGACTTTTCACTTGCGACATGTGCATCCATCCTTTTTCAGCAGTTCTTACTGCTGTTTCTGTGGTTAACAAGACAAGAAAAGGTCCCTCCCAGAGAGGGGTCAGAGTTTCTTCTTTCCATGTTTTTATTAAGACTTTGTCCCCTGGCTTTAACTGATGTATGGCAAATCCCAAAGGTGGGGTTTGAGCCAACATACCTATTTCTCTTAGTTCTTTTAATCTCATTCCTAGATTATATATTTTTGGATATTATGATCTTCTATTACATTACTCTCTAATGGCATTCCCTGATAATAAGGCATACAATATAGCATCTCATAGGATGATAATCCAGTTTCACTGTGTGGTCTTGTTCGTATGTTTAAAAGAGCCAGAGGTAAACATTTTGTCCAAGGCAACTGCGTTTCGATTGTAAGTTTAACCAATTGTTGTTTTATTGTTTGGTTCATCCGTTCTACTTTTCCTGAACTTTGTGGGTGCCATGGAGTGTGATATTCCCACTTAATATCCAATGAGTGACACAGTAATTTAACTATTTTTGATGTAAAATGTGGACCTTGGTCTGAATCAATATACTGGATTATCCCATACCTTGGTATTAAGTTTTCTAATAATATTTTTATCACAATTTGGGCTGTTGCCCGGGCAGTAGGATAAGCTTCAACCAAGCTTGTTAGATGATCTACTATTACAAAAAGGTATTTAATCCATCCAACCTTAAGTAGTTCAGTAAAATCAATCTGAACTCTTTCGAAAGGTCAATATGCCATTTTTCTTCCTCCTTGTGTTATCTGCCTGAATATCTTTTTATTTACCTTTTGACAAGTTAAGCATCCTTGTGTAATTTGTTTAGCTATTTCAGAAATTCCTATACATCCAAACTGTTTCAGAAAATGATCACTTAATGCTCTCGTGCCCCAATGTGTTTGTGTATGCAAGCATTCTAATATTCGCCTGGCATATGCTTTTGGCAGCATTTCCCGTCCGTACGGTAAAATCCATTTCCCTTGTTTCAACTTAGCCCCTATTTTCGCTAATTTTATATGTTCCTCCTGGGTAAATTTCTTTTCTATTCCTTCCTCCATTTCTTTATTCATATTTTCTCTGGTTCCGAGTGTTTTTACTTCAATTACTTTTCTTAAAGCTGCTTCCTGTGCTTCTTTGTCTGCTAAGTTATTTCCTCTAGTTCTGTAACCTAATCCTTTTTGGTGTCCCCGTCCGTATATGTACCACAGCTACTCCTTTTTTTTCTCTTAATGCTTTCANCAATTACTTTTCTTAAAGCTGCTTCCTGTGCTTCTTTGTCTGCTAAGTTATTTCCTCTAGTTCTATAATCTAATCCTCTTGGGTGTCCCCTTATATGTACCACCGCTACTTCTTTTGGTTTTCTTAACGTTTTCAGAATTTTTACTATTAGTTCTTGATGTATAAGGGTTTTTCCTTGAGTATTAATTAAACCTCTCTCTTCCCATATTTTTCCAAATGTATGAACCACTCCATATGCACATTTGGAGTCTGTAAATATAGTCCCACTTTTCCCTTTTAGTAATTCCAAGGCTCTACAAAGGGCCTGTGCTGACCATGATGAGCTTAGAGGTCCTGATTCCACAGGCTCTAAATCGTTATTTATTATTGCATATCCTGATCTCCTTTTTCCTTCTACTACTCGTAAGGAACCATCCACAAGATTTCTCCTTTTTCCAATTCAGTATCACTTAAATCTGGTCTTATTTTGGTCTGAATCTCTATTACTTCTAAACAATTGTGCTGTAACTCCTCTGAGGGTTCTCCAAATAAAAATTGTGCTGGACTCTGAGCAGAAGTTACCTACAATTCTAAATCAGGAGAATCAATCAATATTGCTTCAATTCTAAATCAGGAGAATCAATCAATTCATACTTCAAGATTCAGCTGTTAGCTATTTTTCCGCTTTCTATTGTAAAACACTCCTAACATTATGAGGAGTGTATACCATTAGAGGTGCATTAAAGGTAACTTTCTTAGCTTCCTCTATTAATAAGGCTGTAGCAACCAAAGCCTGGAGACAGGTAGGCCATCCTCTGCTTACTGGATAAAGCAACTTAGAACAATACCCTACAGGTTTTTTATTCCAGCCAATCCTGAATAAGAACTCCATATGCTGTTTGGTTTGATGTATTCACAAAAAGATAGAAGGGTTTTTCTAGATCTGGGAGATTCAATACTGGTGCTTGTATTAATGTCCTTTTTATTTCCTCAGATTTCTGGTCATCTTCTATAAACCACTTAAGTTGGTTGTTAATTAATTTCTCATATAGAAATTTCACTTTTTCACTATAGTTCTCAATCCATGGTCTACAATATCCTAGTAGTCCCAATAATTGTCGAATCTCTTTTTTTTTNTCAGATTTCTGGTCATCTTCTATAAACCACTTAAGTTGGTTGTTAATTAATTTCTCATATAGAAATTTCACTTTTTCACTATAGTTCTCAATCCATGGTCTACAATATCCTAGTAGTCCCAATAATTGTCGTATCTTTTTTTTTTGTCTGTGGAGGTCTCATAGGTAAGATTCCAGATACTCTGCCTGGGTCTAATTTCTTCTTCCCTGCTTTCAAACAATGTCCCAGATATTTTACTTCCTGTTCTACAAGCAGTAATTTTCATCAGGACACCTTTAATGCCCTTTTTCCCAAAAAGTTCAGTAATTTGATAGTAGCTTCTCGGGTTTCCTCTTCAGTTTCCCCTGCTATCAATAAATCATCTACATACTGCAATAACTTTATCTCCTTAGGTAATGTGCAGTCTTGTAATATTTTCTCTAAAGTTTGCCCAAATAGATTGGGTGACTCTGTAAACCCCTGTGGCAGTACAGTCCACCTTAATAGTTGCTTTTGTCCCGTTTTGGGATCCTCCCATTCAAAGGCAAAATAATCTCTAGACTTTTCATCAAGGGGCAAGCCCAAAAGGCATCTTTTAAATCTATTATACTATACCAGGTATATTTAGGAGATATCTGGCTTAATAAAGTATACGGATTTGCTACTACAGGGAATTTAGTAATTGTTCGTTGGTTTACTGCTCTTAGGTCCTGTACCAATCTGTATGACCCATCTGTTTTTTTACAGGGAGTATGGGTGTATTATGAGATGACATACATGGCTCTAAAGTTCCTTTTTCTAAGGTCTGTTGACTATGGGTTTTAATCCTTTTCAACCCTCCATTGGTATAGGATATTGCTTTACTCTGATCAGATGGTTCTGAAGAGTAGGGTTGATTAAACAATGGGGTGGTNATGACATACATGGCTCTAAAGTTCCTTTTTCTAAGGTCTGTTGACTATGGGTTTTAATCCTTTTCAACCCTCCATTGGTATAGGATATTGCTTTACTCTGATCAGATGGTTCTGAAGAGTAGGGTTGATTAAACAATGGGGTGGTAAATAAAGCAACCTCAAGAATGTCAGGCTTTATTAGAGAAAAAGGAAACCACTGCGATAAGCTCTCCCAGAAACACCTGGGGTCACTGATGTGACAACAATCCTAAAACTGTATGTAATGTAATGAATATGTATGTTCAAGGACAATACAATCACAGCCTGGTTGACACCTGGTAGATACATGCCTGGAGGAGCCATCCCCCGTGTCTCCCGGCGCCGCAATAAAGAACACCTGCTTGTCAACTTAAAACTTTGTTGGCAAGTTCCTGGAGTTTTCTCCGAATCAGTCTGCATCTATTATTTGAATATTTATGGCGTCCATTCCTATTTTACCTATTTCTCCTTCCTTATACCACATGGAGGGATCTATTGCTTTCTCATCCTCCTGTGTTAAAATATATAGTTTTGTGAAATATGTGATTCGTGTCAATGTGAAGTAGTAAGATATAACCCTCTTAAACCATGGAA
>NDXB01009150.1:7933-25472 GCA_002631895.1 Agapornis roseicollis
AAAAGGAAAAAAAAAAAAAAAAAAGGCACAAAAAGAATCCAACAGTTATACCACTATGGAATAGTTTCTGCATTATTTTCTTCTGCAATTTTATATGGGTTTTGTTACATGGAGAAAACTCATAAGCAAATGCATGCTTTCTGTTTAAAGTCGATTTCAGCAAAATAGGATATACCCAGCTTGTGTTTATTGCAAACAAAAAAATGATTAATTGTGCCAGAAGAATCACAAACAAATCCGTATGCACCTTGACACTGTGCTAGAAAGAAGCAGCTTTCTAAGAGAGCAGGATGTAGCTCACCATCAGGTGTTTCACTTTAAAGATAGGTGGGATGGACAGCCCATGGAAGGACCTCCTCTCACTAGGGGAGGGATATTATGTTATTCAGTTAAACTATGTATTTACCTTCTAGATACATAGAGCTGGTGAATCCTGTCACAACAGAATTAATAGGTTATCTGAAGTAAATAGTAATACAGCTATCTTACTTAAATCCAGAGCTTACAGAGAAAAGGTAATGCTTTTCAATTACTAGCCTCAAATTTAATTTTTAATTAAAAAAATGGAAAAAACAAAACCAAAAATCAGAGTAAATGATCATGCTCAAAGCCAGCTATGAAAATGAATGTGGAAACAGTAAATATCAGTAGTTGAAACTTTTATCATAGTTTGAATAGCCTCTGCTGTAATCATTATTCCTCTGTTCTAGCAGTATCAGTCCCTTGAATTCACTGCCACTATGCATGCCGGTCAGAATGTTCCCCATATGCAACATACACTGTATTCTCTATGGGAATAAAGAACCCAATGGATTCCTTATAGTCCTAGAACCACAGATGTGAGCTGGAAGCCAAGGAACAAGGAGGTGGAATAAACCAGGATAAGATCTGCATAGACCTTTTCAGTGAACTCTCCCTGTTTTGTCATGTTTTCCTTACAACTTCTTTCTTCGCCCACTCCTGCCTTAGCTTTTTTACCCCCTATCACGTGAAACAGGCTGTTTGCAACTCTGCTATGCAGCTCTAGTGAAAAAAGTTAATCTCATTATCTATTAGTTCTTCAAATTGTTTATGATGGAATTGCAGAGGAATGGACATGATTTTAAGGAACATTTGAAGCTTCTCTAACATCTTGAACAGCAGCATGAACTCTATTCTCAAGAAAACTCAAAGTTCACTCTGTTGCCACATGTTGGTTTGAGATTGTGCATTTTAGATACTAATGTAATTTTCTTAGTCCTCCCTCCAGTAATTAAATAGGAAGTTTATACAGCATTTCACCTTCCATCTCCAAGGATGACGTTCATCAGAAATCAGAGAGCTTGATTCTTTCAAACTAGTACTACACACCTTTAAGGAAGAAAGAGAGAGAAGCAGGAAGATGGAACAGTCAAAGAATAGAAGCAGGATGTGCAAAGGCAAAAATTGTTTAGACAGGGACTAGGGAAAATCACTATAAGAAAGTCACCTCTGAACAAAAGCAGTCAATAAATTAGATGATTTTATGCCTTACATTGTATATGCCAATACTTATAGAGAAGTCAGGGGTACACAGCATTTTGTGCTAGAATAAATGCTGTGCAGTTACATATTGCTTTCATTAACAATATGCAAGTTTTTTTGCACTTTATAATGAATGCAGTAATGCCTCCTTTATTTACTTCTTCATCTATACAGTCCAACAGATACAGAATTTTTAGAAAAGCAACCATAATAGAAACAGTAGCAGAATGTATATGAAGAAGACTGCACAGCATAGGGGCCTAATACTATGTTTCTTTAACACAGCATTTACTAAGCTGGTTGATCACTTAAGAGGATTACCAATTTCTTATGTAAAAAAAAACCCCAATAAAACCTGTCAAAATGTGCTTACTTGAAATTATTGAGCATTTCAATTGTGCAGACTTTTCCTCACCTGATTAATAGGTAGAAAAGGATGAAATTTATGGAGAGCAGGTATAACGGGAGAGTAAGTAGAAGCATATACA
The DNA here is from genome assembly GCA_002631895.1 of Agapornis roseicollis. NCBI lineage: Eukaryota > Metazoa > Chordata > Aves > Psittaciformes > Psittacidae > Agapornis > Agapornis roseicollis. The sequence continues at coordinate 9,925 of NDXB01009150.1, forward strand.
GGTTCCTATGACAAGGACAGAAGCAAAGCAAAGGAATTAGAATAGTACTGTACTGTCAGAAAAGTACTGGACTATCAGAAATGGAGATGGGGCAGACATAACTCATCTCTTAATTTCTTAAAATGAAGTAAATCTGAATCTTTTAATCTTCTAGAAATGTTTCTCCTATTGGAAAGCCAGAGAATAGAAACAACACAAAAGCATGTTTACCAAAGCCATTCCATGCAGGAATTAGACAAGTTAGTAACAGTATCACTACAACTCAACACAGAACAAAACAGCACAGCCAGAAAAATGCACTTTTCATATGCTGAAAAAATTTATGTCCCTGCTTTCATGCACCATTAAATTGATGAATCATGTCAACCATAACGTGGATAATTCTACTAGAAGTTTAATCAGATCTTGCTCAGTAACAAGCCATCTATTTTCTGGATGAACGGAAAGAATGCTTACTAAAACTGGGATACTCAAAAGCCATCTGGAGGGAATTGCTTAGCCCACAGCACTCAGCGAAGGTGGGTTCACCATTCTAAAGCCTACAAATAACCCTGCTTCAGAGCTGGGCTTACCCAAAGCTGATTAGACATGGCTTTATCAGTTGTAATTCTTCTTTCTTTCTATAGGTTAAAAGCAAATATGGAACACATTTATTCCACATTGCATTCTCTTCACAATATGGGTACACGTGGCTCATTAGAGTGGCTCAAAATGAATCCTAGCCATTATTTTCAGCTTTGATTAGAACTGGATACAAGCACTTGGTGGATGCCATCTATGAAATGGATGAAACTTCTTATCCATCCAAATTACCACAGCAAGAGACTGATATTTTGCTTAAAGGTCACTTATTAAGGGCTTACCCCCTTTTAAGACTTTCATATACTTCCTCTCTGAGCCTTTAACACCAGTGCCGACCTGCAGTTTGAACTTGCTGTAAGAATTAAGTGCATTTTAAATGTCATTCACTATTTTAACATTGACTGCAGTGCAGCTGGCAATCACATTAATCAGGGACTCCGTTAAAAGTGTCTGACTATAAACCAGTAAATTTTACTATTTTAATACTAAGGTAGGATTTTTAAAGTTAGTTAATTTTTCTGCCCATGAAAGAAAACCCTAAAACTGGAAGTCTTTCACCCAACCTAAGATGATGAATAGAGGTATACTAAATCAAAAATATTTTTCCCAATTAAAAGGGTTTTTTTTTTCCCCCAATGACATTCCTCAGTGTACAGTTGTTCCCCTCGTGTTAGAGCTATTCTTTGAATTGTCCAAGTATGTTTTACCATACACATGATAATTTAGTAAGTCTCACAGCTTCCAATGAATTATCCTCCTATGTGCAGCAATCATCAAAACAGATGCTGGACCTCAAAGGAGATCTCAACTTCCTCCCTTCTGTATCATCTCGAGTTAATTCCTTAGGCCCTATTTTATTCTCATTTGAGGTTGCTCCCTCAAGCTTTTCCATGAATTTTATGGGGTTTCTACACTTTAGCCTGCATATAAATGACTATAACACATTTGAAGAAATATCTCACCATGTAGGCAACTGTGCAAAAGCATTTTGAGTAGAAGTGATCAAAGAACACTATTCAAAATAACTATTTTATTAAGAGCACGAATCTTTCAACTTCTGTTGTTTATTAGAAATCTAAATGTACTCTAACAACTTCTATTTTATACAGCTATGCTTCAATAATCAAATCTCCAGAATAAGTTAGATAACATACACACACAAGAAAACCTAAATAGGTGTCTGACTACATTAACAGGAGTGACATAATGAAACTAAAAACTTCAGGCATCATTTTGAACCAATAGGGCATGACAGAAGTTTACATACCCTTGCTGTCGATTTATGACTGCCATGTGTGGAAATTGTATTTTAACTAGCTCAAAACACAGTAATCAGTACAATTCCTGCATTTTTATTGCAATCCAGCAACAGAAAGTAATAAGATTCTAAAGTACATTGTAGTCTCAAAGCTCTTCTACAGAGACTTCAGTGGCACACTGCTTCATGGTCCTCAAAGGATAATAACCATCACATTGCTTAATTATCAAGAATAGTATTTCCAGATGTAAGGGCAGCTGACACAGTGTGTTACAAGAAATGTGGTCAAATTAGTGAAGCTTTACATTATTTTTATCATGTATCACATAATGAATCAGCATCACAAATATTAAGACAGTTTAGGGAGTTGTGTATCTAACAAGACTAACATTTTTTTCTTACACACCCAAGACTTCACCCATTTGCAGACATGCAAATCCTTTGTTTTAGGGCTGTAAATAGGCAAGAGCTAGCATGAACCAACAGAGTGGGTGAACCAGTGTCACAGAAACTCCCACTGCTAGCATTCTTACCTCAAGCTTGTACTGTTCAAGCACTTCATGCTTGCTTACTTGCTTTAAAAGCCTAACTTGTGCTACACTGAGTGAAACCTAAGCGCACATGGTAACACAGCAGGGGTGACATGAGTGCTGGGGAACAGAAGAGAGAACAAAAGTTTTGTCTCTGCCTAAATCTTGGCAGCTGCTTAAAGGTTTCTTCCAACTCCTTTGTCTTTAGCTGGAGTACATTTGTTATCTGATCTCAACAGTTGTCATTTCAGAGACTAGCCTGTTAAAAATGTGACCGCAATTTTGCTTTCCTTGCTGAAACTATTTTTGCTTTAGGACATCTTTCAAACTTGCAACTGGATTTTTGAGCAAGTTCACAAGGCAAAACCAAAACAAACCCTTAAATCCAAACTGCAAAATTCAGCTTTCTGGGTTTCCTGCCCAGTTAACACATAACCATTAAGTCGCATGTTCAGCAATGACATCCTCAATTTAACCTCAGTAATGACAGTCTAACAGCGCCTTACTTGTAATATACTGATGGACGAGAGACTTTTTGTTATTGTTTGCCTACAGTACTTAATAGAAGCAGCATTTTAACAGCTAAATAACTGCATCCGAAGATTTCTGTCCCCACTGGTAAAATTTATAACACAAATTTTGTCTTCCCTTGTCCTCTGTAAAAATACTCTTTCAGATTTAAAGGCTTTTGAAACGGCCTATTTTATCTGACACTGTCATTTTCAAAATACTAGACTCAGAAGGGAAGCAAGTCTACATTAGTCCTGCAGTTTGAAGCAGCAGTCCTTTGTGAAGCAAACCTCCCTGTCATCCTCACTTCTCGTGCTTTGGTTCACAATGCAGAATGCACAGATTTCTAGATCAAACTAAGCCCTGAAATGCACTCCTGGATTCCCATGTAACAGAGCAGCTGCTAACAGCAGTCAGGCCACAGGAGTAGACTAAATGTAGCCTGAAGCAAAACTATATTGAAGCAAAACAAGCAAATATGGCATGGACAGCAGTTCCTTATCAGTAATCTTTCTGCTTTATAGATCCACTCCTGCTGCTGAGCAACATAACTTACCCATGCACAGACATAGCCAGAGTGTGCTAGTGATGTGGACTTCCGTTTCCTCTACTCCTTTCTATCCATCTCCTGCAATTCACTAACGCTGACAAGGCAGATAAAATCCTTGTCTAGATGGTTTTGGCTACCCGCAAACATTAAAGATTGTGCAAGATAACCGACACCCAAATGGCTCATGAATGCTTTGGTAGCTGCATTTTTTCAATGTTTCTAGGATCCAAAATTACTGCTAAAACAAAAGTATATGCACAGACAACACAGATTTAGGAATCTGAAATTTTTCAAGCTCACCCATACTAAGTATAACACCTGAAATTAAAGTTTTAAGCCAATTTCACTGAGGTCTAAAGGCTTAAATCATTATACCTGTAAGTATTCTAGAAGCCTTACAAGCCCACTTAACATATTCATAATCTGTTGATGCAAAAACACTGCAACCAATATTGCATGTCCCAAGACAGTGAAGACATTCTCTTTTAAAGAGCTCTCATGTTGGGAGAACTGTTTTTTTAAGCAAGCCTAACAACAAGAGCTAGTAGCTAATATTAGGCATGCCCATCTAGTTGGATGCATCTCCAAAAAGCTGAAGCACTTCAAGATGTTTTTTCCAAACAAGGATAGAGTTACCTTCTTCAACAGCTGCTCAACTTCTTGCATCTGTGTGCTACGATCAGCGACAGGCATTTTTGCATACTCCTGCTTTTTGCTGAGCCTGCTCTTCCAATCTTCTTCACCACTCTTCTTCAATAATGCCAATCTAGAATAAAAGCCATGCCAGCAGTTAGCTTTAAATACTGTATTTTGTTATCCTCAAAAGATACCCTTTCACTAATGCTACATACTAGAGAATTTGAAATTAAGTTTTCTAACATTAACTAGTCATTTACATTTTATAAGCATAATACAAAGCTCACAATTGAACACCAAGTCTTTATTGAACATGTTGAATCATCTGCCAAAATACAGACATCTAGATCTGAGACACACCCCCCAGTTAATTTGTGTAGTCAGTGGAAATTGCCAATACAGTCAAGGGCAGAAAAGATACAATACAGATCATCCTGAACATATATATATATATATATATATACATACATAATTAGGTTAGATTAATCACTATTTTTTTTTCCCTCACTTCTGTCAATAAGACATAGAGAGTGGCTAGCTCAGCTATGAATGCTTATGCTGTAAATGTCCAAAGTTGGTAAGATGAATCCTACCTTTGGTCTTTACTGTATTCATTAAGAAAAGATTTTAAAAATTATTTTTGTTAAAATCCAAGAAGAAAGAGGTCTACACAACAGGCACCCACAAATTAGATCTCATCAGGCTACTACTGCTGCTTTCAGTACAACTCTAGTGACTGAAGTTACTACCAGATTCCTAAAGGATCACTTAGTTTCTCCATGCTTAGCTCAGGCATTGCTGTGACACAAATCAGTAGTGCCAATGTAGCAGCAACTTGTTGCTAACTACACTGATGCCCTGAAATCTATCTGCAAGATTCAACTCATTTAAAGGATGTCCACTAAGTAATTTTTATTTTAGTTAAATTGTTTTATTACATTACTTTCTTTGATCTAGGGCATTTCAGTAAGGATTATACAAAACCTTTAACCCTATTATATTCAAAGAGGTTCCGCAACTAAACCTATTTTGATGACAAGATGCCTTTATAGAGATGTGATTACTGTCACCCTCACAGTAAAAGTCTTGTCTTGAAACTGAGGAGAAGGAAAAGGTAGGACTGAATAGGTGTAGCCAGAAGTCAAGTTTCAGGCAGCTCCTTCCTGCAATAATCAAGGGGTGCAACCACACTACTGGCCTATTCAAGAATAACCAATTGGTCCTGAGGCAGTCACTTGAGAAGAATTGAAAATGCAGAAAATGGTAAACCCACAGAATACAATGACAGTAATAATGTTAGTAATTAAGAAAGCAGCTATTTCCTTTCTTCCTGCCCAGGTAGGCAGCTCTGGCAGACTTCACATTGCCCGACTGCTTCATACCTCACAGCATGGGATGAGTAGGGTTGAGAAGAGCTTGCAATAAGGAACTGAGACCATGGTCATTGTTTCCAAAGTGTATACAAGATTTCACTGCCCAGAACTAATCTTCTGGACTGCACCTATGCATGTGTGAAACCGCAGAGGAGACCAAGATGGGACTGAATTGCTACTGTGCAGTTGAATTATCTTCAGTATGATGTTCTCTTAGGTCAGCTTTGCTTAGAAGTGATCTGCAATAATTGAAGCTAAAAAGCATTTTGGTCAGCTTTGGCCTAAGATGTTTTGGTTTTTTTGTTTTGTTTTTTTGTTTGTTTTTTTTTTAAATGCCTACAGCTGCTCGGCATATCAGGCAGAAAATGGCCAATATGAGATAAGTAACTATGAAAAGGAAGCTGACTGTTAAAAGAGTGCAGAAATCTAGCCTGCATAAGAAATTCTTGCTCTGGCATCCATACATCAGAAAGGTTGAAAATCCAGTTTAGGTTGGGTTCTTCCTGAGAGGGAATGAACAATGGTTAAGAGGTCTGACAGAAATTAGAATTATCTGTAGGTTGTTTTAAATGGTGATCATGACATGCAGCTGACTTCTGAAGTGGAGCTGACTGGATGGCCACCTAGCAACTTTGGTCTCCGTAAACACACAAAGACAGGTAGGTACACACAACTGATGTGCCATTTGAAGTCTTCCAAGACATTTCTCTTTCTGAAGGGAAGACAATTCAAAAAAAGGTTTCTACCACTCAACCAGTGGATTGGCCCTGGCTGCCTAGGACAAAACACAGCCAACACTACTCAAATATATGAGCCTTTGCTCCCTCTCACCTCCAAGCTGTGTGTTTGTAGAAGAAGAGAGTGTCTTGTCTTCCTTGAAAAATCGTGATTTTCATTCTTCCATGTAATATTGGTAATTCTGAAAATGCCAGGCATACACTCACTCCACAAGGATAATATTAGTTCAGTGAAGTAAGTCTTTGTGGAAAATCACTTCTGTCCAGATCAGCAGGCATGCATCCTGCCCAAATATCATTACATCTGTGGAAAAGCTGTTCTTCCATAAGGTGAAAGAATGTCTGACACAGCCAGAAAGATCCACTGGATGGGAAGATGAAGTTAGTGAATGTAAGCGGGGTGAAAAAAAAAAAAAATCCAAAGTCTAGTAGTTAATTTTTAGCAGAAATGTTCTTTGAGGTTTATGAATACTTGGCATCAGCTATAGCCAAGCAATGACTGGTTGTAGTGGTTTGTTTTTTTAATTCTGGGCCAAGAAGTAGACTACTGTGGTATTTTGGAAGACTAAAACATTTTGGTACCAGCCCTGCCATTTACAGACATTTGTGGAATCAGAATATACAAATTCCTGACAAGACAGAAGGTATTTTCTTGTGTCAGCTTTGGGACTGACTAGACAGACTTGAAGGCCTAATGGAAGTGATTCCAGACTGACAGTCTTTAACATCAGTTACCCAAGAGATCAACTCAACTGAAGCATTAAATTTAGGACTGAAACAGCTGCTAATACTTGGATCTTTCCTCCCACCTCTTTTTCCCTACAAGGATCAGGGAAGACTCATCATTTACCACCTATGAGCCAGAAGTTATTGGTCTTAATCCTTATCTACTTAGACACTTGACATATTTACTGAAGGGGAAAAGAACACATTAGTTAATAATGAAGGTTACTTTAAACAAACCAATAGAAGACTGAGAAAGATAAGTACATCCTTCAAAAATGGGACTAAGACTACATAGCTGTTGTAGCTGTCCTTGCACCCTCTTCTTCGTGTTAAAAAGGATGACAGGAACTGGAGATGCTTTATCAATAAAGAGGACTCACATACATCCTAGAAATACATTAATTTAAGAAGCATGATTTGGAATAATTTTTAAAAATAATAATAAAAAAATAATAAAATGGTTAGGAGTTCCTAATATCATCTTCACCTCACCAAGTGAGGGAATACTTTTACACAGCCAAAGTTTAATCAGGCAGCTATTTTTATTTATTGGTTCTGCTTTCACTGTAGAAGACGTGAAGCACAAATATGCTTATTCTCAACCTGAAGCAAATAATTGTAACTTTATTTACTGGGCTGCTACCAGATTGTTTTACAGTTTGGGACTGTTACAAGTAATACAGCAGCTATTGGAGCTCCAGCCATGAACTCCTACTGTCCACACATGTGCGAACAGTAACATTTTGTTTCAGATCAGAATGATCTTGGGTTGGAAAAATATTTCTAATACTCCCACAAACCCATCCAACTTATCCCCTTTCTAAAATCCCTACAGTAAGTTCTCAGAAGTCAAAATGGCAACTATATATTTTTGAAGTAGAAAAGAAAACATCACAGTCTACCCCTGACACCCTGTTCTCAACTAATTTAAGAGACTCCCATAGTCCAATGAAAAACAGATTACTTAAAAAAAAAAAGAAATCACATTATACTTGTTATAAATGGAATCAGAACCTTGCGAAGTATATTGAGCATATCAAGTATAAATGTAACTAGAACATGTACTTTTACAACTTTCATTTTCTGAACTACTTGTTGCTTATTCAGGTGGCTCTTTCAAAATCAGATTAACATGTTCTCTTGAACAGTAATTCGCGCTCACCACCATCTGCTATATAAGCATGTCAGGCAGATTAACTTCATGTTTCAGCTGTTAGCATCTGACATCTAATGAAGCCGAATAATCACTGCTTCACTTTTTCAGATACAGGTTTAGAGCTGCTTTTTACACCACCAGCCTAATCACTGTATTTATAGAGATAATTTAAAAAAAAGTGAAATTCCAGTACCTTTCCTTAATTGACATCGTTTTGCTAGAATTATCAAGGACATCCTCAGTTGTTTGTGCTTTGTTCTCTCCAACAGAAAACATCTCACAGGAATTCTTATACAATTTGCCTTCCAATTGCTCAGAGAGCTCCTGCAGTCTACAAGATGCCGCAGCTGCAGTTTGTGAAACTGTTCTCATTGCTGATGTGCTGGTGAGTTCAGAAGTAGGCTCAGCATGGTCTGCCCATTCAAAAGAGAAGTGCTGAATTAGACTTAATGCTATTCTCAATCATATTTCACATTACTAACATTGAAGCAGCAAATCTGGTTTCTAACATTCAAATTACATGCTATCCTAACAGGCGAAAAAAAAAAACCCTCTGCCTGAGCTAGAGTACAAAGATGAATTGTGCAATATTATCTGCTGCATNCATTCAAAAGTGCTGAATTAGACTTAATGCTATTCTCAATCATATTTCACATTACTAACATTGAAGCAGCAAATCTGGTTTCTAACATTCAAATTACATGCTATCCTAACAGGCGAAAAAAAAAACCCTCTGCCTGAGCTAGAGTACAAAGATGAATTGTGCAATATTATCTGCTGCATAGACTGGCAATTCATGACTGGAATTCACATAAATACACAATATGTTCAATACACAATTCTGAACTTCATATGGATGAGGGACAAACTGCTGCTACTGCCGTCACATCAACAGGAAAACAAACTGAGATGAAAGCAAGAGGGAAACAAGTAGTGGAAGAGAAGCAGACAAAAATTAAATAAGAAATAAACACATTGGTAAAGCAGTTGCATACATAAGTAGCACAGTAGGAAGACATTCAATAGATTAATAAAGGTATTATTTTGTAGGAGGGTGTTGGGGCTTTTTAAACCAGAGAAAATAATTGTCTTCATGAAAGATAAATGCACCATTACAGTTATACTTAAGGAAATATGACTGCTCCTGTTTTATCCCAGTTCTGTCTCCCCTGAAGTCACCAAAAGTTAATTGGGTAGAATGGATACTGCTTTTGAATAATACAGGCAGAATCATAGCTTCCTCCCTATGCTTGTTTGAAGACCATTAAATTAAAAATAACAACTTCAAAAGATGAAAACAAAAAGGTTTCTAGCACTACAGGGTACAGTGTTCTTGTACCCCATCATAATAAAACAGAAGGCTAATATAACAGCCTTCTTAAATTCAAGAGAATAGAAGGCTTTATGCAATGACCAAAATAACTGATTCTTTCCAAAGCATTTTATTTATAGATGGGTGAGTTTATATATTGAGTTATGCTGTGCATATAGAAATGAAACTGCTCTGAGAATTACTTACATTAAAGAGAAAATTATACTGGCTTTGCAAAATTAGTTATGTGAAAACTATCAACTAGTAGCTATAAACATATGCATGCAATTAATACATAACTATGCACAAGAAGGCAATAGTTAAGTGCAGACATTTGACTCAGAGCAGCAAATTTGATTTGTTCAGTATTTTGGAGGACAGGGGCAAAGCAAAAGAGGAAAGGCTAAACTTTAATTTCAATGTGTGACATAACTTGTTTCAAAATCAGAAAATATGAGTAAAATTGAGCCATCTTTAAAGGCTGAAGAATTAAAACAACAAAGAGAAACTAGTTTTGTAAAACTTAAGGTTTCACAGTTATTCCTCTACTTTTAAGCAGTGCTAAAAGGAAACAAAACCAGTCATAATAATGCTTTACATGATGTTTATAAAGAGAGAAACACCACTTTCTGCTGAATGAGACTACACCAATAGCAAGTATATACTACACCTCTTTGCCAAGTCTTGTTTTTCATAACACTTCCCAAATCCATCTTTTCTTCAAAAGACTGGCCTTCTTTGACTTCCCATTTACCTTGCATGCTAGTATCCACTTCCTTCTGTTCAAGAGGCTGAAAAAGTGCTTGAGAACTGAACAGTTCCAAGCTGCCCTTCCTCAGGAAGCTGTATGGTGTCTCTTTATGGTAGTCACCTGTTTTTTCAGGAACAGGATGTGTGGTTTCTTCCTCAAAGGAGCTGTACTTTGCAATTTCATTAGCTTCATGTGCTATAAATCTCTTTCTTTCTTCTTCATGCTTCTTTGATGCTCTTTTGCTTTCTAGCACTTCCATTGAGGGCTGCCATTGTTCTGACTTCTGTGTGCATTTTCCTGAAGAGTCTAAGTTTTCTGTGGAAGCTTGGAATCTCAAATTAGCTCTAGTGGCAGCACTCGCACTTCCATCACTAGCTGGCTTCGTTTGCAGGTCTCCAGCAAACGATGTAGAAAGGGCAGATGCCATTGTTGAAATTGATGTTGCAACTGCAGTTGACAAGGCAGTAATTTTTCCACTTTCATTCTGTACCTACAAACACACACACACAAATAAACTTAAAAGCTCAGAAATCATCAATTCCTGAAAACAGTCCAATTGTGTCAGTTTTTCAGAGGTGTGCTTCTGTATGAATGTAGGGCTCAATAAATATAGACTAGAAACAGGTAAGGAGAGCAACAATGCCCCCATAATTTGGCTTGTGGATGGATTATTCCACTCAGGGAAGAAACAACTGAATGCGAACAGCAACATCTTTAGTAATAACGGGTGTATGTGTAGCATGCAACATGATGTTTTGACAGGGCTCCATGAAAAGGCTCGTACTTGCGTGGTACTGCAGATCACTGGGAAAGGAAATGAGTAGTTCAGGTTCCAGATGCTGGATGACATGCCATGTGCCCTGGCTAATCAACTCTGCATCTCAGCAGGAGTAATTAGCTTTGGCACAGCTCTGCTCTGATACAGTTATGCAGCTTCCAGCTCTGGAGCTAGCTCAGCGCTAGACAGACTACTCTGCCCTGTCCCACATAGGGCAGACATTCCTGACACTTCTGCCACATAAATCATGTTCACAAGAGACTGTTAGTGTAAGACTTTTTCAAATTTAACATTGTCAGTCATGTATACCTCTAAGCAAAGTATCTAAATCTAAGAAGCATACTTAAAACCCCTCTAAATTTGCTTTGCCAGCCTCCACAGTGGAACAATTATCTTTCCTGCTTTTCCAGCATAACAATTTTTTAGAGTTTTCCTACAGAGAGCTAAGATGCAGAAGTTTTCTGAAATGCAGGGCTTTGCTTAATATCTTTTCCAAAGGAGCCAGAAAACTATGAAAGATCAACAAACATGCCTTTGTACACACCAGGAGAGGGTTTTGTTTGGCTTTTTTGTTGTTTTCTTAAACTGCTGGGCTGGTGAATGGCATGCAAAATGAACAGACAAAATCACGCCAGTATGAGGAAATCACCTGAAAACTTAAATGCACATGCAAATTCCATAAAGCATGGACACCACAGTCATTCATTAAACAAATTGGAAAGCAGAGCAAAGACTACTGCACTAGCTCAAGGATTCCAAAGCAAGATTAAGAAAATAGTTACCAGTTTACTCTTGTTCCACTGCATCTATCAGAATTAGAAATTTAGAGGAGATCAGCAAAGGGATTTCAGCTTTAATTAGAAAACATTTACATTCACAACTATATATGTTGGGAACATAACCTCTAGCTATCTATTATGATATCTTTCTTTTTGTTCCTTCCTAGAAAAACTGTAACTGCATCTCAAAACATCCCAAGACTCTAACAATTCACTATATAATGGTTTTTTGAAAATACATTCCCATTGAACTTGGTTCAGAGTCAACTCTGGTTTCTTCAGCTATGTTCAGAAAGAGATAACAAAACATGCTTCCTCTGTGTTTCCTTGCTTGAAAAGCAAGTTTGTCTGTAAAAGTCTGACAAACTAATGTGACTGTCACTTCCTTCCCATCTGCTCCAAGCCCATTTCGGTTGACCACCTTCCTGGCTGTCAAACAAGTTAGTGATAAAGCCATTAAAGAGGACAGGCTATGACAGTGGCTGGCATTTGGAAAACACATGAAAATAGCACCATGTAAGGTGTGGAAATCCTGCTAAATAAATTTGCCAAATATTTACTACTACTTCATGTCTAAGTAAAATAGGCATAAAAGGTAAACTATATTGCTGTACAGCTTTGCACCAATATGGTTAGAGAAAGCCTACTGTCTCAGTATTCAGTTACAATATGGAAAATGTATAAGCATAAACAAAACATATAGAAAAAAAGCCAGTAGGAACTTTCTAACATACATATTGATCCAAACATGCACAGGACTTGTACTTCACTGTTAGAATGATTTCTTTTAAAGTTCAAACACTAAGGGACTGATGTTTCTGCTATTGTGAACATCAGCTCTGAAAGGCCACTGTTGGGCCATCTTACACTCACACTCCATTTAAAAGACATTGCTTTGTAGTTCCAATTATATGGAGGATTCCAGAACAGAATTTCAAATATACTCTGCTTTGTGGGAAGATAATACAAATAAAAATATATGTCCCCCTTCCAGAGGAAAATGACAAAATATGTCCTGAATAATAATGTAAATACATAGTGCTTTCAGGAAAGAGTCTGAGAGTTGCATGTGACAAAGTAGCAGAATTCCCTGAAAATACTTCTGAAGCACAATGATATGTGTAACCATTTTTACCCTTTTGGTCAGGAATCTACTTTTAGAAGACATAGAATCATAGAATAGTTAGGGTTGGAAAGGACCTTAAGATCATCTAGTTCCAACTCCCCTGCCATAAGCAGGGACACCTCACACTAAACCATGCCACCCAAGGCTTTGTCCAACCTGGCCTTGAATACTGCCAGGGATGGAGCACTCACAACCTCCCTGAGCAACCCATTCCAGTGCCTCACCACCCTCACAGGAAAGAATTTCTTCCTTATATCCAGTCTAATCCTCTTCCTGTTTAAGTTTGAACCTGTTACCCCTTGTCTTGTCACTACAGTCCCTAATGAAGAATCCCTCCCCAGCATCCCTATAGGCCCTCTTCAGATACTGGAAGGCTGCTATGGGGTTTCCACACAGCCTTCTCTTCCCCAGGCTGAACAGCCCCAACTCTCTCAGCCTCTCTTCATATGGGAGATGCTCCAGTTCCCTGATCATCTTCGCGGCCCTCCTCTGGACTTGTTCCAACAGGTCCATGTCCTTTTTACATTGAGGACACCAGAACTCTACCAGAAAAGACAGACCTTTGAAAGGTACAACATGTGCTAATCTGGAAGATTCTATACTGTTGAATTACTTAAAGAACACACACAAATGAAATTGGACATTTTAGAGGATATTGTTCCTCATGTCAGAAGGCTGCTTCCTGACAAGCTTTTTCCTGCAAGTATGTCATAACCCCAGTGTATAGCTCAGAGCAAAGAGAAAGCCAGCTGTTATGACATCTTACACAGAAGCTGTTTTCACCAATGAAAAGAAACAAATGAAAGAGAGCTAAGATTGCACTTACCTGCTCGACTTCTCCAAGAGTGACTGGCTGAGTCTGGTAGCGAGCATTCATTCTCCTGTGCCTAATATCTCCTCGACTCCTAGTGGGAATGGCTCTCGATACTGGTTGAGACAGTTTGTTAAACAAAGCCATCTTTTCTGCCAGACTTAAGGTGGAAGAATCTGGTTCCTCAGATTGATCTTGCCCCATTGCCTCTTTGGCTGCTCTTATCTCGTCTTTAGCTAAAATTTTTTGGTGTGCTGATGCCTGCAAACTGAAGGAACAGAACTGGAAATGAGTCTGGAAAAAGCAGTTTTGAGGTTTTAAAATCTCAACCTAATAGAAGCAGAACTGCACATGAAGCACAACAGCCAATGTAATAAAGCAGCCTAAGTGGTTATGCAGTGGTTCAACATTGGCATGATGAATTCTAATTCAACAGCTGAAGATTCAAAAAAGGTTAAATTTTCATACACAACTTCATTGGATTAGGACACAACAATTTTTCTTTTAAAGGGGAACTCAAGATTGAAGACAGTCTTTTGAGACCTATCTCTTCATAGAGAATACAGAGAGACAGTGAAGATGCCTCCTGTAGAACAAACATGGGTTCTACAGTGCCATTCATGTAAAATTTGATTTTATTAGAAATAATTTGTGTATCATATATGGTAAACACATTTAAAACACAAATTTAAGTTCCAAGTTAGTGCTGCTTTTAGGTTACAATCAATTGTTATGCCTCTTGTAATCTGAAATTGACCAGAATTCAGACTGTCTTTTGGTTTGAGTTTTCTGGGGTAACTCAACAACAAAAAATAGTTGTGGAATACACTCCATTAATTTTGAATATTGTTTGACCAATGCTGAAGGCAGACACATTCATTCATAAAAGCTGCAACTGCATTTGTCTCTACAATAATATATTTTAGTCACATCTACCATAATATATTTTATTCATCTTCTGCCACATTTATGGAATTAGTAGCAATCTCTTTCAGAACAGGCAAACAGTATTCTGCAACTTTACCTATAGGTGGTGCAATTTCTTATCTTTAATGTTGCAAGCTAAAAAAAATATTTGTAGAGACAGACAAAGTGGATATGTACTCCTTGTGAAATCAAGCACCCAGCTCCAATATTTTCAATTTAAGATGACATTACTGTATAAAAACAAGTACAAGACCAAAGAGGGTTCTGCTAGGTGTTTGCTCACATGCAAATTAATTTCTTTCATAACGAAAAATATGCTTCTAGAACAGGTAAGTGTGGTTAGAAAGGTTCTGAAAACAGATGCTTGACATAAAAATAAGCTGCATTGTTTTATCATGCAAACATAAAAGAAGTTGACGAATGTTTTAAATGTTCCTGAAATGAGTACTGACGTGACACATTGAAAAGGCATTCAAGACTTTAAAGATGCATCTGCTATTGAGGAATCTTGTGCTCCATGTAACATGCATGTTTATCCCCCCCAGTACCTGATGGGTTGTACAGTGCTCTTAACTACAGTGGGACTAGGTACTCTTGTCACTACTGTGTGGGTATTCATAGAACGTGAAGCAGGGGTAGATTCACTTTAAAGAATTGCCAAGGAGGGAATATTCACAGGGAGAGAGAAGAAAAAAGCATTAAGAAAAGCAATGCAATTAAGTGTTAAGTACAGAAAAGACCAAAACCAAACAGAAAAAAAACCAAACAGCAATGATTTTTAATTAACTGAGTTACCTGCTGCGGCCTTTACAAAAGTGACTTCAAATATGTTGAAAAAACTAAAAAGCTAGGGGAGCAAACAGACTGTCTCTTAAAGTTACCCATTACCCATAACATAAGCTATCTTTTAGGTGAACATTAATTCCCTTTTCTTTTTTTTTTTTTTTTTTTTTCCCCAAAACCCCCTTTTTTTTTTTTTGGAAATTTTTAAGTTTTATGCCCAGAT
>NDXB01009150.1:25558-88499 GCA_002631895.1 Agapornis roseicollis
TTTTTTTTTTTTTTTTGTATTCCCCAAAACCGACTTTTGTTTCTTTAGGAAAGTTTCAAGATGTATGACCAGAGTGCAAAAAATGCATTTCCAAAAGTACATTCGAGATTTCAGAGTGTAAAGTGCTTTTCCCCAATACAAATACATTCCATAAGAACTTGTGCAGATTTCCCTCAGTGCAAAGTATCTTTCATTTGAGTTACAAACCAGGGTTATGATTAATCCCCTTTACCTAATCTACAGGTTCATAAGCTTTCTGCCAAATTACAGTTCATGCAAGTTATGTTTTAATAGTCCCTCTACTTCTAAAAAGGAATTTCAATATAGTTTCCCCTGTGGTTCTCAAGGAAGTTAGCCTTTAACAATAAATTATTTCCTTGCTACAAAGTTGTAAATACCACATATATGGAACTTATTCCCAGATTTAAAAGCAGGAACCAAAGTTATAGCCAACATATGTAACAAGACTTACGTAGCTGCAATGACCACTTCCTCACTGGTAATTGGTTGTGTGTGTGATCTATCCTGCAAACGCCGCAGTCTTCTTTCTACTGCTGAACTTCTTGTGGGTGGTTTAGGAATATTTTTCATTTCAAATGACTTTTCCATTTCCTAAGAGGACATATATCATAATGAAAACCATGGCTGAAAGTTCTAAACCAGTACTTTCTTTACAGTGCAAAGAATAAATTTCCCAAATGCCCATCTTTGAACTAGAAGTAGGATGTGATTGCACAGAAAGTGTCATAGGCTTAAACCAAACTACACATCTCTCTACAGGATGTTCTTTAAGAAGGCTTTAGAGCAACAGGTCTACTGTGCACGTAGGTAAAATGAAGTAAAAAGATGTTATGTAGCTTGGACTTGGTTAACTGCATTACACTTAATGCACTTTGGGATCTTTAGCATCTTGTATATGAAATGTTTAACTCAGCCTTCTATTAAGAAAATGTTATACTTACTCTAAAAAGAAGCCTTTTTGCAGCTACACTTAGTTTGGCTCGGTCATCCATTTTTTCTTCATCTAGTCAAAGGAAAAAATAAGTGAGGCTGAATGTAATTAATGAAGCTCATATTAAATGCAAAGTGGGTTTTTTTAACTAAATGATCTCTGAATTCCTCAAAAATTATGTTTGAGTAAGATAAGAAGTATCACTAGCAAGTAAGCTGGTTGTTACTCTCTTTTAATGGAAGACTTCTCAGGAAACAGATTGCGTAAACTTCACTTGTTTTTACATGCAGTGCTCCACAGGAAAATTCTTAACATGATTTGAGAACAAAAGATTTGTTTTCAGAAGAGTTATTGTGCATTTGAGTTATCCAAACAACCCATTATGAATATAATCCAACCCGCTACGATATAATCAAATTTACTCTATCGGTCTATGTTAGACACATGGATTAAGAATGTAATTGGACTGAAAGACTGTCTTAAAGGTCAGTATTAATCCTGCCGTATAGAACATCTATATTCTATTATTGACCATACAAGATGGTTCCTCCTGAAAGCTGGTCATTCTGATTGCCACCTTGTGTTCCCATTTTTCAGAGACTCATCTGGTATCCATAAAAGCTGAAACCAGCATCCTCCAGATCCAAGAAGCTGCATCTCAAAACTGCAGAGAATATCAGCTTCCAAATAGCATAAGGCATTAAATTCAAATTTAGCTATTCAGGAGATTACCTACTTGATCTGTGCCAGACTTGCCAAGAGTGATGAGGGAAAGAGAAGCAAGATGGCAGACTGAATTATATAATTTAATAACCAGCATAACTTCCTCAGCTAGAAAAACAGGTAAAGCTTTTTTTTATTTATTAGTCCTAGACCAATGATGAAAATGTGTGGTCTAATTTATTTTTTATTTATCGTCTACATCAGAAAAAACCTCACAACCCTACACTGAAAAGTGTCAAGCCATTCCCCTCTTTGCCTCCCATACGAAGTTTGGAATCCACAGACAGACTTTTGGACTTACATGAATTCGAAATCAAGTCTGTAGTAGACATGGCCTAAGGAAAAGTGGTACTTCAAACATATTATAGGTAACAAAAGCTATTTTCAACTGGACTTTGTTTGCATTATCAAATAGTTCTTCAGTGAAAACAAAACAACACATCTGCTCCCATTTCTTCCTTAGAAAGTAGTGTGGTAACATACCTTCAGCAGCTGGTATTTCTGCACTCAAAATTGACCTGGTGAAAAATTACCAAACAGAAAGAAGTTAGTTGGAAATAAGACATCAAAAATTAAATTCAAACTCCATCTGAAGTAGCAGGACCTCAAAAATCTTAAGAGCTGGAAAACTTTATCTATAGTTTCTCAAGTTGCAACAGTTTCCACTTTGACATCCTTTAATAAAGCAGAAAGGCAAGCACTTGCAGCCAAACTTAAATACAGTAAAGCAAAATGATTTCCAGTTCAACTTGCAGAAGACAAAAGTCTAAGATTCACCGCCAGCTCTTTTAACATAAAATACATAGCTTTGGTTGTTTACAAAAAAAAAGTAAATGATAAAGCAGAGTAGATGGAAAGGAAATTCTTGATATAAAACCAAAAGCATTTGTCATTAGAACCAGACAGCTGTAATACTTTATGATGATTCACTGTTCATCATTTTACGGTTTGGTCGGCAGTGTTTTTATTTTTATTTTATAAGAAGCTATAACAAATACTGATTGGTTATAAACAATAATCTTGCAAAATGCTTATGCTAACAAATGAACAAAGTCTCTTCACAAGCTCATTCATGTCTACCTGTACCAGAATGCTACACAGAGCTACGTACGTGCCTACCTATCTGTCTCCTTTCGTTCTGCTGATGTTATAGGTTGAGTTTTAAATCTCTCAGAAGTCTTTCTATTTTCACCAGGAGTGAAATAGCGCCTCGGCTTTCGTGGCCCTCTTTCACGGTCACCATTGGCAGACACAGTGCTACCTGCCGCTGACATCTCAAACCGAGATTCACTTTAAGACCACATGATAGAAAATGCATAGAAAAGAAAATAGGAGAGAGAGGTAAAGCATAGATGTAAGCATCTCAACAATTTACTACAGATCACTCTGCATGCTCCTCCGGTAACATGCGCAGACGTACACATTCCAGCTACCCCACAACAAATCTTGCACTAGCAAGCAGAAGCACAGAAGCAGGATTCAAATCATCTCAGCCTCCAGTACACACTGGTGAGAGCTAAGCTGTGTGCTTTAAGTGCCGAACACGACTGCTGTTGAGTGTGTGTAATTTTTGCCAAGGACGTGCAAATTTCACACGAAAATATGTCTGAAATGTCACCTACAGTTCTGTTTTCTTGTTGGCAGTAGCAGACTCCAGAAAGACATTACGGAGCTGGGCAACAGAGACTTTTGTGTCAACCATGCCAATCTCACCGTTTGGTGCATTTGCTTCCACACTCTCCTTACTTTTAGAAGGCACAGTATAGTCAGACATTGAACGAGTCAGGACTTTATGCTTTGCCGTCGACACTTTCCAAACAGGAGCCTTTGCCTTGTCAGGCTGCGTTACAGACCCACTCTGTATGTACATAACAGCTTCACTCCTTTCTATGTTCTCAGTGGTCTTAAACTGCCGCTCAGGGACCTGCCTCTTATTGCACTCCAGCTCTCTCTGAACTTCTGAGTTAACATTCAGCTTGCTTGTGAAAGAGGAATTCCCCGTGGGAGTATCCAATTCTCCTCCTCCAAAGAGGCCTTCATGGTTCTTCCCTTGCTTGCGAATCTCAGATGGTAAAATTGGTCTTCTGCCTTTGGAAGCTTGTTCACCCTCCAAGGAATCTTCTTCATCAGGCTTTGCTCCATAACCAAGTGCCTCTTTCTTTTCATTCTCTGATGCAGTGGCTGCTGATGATTTTGTTAAGAGGCTAACACTGTCTGGCAGAAAGCGGCTGCCAGCAGAGATGTTCGCTGGTTCTTCTGTTGCCATCAGCTGAGCTGTGTGAGCAATGCCAGCAGGCTGAATATAGCCATGTATCGGTTGGCGGACTGAACTGACGGGCTGGTTTATAACCCTATCAAAGGCAGATGTTTCTGTCTGAAGAGGCATGTAGTGGGCTGGCACTGGGTGGGATTTTCTCTGAGATACTGTGTCTGTGCCATGTTCAGGGCTTCCACGAGCACTTTCCTCTTTCACCAGTTTCTCTCTAACTTTTACTCTTTAAGAAAGAAAAAGGATTAAAGCTGTGAACAGCAATACCCAATCTGGGAAGGATCATGACACACCTCCTGTGGGTACAGGCAGCAACATCGTATTAAAATAAAAGCAATCAACACATAGAAGAAAGCAATGGTATGATGCAACACCTTCCACCCCCTAAACTTTAGCAATAACATTGCTCAAAAATGTTCAAGTGATTCACAGGACCTTGAACATGCATAACTCCTCAGAAGGTAACTAAGCAAGCTCTGAAAATGTACAGCATGCTCCCATGAGGTCACAACTGCATTTGTCAAACAGCACATACCCATAGTCTCAAACAAACAAGATGATCAAAACTCCTTTTTATATTATCAAAGTGTTGGGTTCAGCCTGAAATTGCAAATTCTGCTGACAACCATGTATTTCAACAGAATTTTGAAGACATCTAAATACTAGGCAGCTTAGGTCATTATCAAGATGCTGTTGCACTGGGGGAAGGGATGAAAAAACACATTGTTATCTCCACCTAGACCTTCAGATGTTTTGCCAGAGACCTTTTTGTTTCTGCTTTTTTATATCACATAAGATCTAAAAGTCTAACATGTAGCGTAACCTGTTTCAGCAAGTAAAAATAAGCCCAGCGTTGAAAATGCAAGCCTCAAAGCCCAAAGTGAAACTATGGCATGGCTGTTGCTCTTCAGAGGGCTTGCAGGGGAGAAAAGGATTAAAACCAAAAAAGGCAATCTGTTTTAAAACAGATCATTACGTTTTAACATGCAAAACTTGCAGATATGTTCCCCCAAAGTTACCTTACTTCAGCGTATTTTCTAGAAACGCCTCAAGATTTGCTAACAATCATGCAAACCAGAGTTGTCTTATACCTTTAGACACTTAATGCGACTGCACCTTAGGAAGGCAAGCGCGTGCAGCCGGAGGCAGCCTTTGCTCTACGACTACAACTGCAGGTAAGCTCTCCAGCAGCTTTGCAGCCATGCTGCGTGTTCACACAGCTTACAGGGTGAGCATTTGTAAGCACTGCATATACGGTATTAAAAATGAAAGCTCTGTACTTCCTCCCTGCCCGATGGGTATAAAAAATTATTTTAATTCTGAAGGACAGAAACTCAAGTACAGTAGGAGACTAGCTCTTTATTTGAAAGTAAGTAATCCAGCTCTAAGTATGTGCAATTCCAGGCTTGCTACCAACAAACTTTTTGGAGTTTACATTACTAAATAAATCCCAAGATTCAGGAAAAAAGGCAAATGAATATCTGAAAGAATAATCTGGATATCCAAAGTTATCTGAAACACCAACCTTTCTAATATTTCGGTGTTCCTTATCTCTGAGGACTGGTGCACTTTTCAAGAAACTCCTCACAGTTACTTAAGTAGCATGTGTTCAGTCTGAAAAAGTGGTTCTTTAAACTACATGTACCAAGCATTCTCCAGAACATTCATACTGATGTTAGTACTGGGTTATAAGAATTACTTTCATTGGGAACACAGAAAAGATTCTTCCTGCAATGCACCTCACGGGGCACTAACTGCATGCTTTGCCAAACTGGGAGAAAGCAGCTGCTTGTAGCTCCAATCAAGATCTTGATTTACTTTTCAATAGAATTTTTTTTTTATTACTCTTGTAACACCTCCTCGGGAATTCAAGGAATTAATTATAGTGTATCTAAGAGGACTGATGTGTGGTATACAAATCTGCTGCTTTGAGGAGTAGAAAGTGGGATAAAATAAGTGATAAAGATCAGTGGAAGCCAGAATGATACTAGCTGTGGAAGAAGCTAGGGGTGTTTGTAATTCATCAAAATACCAACTGGTTTTAAGCTACAATAAAAGCAGATGCTTCTGAAAAGTTTCAACAGCTGTTTATTCACAAGAAACAACTTTTTAACTTGCTGCTGTTAAAGGAGAATTAAAGGCTGTTAAGTGTCAAGTGTTAAACGAAGACTGTGTAAAGGCAAAGAAAGGGGAGGTTTGGTTCTGTTAGCCACACAGCTATGTTTCATGATACCTGGAGGGCCAGCTGATAAGTGAAGGTGTGTCCCCTTCCGAGTCTTTTTGAAGAAACCATTCAGGTTTTGCTTTCCCTGCACTACTACAGAAAACAGAACTTCAGGTAACTTTTGAAATCTGGACACATGCTCCCAGTTATTCTCCCAATCTTCCCTCCCCACCACTATTTTGTTTTGTTTGTTTTCTAATTACTCAACTACAGAGGACTGTTCATAAAAACAAAAGCACAAGCACATTAATCAAATGAGAGGTGTAAACTGTGAAACAAACTAGCATATTAAGTTCACAAACATCTAAAAAGTATACTGAATGTTAAATATTCTGCAAAGGTAACTTTACCAAGTGTGTACCGTCCACAATACGAGAAGTGAAAGCAACTACACGATTTTGTTTTTGCCATTGCAGGTCAGTTTGAAAGGGTTTATGTAAGCAAAACCTAGAAAAGTTGCTAAAACCATTCCTTTAGTTTCTGGTTTCATATGGTAGAGATCACTGGGTCCAAACCAAAGTAGTAATATGAATTTAATGAAGTTAGAAATTCAGATGGCTATATCATACTTCCCAAGAAATTCTCAGGAGCATTTGGAACCCCTTGTAGCCCTGTAGCTTCAGAAATGCAAACCCAGTTAGATCAAGTAAAACATGCTGTGTCATTAGGAGACAGGAGAAAGGAAAAGATTGAAAAAAACAAAGTAATCCCAATTTGATCTTGCCTTGATTTTCTTTTGTTTCCGTTTTGGAGTTGAAAACCCAAAAGGGAACAAGAGCACTGCAAACTTCTAAAAGTCCTGCAGGAAAGGGTGTTTCAGACTACATATGCACCTTTTCTCTAATACCTTCCTAATGCCCACCTTCATCTACAGTAGATCACATCAAATACTTTTAACCTTGTAAGCACAGACTGTCTGGCCACATTATCCATTTACAAACAAACTCCCCGGAGTGGACAAGCATCCAGGCTGCTTTCCATTACCTATAGATACATCTGAAAGAATTGGCATGGCAGTAGAAACATTTGGGATAAAAACCCCATATTAAGCTCCAGGTCATCTACTTCAGTTTTTCTTAGCTGGCCTTTTAATGAAAATAGTTAAAAAAGTAAAATCAACAGTTCTTAAGGTAACAATGCATTTACTGCAAATAAGTTTAAATTCGGGAGCTCACCTACAGTTATCACCCTATCCAAATCACTTAGAACAAAGTCAAACACCAACTGTTAGAACACTTTCTGTTTTTCCAAATGTTTTTGAATTCTGAAAGGAACTGACCAAATAGGAGATAAACATCTTTCAAAGCAGCTGACCCAGTAGCTGCAATTGCTTTGAAGCAAGCAAACTTCCTTCTTCTAATGTGTACTTTGGCACATTTTTTTTGTGGGTATGGCCCAAGCAGCAATTATTTGTACTTGACCATTCATCCTTTGAAGAGAGCAGTCCGAAGAACGCAAGCCATGTTTTGAATTCAGAGCTAATCAGCCACTTCAGCAGCCAAATGCAGGCAATGTCAAATGTAGAACTTTGTTGTCTTCTCAGTGATGGATAACAGGATTAATTATTAAATCTTCTTAGGACTGAAGGCACAAAGCTTTCATATGTGTTCCAAAGCAAGCTGCATTTATGTTTGAATTTGAACTCAGCAAATTTTACAAAACCAATCTTGCAGTCTGTATAATGTAGAACTGACTGCAAGACAGCAACCACCTGGAAAACTGGCATTCGCCCTTATTTCACTTGTGCAAATGGCCTTATAGAAGACCAGCACACAAAAACTTTAAACAAACTGCATGGAAATAGGCAATAACTTCTTCACCACTCAGAAACAGGGACACAAGTTTCTGAGAGGTTACTCTTGAAACTCTGAATATCACAATATTGAGTACTGAGTATGTACTGGCACTGGAATTTGTCAGGGTATCAAAATGAAGAGCAGGCTCTTGGAAACTTGGCCTTTAAAATACTACCTACTAACTACTACCTACATGTATATCCAAAGAAGACCAAATCCTAAGTTGAAATTCTTGGCTGCAGTAAGTTCTACACCACATATTGGTGGATGCAGATGAGTTCCTTCAAAAGGTAAGGCAGACTGTAACTGTGGGAAGGTTGTTTTATGCAAGTACTGACCCTAGCTTCATCCAAAAAAGTCTGAAGTTTGTGATACTGCAGTTTGTATTAAGTTATGACTTATTCACAGAATCACAAGAGCGGTTTGGGTTGGAAGGAACCTTTAAATGTCCTCTAGTCCAACCTTTGCAATTAAGAGGGACACATTCCACCAGGCCAGCTTACTCAGAGCCTTGTCCATCCTGAGCTTGAATGTTTCCAAGGATGGGGAAGCCACAACTTCTCTGGGCAATATGTTCCATTGTTTCACAAGCCCCATCATAAAAAAATATTTCTTCCTTATATCTATTCCAAATGTACACTAATTAGTTTAAAGGAATTAGTCCTTGTCCTATCACTATAAACCCTGCTTAGAAGTTTGTCCCTGTCTTTCTTATATGCCCCCTTTAAGTACTGCAATGAGGTAGTAGTATTTCTCTGTAGCCTTCTCTTCTCCAGGCTGAACAAGACTTTCCTCACAGTAGAGGTGTTCTATCTCCCTGATAATTTTTGTGCCCTTCCTCTGGACCCTTTATTTCAGGTCCATGTCTTTGCTGGGCTCCAGATGGAGTCTCATGAGAGTGGAGGAGCAAACTTACCTACCTTAACCTGCTGGCCACGCTTCTTCAGTTGCAGCCCAAGACATAACTGGCCTTCTGGGCTGCAATTGCACACTGCTAGCTATTGTCCAGCTTTTCATCTACCAATACCCTCAAATCATTCTCCGCAGGCCTGCTCTCAATCCTTTTACCCCCACCCTGTATTGATACCAGGGGTTTCCCAACCCAGGTGGAGGACCTTACACTGAGCCTCGTTGAACATCATGAGGCTTACATAGGCCCACTTCTCAAGCTTGTCCAGGTCCTTCCGAATGACAGCCTGTCCCTCAGGCACATCAACTGCACCACTCAGCTTAGTGTGATCTGCAAACCTCCTAAGGGTGCACTCATCCTACTGTCTATGTCATTGATGAAGATACTGAACAGTTCTGCTCCCAATATGGACCCGTGAGGGACCCCACTTGTCACTGATCTCTATCTAGACATTGATCCATTGACCACCACGCTCTGGATGTGACCATCCAACCAACTCCTCATCCGCTGAACAGTCCACTAATCAAATCTAGACCTCTCTGCTTTACAGAGAAGGATGTTGTGGAGGACCACACCAAATGCCTCACATAGGATCACAAAAAACAACCGCTGTTCTTCCCTTGTCCACTGGTGTAGTCACTCTACCACAGAAGGCCACTAGGGCAGGGCTGTCCTTGGTGAAGCCATGTTGGCTGTCTTGAATCACCTCCTGTCTCTTGCCTTCCTTTCATGATTTCTTACACCTGGTGATCAAGAGCTCTTGTACTCTATGGAAATTATCCTTAAAGATCTGCCAGATCTGTTCCTGCTGCTTTTGCCCCACTGTCATTTGTTAGTATTTCACTAATGCAGAACAGAGAAGTAAAACCAACCCTACCACAAATGGAATGGAGTTTAAACTCTTGAAATGTCCTAACACCAGAAACCACCTGTCGTGGTTTAAACCCAGCCACGCAGCTCGTTCACCACCTGAAAATGGATCTACCATTTCATTATCTGGAAACATAGAACAACTAAGTCTCAAAAAAGAAAGACCTTGCAGGAGGGGCCTGTCTCAACCAGTGCTTACCAAACACAGGTGATCCCTTGCTGTTTCACACAGCATCAGATCTTGTAGGGACATTGAACTTTTAACAAGAGCATGCTCCCATTAAAAACACTGTTGCCTTAACTATTTCTCTTCTGCCCAATTTTTGCAGCATCTTTTATTATCAAAAAATAAGTAATGCCAGGAGTGGCAGCTTTAAAAAGAAACCATTGGAATTTGTGAATGATTTGAAATGCCCTCAGCCAGCTCCCTCTGACCTCTTCACTGGTTTACAGGGCTGCATTAGAAAAAAACACATTTGCTAGCTAAAAATGAGAGAGCTTTATAACGAGGCCTGATGTTTCAACATTAAAGGCTAATCTGTGAATGAGCAGAATCGGGTGTCTTTCTATAGCCAGCATGCTGCTTCACCAGGGCAGCTTCTCTTGTGTTGGAAGAGAAAACAACCTAGAAGGCATTTCATTGTTCAGTGTGTCATTGGTTTCCCCTCACAGAAACAGTCACTAGGATTGCTTTATGAGAATAAAAAAAGTAAAACCCCCTTTTCCACTGCAGCAGGCATACTTGGCTATGAAGTTTGATTGGCTATTCTCTTTGGTTTCCTAAGACTGAAAACTTTCTCCCTTCCTTCACCTTATAAAACAAAGAAAACAATCTGACAAAGGCCCATTGCTCCAATATCCTTTCCTATCAGTAACTGGATTAGTCAACA
This sequence comes from Agapornis roseicollis, assembly GCA_002631895.1. NCBI lineage: Eukaryota > Metazoa > Chordata > Aves > Psittaciformes > Psittacidae > Agapornis > Agapornis roseicollis. The sequence continues at coordinate 36,193 of NDXB01009150.1, forward strand.
GGTTTATCTCAAACTGACCATTTGAAGATAAGGGATAATGTTTTGTAATATCTGAGTTGAGACTGCTTCAGACGCAATTTTTTTGGAGCCTAGAATAACCCAGTCAGCTCAAGGGGTTTCAGTACAACTCTGGTCTCAGCTGTATGGATGACCCTGCAATGACTACCGACTGTAGTAGCAAAATTGTAAGCTTAAAACATAAACTAAATATAAGACAGTACTTCCTAAGTATGTTGACTTACTTTCCCTCTGATGGATTTACTGAATGAAAATATTCCTTTAAAGCATTTCCTTAACTGGGAGAGTTCAACAATAGCTCATATAGCCATGTATCCACGCAAAAGAAAGTGAGCAGGGTTAGAAGTCACCTGAATAATGGACAGCTATGAGAAAAATATTAACAGACTACTACTGGTGTACCCTATGCAATAAAATGAAACAAAAAAGAAGGCTAAGTACATCTGAGCAGTGTACAGGCACTGTAAATAGATGACTTCATCAATCCACTCGCTGGTTAACCTTTGATATGTAAGATTCCTTCATCATTCAAACTCAAAGGTATGCTTGTGAGAGGTAATAAAAAGGCCACAACAAATAAGAATTAAATTTTGTGATTTTGATGGGAAGGATAAAAAAGTCCAGTCAACGTAGCTTGGTTTTGAATCTACTACAAAAAATACCCAAAAAGTGTGAACAGTCCAGTTTATGCCAGTTCATTTCAGTTTCTCAGAAACAGTCAGAACTGCTCAGCCTGATGAAGGTGTGTCTACAATTCAGTTCTCATTATAATTTACATCATTTTAGTTGCAGCACTTTAACTTAGGTTTTTAAAATTATTATTTTCTATCTATCACCTACCTAGAAATAGAAGAATCACACTTAGAGAAAATCATACTCTCAAAAAACGCTTAGTTGTTATGGCGACTGAAAACAATGAACATTTTGACAGTCTGGTTTTGCATGACTGTGAAATTACAATGGAAAAATAGTGAAAACAATTTTTTTCCTTCTGGAAGGATCCGGTTACCCTGTTACTGAAGTAAATTTGTCAAATCTGAAGTAATTCAGAATCATGTGAGGGAGGCGGCTACATTTTCCAAATTCAGCATGGAATTTTAACTGTCCCCTTTGCCCCTTCACACACACAACCTCGATATTATCTGAAAGATTGACTACCACAGTTCAAAAGGGTTTTTACACTTTCACAGCAGGAAAACAAATCAACTACTATTTCAAATGGCCCAAGACACTTTTCAGCTTTTGACTCTGAGAACTGCTTTATTTTGGCAGAAGCTGTCATGACGCTATTGAAATCTTCACTGAGAAACAACTTGCTTTTAAGAGGAAAACCCCACCCAAACAATTTCAGCCTATAGAGGAAAAAAGTTAAAGGCTTGCTCTAACAGGTTATGGAAAACCCAACAACCACCTACTCACAAAACAAAACAAAAAAAACCCAACAGAATTAGAACTGTAACATCGTAACAGCTTCAATTTCTCGTTTGTGTAAGTATCTTAAACATAGTTATTCCACTCCCCTTGCAAGTGCCTAATTTTAGCATAAATTCTATAAAGTGAAAACAAGGACATACCTAATAATAGAAAAAGATACCCACCCCCTTGTTTCAGAAGCACACTGTGATACAGTAAACCCAACCAATCCATCCTGAGACATCCAAAGCCACTATTCTTCAAGGGTAATAAATATGTTTGCATAAATACTGTAGACATTGCTGCAAAAGGTGATTAAGGTAAAGGAATCTACTGTATAAACAAACAAATAAAAATCATGCTTACCTTTGTCTGATGTTACTGTGCAAGGGCTGGTCATTCTGCAAATGGATTGGTGAGGCTGCCCGCTTTGGTGAAGAGAGGGACTCTCTAGGGGTTTGCTTTGGTGATATTGGCACTTCATTGTAGGAGGAAGATTCTCGTCCAGAAAGTGAAAGAGAGATGGAACTATCCAAGGTTGCTGAAGGGTCAGAAGCCTGTCTAATGGCACTGTCATCATCTGCTTTTCTATCACTCTTTTCATTTGAGAGGTCTTCTTTATCTGGAACACCATCTTTTTCATGGCTCGTGTGCTCTTTGGATTCAGAAATCACACTCCTTAACTCCTTCGTCTCAGTTCTGGACAAATATGAGGAGCCACAGTCCTTGTTTTCATCATCTTGCCTTTCACTTTTCACTCCCTTTCTTTCCACACTGTCAGGATCTTTCCTTGCCCGTGTATATCTGGATGAGTAGTCAGAATCCAAATCAGTATCAAGAGATAATCCATATTTTTCTGCTAGCTGGCGCCGCCTCTCTGCCTTGTACCTAGCTATTCTTTCTGCTTTTGACTCTAGTTCCTGGACATCCATGTTTCCTGTACTATACAAGGGCTCTGTATTACCTCCTGTGGTTTCTGCTCGATATCTGGATGATCTGGGTTGTTTTTCTACAGAAGAATCTGAAGTTTCCTCCTCCTCATTTGATCTTCCTGTTGAAAGTACAACAGATATGAGCAAATTCATCTCAAAACTCTGAGTACCTATCATTCACACTGAATAAACAAAAAGCTTCCAATTTTCTTACAAGACAAAGTGTACTAGTGACTGCACAGACACATTACATTTTGGCACTTATGCCTCCAAAAGCATACGCAAATGATAAAGAAATGTCTATTAGTCAAATATGTTGAGTCTCGTATCAAAAGATTGTTGCTTTAAAACAATATAGATAACCAATCTTGTTCAAGTAAGACAGCTGAAGAATTAAAAAGGCAAGTTAAAAAGCCCTCTGACCATGGCTTTTCCATAAAGTTCCTTTCCATGTACATCACGAAGGATAGAATAGTAAACATGAAGTAATTCAGTAACGCAAAATTGCCTTAAATGATATTACTTACCTAAGTGGGGACTGTATGGATCAGTTGCACGCATATATCTTGGTGTATCTTCCTCTAACAAACGATGTGTGACTGAACCTGGACAGTTCTGTAGAAGCATAGGTTGTGTATCATTTTCAATTCCCTCTAAGCGTCTAGCTATTCTCTCTTTTCTGAAAAAGATGTGAAAAATGTGAAACCCAGCATCTTTGAAGATTTGAGGGGAGAGTTTCTAAGAGGAGGTAACAAAACAAGCTGTGTGTTTTGTTTTACAGGCCAAAGGCTTTTTTGTTCTTTTACCTTTTCATTTCCAAATAATCTTGGTTGTTTGGTTCAAACAGTTTTCTTAATTCTGAAACTGAGACAACAAAAGATTATGCAGTTTATAAGCTGCTAAATTTCAGCAACTCTCAGAAACTTGTTAAAATGCTTTAGCATAAAAGGGAACAATGAAATAAGAGGTTTGAAATTGCTTTCGTCAGGGTACAAGTATTTTCCTCTATTTTCCTAGTTTATTGACCTTGCATTGTCAAAAGCGCACTAGGCATGTAGGTGTAAGCATCAAGGAGTCCTCTGCTCCAGAGAGAATCTGCTGTGCTATCCTAGGAACTTTCAAGATCTTGTATAAACTGGGCAAGATATATTTTGATTAGATGGGGTCAAGCTTACATACTACTGTAACTCATTTCAAAATCAGGTAGTATGGAATTACTGCTTACCCTGTCTACACAGAGATCTAGGACTGACCTGTTTAAAGAGAAATAGCGTCCCCTATTCCCTACTCTTCCTCCACTCCATTATAATGAGCAAATCCCAGTAATTCACGGTTGGAGTGAAAATTACTGTGTAGCCTCGTTATATTCTTTCATGGTTATCACTCTCTACTTTGCTAATTTTCCCTTATAGTTTTAATTGGACATAATTATCCTCTCTCCCCCTGAACTATCTGGTGGTGTTATGTGCTAGCAGACAGCTGTCACAGTTCAAAAAACAGTAGTGAACCAAACAGGAGGCATAAGAGATTAAGTAATCCCTATATATACACACATATATGTGCACAGTTATCACTGATGTTTGCAAACCACACTGGAGCAGTGAGTGCTACAAAAACAAGTGTGACGTGGCTCCTTACCACTAGGAAGAGAAACCAACCTCAAGGCTATCAAAGGATGCTGGGGGTATGGGTGGGTGGTTAGTACCCCACACTCACCATATCATTGCCTTAGCAAAGATGTGAAGATGTGGTGCTAAAAGCTGTGTACACCTATTCTGATACAACACAACTCTGAAGTTCTGATCCTGCTGACCCAAGGATGAAGAAGCAAGCTCAAGTCTACAGCCTGCTAAATCAGCCCTAGATTAACATCAGAAATGCCTGATGAGTCAGGAGTGTCCAGAAGATATTGTTCCATGCGACTGCAGAAGTAAACCTGTCAGCTTTTTTCCATTGCTCTAGATATTTAGAAGATAAACATTACTGAAACACCATTCTTTCAAAGGTCAGATACACCTTTTCTCCCTTTACTGTAATAACTTACATGCATAGCTAAATCACAGTTTCAGCTCAATACCAGTGCTCATACCTCATAGATACTATTGATATTGCTTGTCGCATCAACCTTATGTGGTGAAAAGCCACTAAAATTCCAGGTAAAATACCTTAGATCAGCAAGAATTAATGTATTCTGATCATGACTACTCAGAGAAGCAAATGAATGAGGTACATCTCATATGATGATAGCATCTGAGGCTACAGATGAGTGCCTACTGAAAATGTGTGATTAACAGGGGAAGAAACCAACTGGGCCAACCTTCAAAAATTCCCTTTAGTCTATATTTTTAAAGAAAGCAGACTCAAGCTATCCATTTCAATTTGTCAAGCCAAGTTAGCTCAGACTGTGATCACGCCACGAAAATATACAATATGTATACATTTGATGCAACTAGCAGTGCAGAATAGCAAAGTGTGCAGCTACTTAACAGTACCAACACAAGGGGTGCTTCTTCCATGCCGAGTTTCAGCATCTGCAGCAAAGCAGATTGAAGCCTTTGCTATTAACCAGGCTGACAGTGGAAGATCGACACTGAAAGTCAGCAAGCTCCAGGCACAGATCTCTGAAGATGAATGGGAACTAGAGTTGGGCAATGCAAAATTTGCATCCTGAACCAATACCAAAGCAAAGACCTTTTTCATAGTGTTTTTATAGGATTTTCTCTCAATTCATGAACAGTTCCTGCTGCTGCTGCCTGGCCTACTCAAGCTGTGCTAGCAGAGGAACTGTGCTAAACAGAGAACTTTACCCATATGAAACCAACCTTCATCTCACATTCACACCAAAGAAATGATTTCTCATAAATACTTTGCTCTCACCTCCACCAAAGCTACTTCTGTTTAAGTTTGTTTATCTGTCTATTAGAATGTTTCTGTTCCATCTGCTAGCTATACATACATAAAATGGTCAAAACAAATCTCGTAATTGTTCTGCCACTTCAGACAGGTCAAAGGCCTTCACAGTTCACAGTTAGTAAAACCACATTCCACCCAAGCCCTGATCATTTTTCTTTCCTAGTCACCAATTTATACAGTCCCTAAAACCATCATCACAGAACAGGTCTTTCACGCAGCTTTAAAGCTATAAAGCATAGCTTTGTATACGGAAGTCTTTGTTCCCTCACCCCCCAGAAAAAGTAGTCCACATACAAGAAATGTGGAACATCCAAAGAACTCCCAGCAACGCTAGCTCAACACCCTTCTGCCACGTGTTAGCTGAAGTTCCAGAGATTCTACTACTGCTTTGCAGCCCTAAAAAGAGCACTGACTTCATGAAGAATCTCTCCAACACCTTCCCAAACAAGATGGGACAAAAATAGCATGGGACTACTCTATGCTGCCTTACACTTTTTCCACACTTGAGATTCCAGACAGTAATTTCAGCTAGGTTGGCCAACATCTGCAGAGCTTTTCTGTGAAAGTATTTTCAGCAACAATCTTCTGGGGAGGTGAGGAAAAGAAGGAAAAATAAAACAAAACCAAACAACAAAACCCCAATACCCCCAAACAAAAAAGCCAAACAAACCACCACAGCCACCAAAAAGAAAGTCAAAACCCTAACAACCACCCCCCACCCCCCCAGACAAAAAAAAGACCACCAGCACCAAAAACACCAAACCCCACAAATCAAAACAAAAGAGAAAACAAACCAAAAGCCAACACCAACTCCCCTCCCCCTGGCTGCAGGAAATCTTCTCCTCTAGTGATTTATTCTTTTTTTCATTTTTCTTTTTCCTGAGTACTTGATTTCAAAACCTGAAGCCAGGGGGAGAAATTTCACTCCCAAATACACTGGTTGGCCCTTGCAAGCTTAGGTGATTGCATATCTCCTTTTTAGTTTGCAATCTGAATATGTTGGTGCCAATTTGACACCTGCTTATGGGAACATAATCCACCAGAAACTACACCATCTCAAAGACACCCATGACAGTGTTAAAGCGTAGCAACACTTCTACCTAAAAAGCAGCACAAAGATCTGAGATTCAGCAAAAAAGACAAGACTAAGAAGCTTCAAATAACTGATTTTACAATAAAAGCTCCTTACTATGTTACTTCATGCCAACACATTTTGTAGGCATTGTTGGCCAGCATAGGTTAAGGCCAACAGGAAGAACAGCCACAGCTCAGGAACAGCCCTTAGCTTCAGGCTTTATTTTAGGATGTTGAGCAGGATGCTGTGGTAGGATACCCTCTAACCTACACTGTCAAGAGGCATCTTAATTTTTGTAACTGTAGACATTCTGAATAGAATTTTCTTTATAATACCAGAATTTAGCAAGAGCAGTATTCCATGTCTCATCCCAGGATAAAAACCAGAAAGTACATTTGGAGTGCACCTTATAAAAATGTTTTAAAAAGTCCTTAAATTAAGGTGAAAGTTTTTTTACAGAATCCATTCCTCATTTCAGAAACATTTCTTCCAGAATATAAATATGTTGTTGCTGAGGGGATACACGTGGATAAACTGCAGGCATCGGACAACGGTTTTATTTTTACAATACAGAGACTGTAAAAATTAAACCAAGCCTTTCAAAAGTCCAAGTAGAGAATGAGCATGAACATTTGTGAAAGTTGAATAGACACAAATCAAAAATTCACCTGAATTTCTCAGAGATAGTAAGTGAACATTGCAACACAAGTATTTTCATTTTGAACAAAATTTAATATGGCAGTGAAGCCTAGCTGCCTTGTTCCTGTCTCGTGTCCTCACCTGGAGATATGATGGTCTACAAAGCAGGCTGGAGAAGCATTTATTATCTGGTTACACTAGCAGAGGCATACTTACATGTTCAATGTTTATCTGCAGGTAACAATATGAGACTTCAGCTAGACTCTCTGAACCTCAGTTCAGTCTGTATCAGTTGAAAATTAAACGTATTCCCTTGATCTTCCAACACGTACAAACCCAGGTGAAAGTTAGGCCTTAGATGGGACAAATAACTTGTATATTCAGTAAGTCTTTGAAAGAGCCTCAAGTAGCTCCCACTGTGAACTTTTTCTTAAGTCTGGTATACACTAAACCTGATGCATAATAATTTCTTAGGAAATAGAGGCATCTCAAAACAGAAATTCATTGAGAAGCAACTGACAGACAAGGTTTCTCAACTGAGGGCTCTGACAACTAGCTTGTTGGCCAGCATGACTGTAAGGCTAAGCATCTGGAATAATGAGGGACTACATATACTTTCTGACTAGTGCTCTCAGGAAGTCTGTGTTGGGTAAATTTGTATTCATTCTATACCATCATTGTGTCAATGAAGTCTTTCTGAACATCTGTAATGACTACATTTAAAAAGCAAGCATACCACTTAAATGTTACACTGGAAGAAAGACTCCTTTTTCTAAAGGATCTCTGCGACAAGTGACACTAGAAGAGCAAGCTAGTTCCTTTACATTAGGATTAGTGCATCTAGCCTTGCAGTCTGTCTGAAAAGGGCAAATAACATCAGAACACACAATTTTAAGCGAAGTTCTGAGATCCACGACATCCTTGAGTGAAGGGAGCATTTTTATGCCAGTTACACATAGCTCTTAAGTCGAACGTCATCCTTTACTGGTCAAGAGCTATTTCGCAGCAGACTGTGATTTTTTCTTAACAATTAAAGAGAAATAACACTCACTACTACCTCAACTGTGTTAAAAAATAAAGATGGAGCTGTTGTTTTCTTCTTAACTTGTTCAGACTACAACAGAAGTTCAAAAAAAAAACAAAACCAACAATCCTCAAACCTGTATGTAGCACAGATCCTTTAGCATGCAAGACTAAAAGTCAGCGTGTAGTCTGTTGGTGATGCAAGCACAGTGATTCTACTAACCACTGAAAGAGACTGGAAAGAGCTGTGACTACAAGCCAAGTTAATACATTCAAATTCAGTATTAATCTAACTATACAAAGAAAGGAACCTCTCTGATGTTTTGAATTTCAACTACTTCTTAAACTACTGAAAACTAGGTAAGCAAAGCTGAACTTTACAAAGCAAGGATGTAGTAATGCCTTGTAAAAGAGCATTGTGGTTCATCCCTTATGCATACTTCACAGGGAAAAGGAAAATCATTTACAAAGGATCTGTGCCCAAATGATTTTAACTGTGCTTGGACTAAACTTCACATGGTGTTAAATTACCACTTGTGTTCATAATGTGTCTTCCTTACCTACCTTTTGGAAGTACTGCTAAGAGATTAGCATCAATATCCTTTGTGCTGTTTGCAAGTTCTTCTTTATCTTCAAATGAGAACTCCTTCTGAAAACTGAAAGCAACATCTTGTTTACAGAACTGTGGATGTTTCTGTTACAAATCAAATAAAGCCAAGATGTAACCAATTTACAGCACGATAGTCTAATAGAGATACCAAAGAAAATATTTTCCATAAGAACAAAATAAGAAATAATCCCACAAAACTCACAAAGCCAAACCTAACACAATTTGAAACCTGCTTGGAACTGACTGTGACACATTTTTGCATTAAATTGCTGACTGGAAACTACTCCAAAATGCTCTGCTAGCAATCACCTTTGAAATGATCTGTATCAAATTATTCTTCATAAATATTAAAACATATTTCATCAAATACAGTACTGTATGCACACTTTGCTTAAAAGCCTTCTGCACGACTGCCCTATTGTTGTTACTCCACTGATCTCTGGATATTTTGTGGTTTGTAATATACTAACATGAGCAGCAGATAATTTAGTTTTATACTTTGTCTTCTTAAAACAGAAAAAGTGGCCATTTAGAGAAACCAAAATATTTCTTTAAATATGTTCCTTAAATATACAAATTTTAACTTTAAAATGTAGGTGCCATAATGGCCTAAAGTATATACTAACTGTGCATGGATATTTTTTTGGACATTTACCCTCTTGTGGGTAAACAAAGTGAGAATATTCTTTCCAATTATTAAACGCACAGAGAGAACTGTTGTGTTCATAGAATCACAGAATGGTTAGGACTGGAAAGGACCTAAAGATCATCTAGTTCTGCCATCATGACTTCTAAACTATCCCAGTCAGGCATAAGAAAACTTAACTCCTGTCTTAAAACCTTTAGTAAACTCTGTAGACAGATGTAACAGACACAAATCCACAGTGGTCTTAGCTCAGTGATCTAAGCATAGCAACCTTAGAGCTGCACATTGGCAGAGCTGTGCCATACAATTTACTGTCACCTGATTAAGACAAACTGCATACAGCCTTACTGTTGGCAACTCTTTATAGAATCATAGAATAGTTAGGGTTGGAAAGGACCTTACTATCATCTCCTTCCTTAGAACAGTTTTTAAATGGCTCTTTTAAAGAACTGAATACCCTTTCATCAAGGGTATTTGGCAAGAAAAGAAAAAATACGTAACAATTATTCTGTACTCACTATTCCAGAAGAACATTTCTTATTGAAAAGGGATTTAACGTATAATGACTAATAACATTTTACATGAACTCCATGAAGTATTTCATAGAATCATAGAATAGTTAGGGTTGGAAAGGACCTTAAGATCATCTAGGTCCAACCCCCCTGCCATAAGCAGGGACACCTCACACTAAACCATGCCAACCAAGGCTTCATCCAACCCGGCCTTGAACACTGCCAGGGATGGAGCACTCACAGCCTCCCTGGCCAACCCATTCCAGTGCCTCACCACCCTAACAGGAAAGAATTTCTTCCTTAGAGCCAATCTAAACCTCCCCTGTTTAAGTTTGAACCTGTTATCCCTTGTCCTGTCACTACAGTCCCTAATGAAGAGTCCCTCCCCAGCATCCCTATAGGCCCTCTTCAGATACCGCAAGGCTGCTATGAGGTCTCCACACAGCCTTCTCTTCCCCAGGCTGAACAGACCCAACTTTCTCAGCCTGTCTTCATATGGGAGATGCTCCAGTTCCCTGATCATCTTCGTGGCCCTCCTCTGGACTTGTTCCAACAGCTCCATGTCCTTCTGATGTTGAGGACACCAGAACTGCACACAATACTCCAGGTGAGGTCTCACGAGAGCAGAGGAGAGGGGCAGGATCACCTCCTTCGACCTGCCGGTCACGCTCCTTTTGATGCAGCCCAGGATACCGTTGGCTTTCTGGGCTGCAAGCGCACACTGAAGGCAGCTCATGTTCATTTTCTCATTGACCACCACCCCCAAGTCCTTCTCCGCAGGGCTGCTCTGAATCTCCTCTTTGCCCAACCTGTAGCTGTGCCTGGGCTTGCTCCAACCCAGTTGTAGGACCTTGCACTTGGCAGTTTATAAATAATATTCTTTTGTAAGATACTGAGGGGAGGACAAACCCCCTCAAATGACATTAAAGAAACTGGGCTGTCTCACATGCAGGCACTATGCCACCTGCTGCAAATCATTTCCAACAACTGCACTTAGAGAAATTATTCCAGGTACTGCCAAGAAAAGCAATGTTAGTCAATACGAAAAATAACAAGCAGAAGATAGAGGTGCAATAATTTGTCCATTAGGGAAAGCTGTGTATCCTTACAGGGTGAAAACATTTTAAAGGAACTAAACAAAAAACCAAAACCAAAATAAAATAGCACACAGCAGCCACAAGGAAATGGGTGCATGTATCATCTGACACTGGGTAGAGACTCAGAGAGTTAACCTCATGTTCCTATATCCCTAACTCCATATTGGCAATACTTGCGATTCTTACTAGCCTCACAACGTATGTTTTTCTTCTCACAGACACAGCTTCTGGAGTACCCTTAGGAGGAGAGATTCCCATTTTCCATTTGAAAGGAGTTTCTACTCCTTTTGGCTGAGGATGAGTTTGAAAAATGTGAATAATATTGGCCTAAGGCTATAAATCAACCCAAAATCTATTCTGTCAAATCAATTTGAGTACTTAAAGCTAGTCTTAAAAGTGCCAAGGGACCCAGCTCATCACTTTTTAATACCTGGGCTTTATTTAGAAGCACCTCCAATTGCTTTCATAATGCTTGTGACAGAGAAGCACCTTAAGTTTCTATAAACATGGGATTCTGCCCAGAAAAGCATTCATCCAAAGAGCAAAATCCTCATTTAAATTAACTGTGCACTAACATCTACAACTATGCCTCAGCCCCACATGAATTTCAAAGGGTAAAATCATACAGAAGCAGGACTGACACTAACACAGAGGTTCTAAGAGTTGTATTACTGCATTGCTGTGGACCCTCAACAAACTTCTAAATACTGTTCACTAGTTAAGTTCACCCCTGTCCCTTCCTGCAGACTCCAGGGAGTTTCAGGGACTCTGAAGCAGCAGACCTTCTAAACCAGGTCTAAATGTTTTTTCACTGGGTTTCCATCCATTTTTTCTCAGGTCAGTGTTGCTGGTTTCCTTACTTATTTTTCTTAAGAGAAATTTTCCACATCTACTCAGCTGTCTCAAGACAGGCTCACAGTTTAATTGATTTTCATTGATTGTCTGTCAATAATGTTCTTTACCTCTTCCAGTTTTAAGTCATCTTTTTCACACAGGGCGACCAGAATTGGACAGCCTTGATTCCACACCTGGGTCTTAGCAGTGTCTTATAAAAATAGTAATTTTAATACAGAAATCATTATTGTATGACTAACCAGATGAATGCTGGAATTTACAACCCACTTGCCTTTTTGCATCTATACTCTTTGGTTGCTCAAACCTGCATGAGAAACTAATATGCCACGGATTTGCTTTCATCAGTCACAAGTAACATAAAAATTTATCAGCCTCCAATGTGCACTTAGTATTATTACTTTACATCTTTTTTCTGTTGCTCCTCAAGGTCATTCAGCTCTTTCTGTATGTGAGCTCCCTCCTCCTTTGTACTGAGGGTGGCTTGGAACTTTGCTCACTGGCAGATTTCATTAAAATTCTTTTAATAACCACAAACTTCTTAAGCTTAACCCTCGCTGGGCCATATCGCATCATCACAGGTTATCTGTTTTGTGGAAGCCCCTTTACAATTTCCCTTATGCTATCATTTTTCATTTTCCTCTGGACAGGCTGTCAATTCTTATTTACTTGTTTATTTTTAAATGCTTAACTATTTCCATGTACGGATTATTTAATCCACAGTCGAGGACTTTTTCTTCTTCAGAGGCATTTTTGTGCTCTCTCACAAAGCTGCAGGTGGCATTGCTTGTTTTAAATATTTGTACATTAGAAACAAAATATTTTTAACCAATGTAACAATTACAATGCTTTCACTTGCACGGATTGCTCAGAGACCAAGCACTGCTCTGAAGATGAAACAGTCAAGCCAAGCAACTGGGTATTTATAGATACATATATAGAATTAGTTCCAAAAATGAAAGTTGGCATATTTAGGACATGTCACGGTATTCAGTAAGAACATTCATTAGGAATCTAAATTGAGTCAGAATGATGTTAGAGCAATTCCAAATAGTAAAAATAAAAAAGAAAATCATTACGGGACACTACTCATCAGGGTTTTAAAAAACATATGCTTTAAGTACTTCCTCACTAAGGCTTCCCTTTTTTCTCACAGGATCTATCCATCTGTTTCCCTGCAGTTGTAGCATCAATTTAGCTGCTTAAGCAGAGTCAGAAAGTCAGACTTGGACTGCCAACTATATTTTACCTTTTAATTCCTCCACAACCCTATTCTAGAATTATCACAGCTGCATCTGCTCACATGTGCTTTTCTTAATGTCTCAAGTCCTGCTATAAATTTAGGTGCAGATTCCAAGCAGCAGCACCAGGAGTTTCTGCACTTAACAGACAACATGCATTATTAAAATAATTCAAGGCATACATGCATGTCTTTAAATGAAAAATAAATAATACAGAAGTTTCAAGAATACTTTCTTCTTAAGGTCCCTGTTAATTCTGGATACTGAAAGAAGAACTTGCCCCTCTTTGCTTGCCCAAAATACAGCCTGTGATCATGCTCATGAAATACCATCAACAGCATGAGGTCCCACAAATTTGTTTCACACAGGATTTGTGTGTGGTTTGGCTTCGGGTTCCAAACAAACTCATTATATTCCCCAATGTTCAGGAATCCATACAATTCCTATTAAAACACAGGCAACAGTATTTCGTAACCTCAATAGTTTTTCTTTAAAAATGATGTATAATGTGGTGTTAGTAGAGTATTTGACAGTCTCAGTAGTTATATTGCTCTTGCAACTTCCACAGTAAGTGTGGGCTGCTTCTATACATCAGGGATTCTAGGCTGAAAACTTCATCTGCTGCTGCTGCAGCATGAAGTTTCTAAATAGCTGCCCCAGTAACCTAGTTAAATGTCCTAAAGTGAGCAGAAGTTTGATCCAAATGCCACTAGTAACACTGCCCTGCCATCTGGGATAAAGCTACAGGATATATTGAGATTTTGTGACTGAAACACGCTTAAAAATCCACTTGCATACCTGCCAGCTTGGTGGTTGGCATTCAGTTTTCATCTCTTTCTCTACCTCCAGGATGGTATCTTTCCCTGGACTCTCACTTAAAAGGTCCATTCTACAAGTCACATGCTTCCTTCACTACTCTCATTTCTGCTTGCATCTACCTCCCTTCCATAACACAAAGCATCTTTTACACCTATTCCCTCCATCTCTCTACAGTACCTAAAATCCAACATGGCAGGGAATCAGGTATGCTCCAGAAGGTGTGTGGTGACTGCAAACATAAGCCTGGGTGCCTAAGGCTGGTGGATTCCTGTGCAGCTAAGCTGGTTGCTGGGGCAAGAGTCAATTCCCAGCTCCCACACCTCCTCTCTCCATCATTATGAATGAGTCCAACAAGCACAATGGCAGACACAAAAAGCAGCTGGAGTCAGGATGGGAAAAGAGATCTGTCCCCTTACTCAGCCTCATGGAACTATGCCCTAAGACTGCAGGCATGAGGCTGCATGGCCCTGCAAAGAAGCACCTTTTCATTCTGGTCTGCAGTATCCCCCTACCATGTGCTGACAAAGCTCTCTGCATGGCTGTATAATTAATTCACCTACTTCAGCCACCTTTTTCAGACAGATCAGTTTTCCAACCTAGTTCACTACACATCTGTACTGCATCCATGCCATGCAAGAAAAAATGGGCATTGCAGTGGTAGGAGGCTCAGTGCAGAGTGGAACTTCTCTCTTAGCAATGTCAGCTATGAATTTCACATTACTTAGGAAGCGGTTGGTATCTTCAATACCTGTTCAGAGCACCTGTTTGATGTCAAGGTTTGATCCTGTGAGAGGACCAATAATCATCCTCTGTGATAAAAGAATAAATGTATATTCAAGCAATGACTGCAAGTTACAATTGTGCAACCAGTCATCTTCATTGGGCAAGAAAAACTTGATCTTACCTTAATGCTCTTTTCCTTTGGAGCAATCGTGAAGGTTTAAATCTGACTGAGTTTTCTTTGTCAAAATCTATGGAAAAAAACAAACAAACAAACAAACCATACCATGGTGAAGATGCTTTAATAAATGGGGAACTTTTAGGAAACTAGAAACTAGAGTTTTCCAGTGCACTGAAAAAGACTGTATAAAGGCCTTCCCCAAAGTCAAAGGAGCATAAGCTGGCATGTCCAAGATGGTGATAAACCAAAGCCCTACATAAGTGAGTACAGACAGTAAATATATCAAAAGCATCAATGTTTTATGGAACTGCCATGTTCTAACCCCAGTATACATGGTGTAGCATTGCAGTCTGGGGCTATCTTTTAAACTCCTTGACGCAGTTTTCCAGCTTATAAGATGGGCAGTTAACAGGTTTATGAAGCACTCTGCAAATAAGAAAGGCTGCAAGCAGTAAGAGCCTTTTTGGCTGCATCCTAGCTATATTATAAAAATTGCATATTCACTGTAGACGTCAGAGATGCCCAGCTGAGGATCTGTTGCAACAACAGTATTATACTATCCATGACAGAAATATTTCTGAAGGTTGTCTTCTATTTGGAAGCTCCCATTTTTATCTGAATAGCCTTAGAACATGATTTCAGAAAGGAACACGTGTTTACACTGAGAACAAAACTATGTCAGATACAGCCTCATATTAAAAAAGTATGGGTTACAAAGCCAGCAGGTTCCCAAACCTTTCTGAACCATAGCAAGCAATGGGTAATCTCCCCTCTCTTCCCCACATCTGACTTTTCCATTTCTGCAGTCAAGAGCATCATTGGAGGGTCTTAACAACCAAGTACTGGCTCCCTTCATTCAATGAGGATGCTATTAAGAGACCTTAGTGAACTGCTAACCAGGAAGCAGGGGAGCACCTGGTCTGCGACTGCTGTTGAAAAACATGAAGCTACCAGTAATTTACTCCTAATGGGAAAACTGCCTTCCATGCCCATCTGTACTTAAGTCAACTAACCCAAGACCCTAAATTAATAAATAAGTGGTCTCTGATGCAGTATTCACTTTATTTTTCAAAGACAGGCATTACACAACCTGGACTTTAAGATGATTCAAAAGCAGCTACATCCCTTTTTTACTGCCTCAGAGGTGAAATTTAACTATCTCAAAGAAAAGCTTAACTGCTACCTGGCAAAAAAAGTGGTTTTTTGCTTATAAAAACTATGTCGAAATCTAGGTAGGATGTTTATTATCTTTGCAGAAAGGATTTAATGAAACTTAGCATAGCTGACAACATGGGTTCTTATTTAGAAACTATCTTGTGCCTATGACTTCCAAAACTTTTTACCCTCCTCTCTTCCAAGTCTCCACATACAGGTTTAAAGAAAAAAAGGATAACATTAATAGTGTGATAGAGGAGGCTGAAAATGTGCAAAAAAGGCATTTTTTTAGGCATCTGCTACATGTTACTGCAGATTTCAGGGCAGCTTCACTAATAGCTTTCTTCAACCTTAATGGGCAACTTTTCCTAGTTTGGTTAACATTCATTTTCTCTTTCCAAGTAAATGGAGAATAAAGCATGCAGATTACACAGAAACATCGTGTTAGACTAAAACAAAGTATTATAAGGAAAACAGTATGAAAGGTATATAAATCATTGTATTTTACACGATTCCATGCCATAAGTCTCCTCTAAAAAGACCAGATTCACGTTATTGTGAGAAGCCTACAGTAATTTAAAAAGCCCAGCTCTGTATCAGCCTAGCTAATCAGAACCAGGCATATTTTAGATTTACAGCGTTCTAACAGGATATAACCCATCCTATAGTTTCTGGCACTAAAACAGCTGTCCACCATGAAAACCACAAGTAGACCACAGAGAAATTCTCCCTACCCTAGCCAAAACCAGAGAAGGGAAATGAAAAGGGAAGAAAGCAGCTTTCATTGCTTTGCTGGGAGAAGGGCTGTTAAGAGGGACACACAAGCTGTTCTGACTCTTGCTACCATTAAACACATGCGGTAACATTCATACATACCACATCTGTAACGCCTCAAAAACATCTTAAAACTTTGCTGTATTTCACAGGGGCAAGCTCTTCTCTTCCCTCACACACACAAAACAGAAAATCAACCAATTATATCTGTTACACAATTCTGATATTTTATGTATTTCTTCCTGTGCAAATTAAACCCCATGTGGGAGGATTAAAGTCCAATAAAATTTACTGCAGTGTAGAAGTCTTAAAATTAAATACAAACACAGGAGAAAAAGTAAAACAACTCTGCTTCAGAAGAAAATAAATATGCCCATAAACGAAGTATCAGTTTAACACAGTCTTAATTCAATGGTTAATTTAAAGAAGAAAGCCCACCCTCACAGTACCTGATACAGAACAGGAAAATCTTTGCAACAGCATTTTGTTCCTTCGTTCTTTCACTGAAGAATTGTAAACATGCTTATAACCACATTAAAATAATCTTAAATATTTGTATTTAAAATTGAGAGTATATTTACAGAACTGCAATTCAAACTTGCTCACAAGTTTAACCATTTGTTCGGTCCAGTCCCCCTCCCTCTTAGGTACAAACTACCGGATAAAAGCACTATCTGTAACTTAACAGAAGGGAAATTAAGAATGCTGAATTTATATATAATATAGCTATTAAAAAAAAAAAAAAAGAGAGAGATGCAACCTTCCAGTGTTACTTAGTATATTTAAAGGCCCTAAGTCGGTGGCAAGCTAAGCTAATTAAAAGATCCATCTAATCGGATCTTTCAAAAGTGTCCTTTAGGAAATAATTGAAATAGCCTGTGTGACTAACTGCATACTGATTGCTAAAGTAGCTAATGTAGCTGCAGAAGATCCACTCAAACAATATTTACACATGCATACATATATATGAGAGATTAAACAGTCACAAATGAACTGCATTTTCTTCTATCTATTTGGAACTCTTACCTTGCTCCTCAGAGTATTTAACATTTCCCAAATAGCTGGAGATCCAAGGATTTCTGAACATGGTTGCACAAACAAAGGATTCAGCAAAGAGAAACTACAACAGCAGCTAATTCTCCAGCAGCCACAGCCCTAGGCCTGTCTTGGCAATATCGTGTAGAGATTTTTCATAGCACAGGACTGGAGCTGTCAGACTATCGCGTCCCAGGGAGTACAGTAAATGCATAGCAATAGGCTGCAAGCTGGAGCAGCTCAAGCCAGTAATCAGATTACAAACAGAAATTAGGCACATGAATGTTAAAACAGATTGGGCAATGGCAATTGGGAGATTCATAATATTGCCACTTCAAAGATCCAGCCAAATTACACATTATATTCCTGCAAAATAAACGCAGAATCCTTAAATCCTCATATTTAAAAAAAAAACAAACCACACACACACAAAAAAAAACCTCCAAGAAGAGGAATATTTCCTTCATATCTCTAATCAGGAGAAACTGCAATGCTTGCTTAAGAAAAACAGCATCCAGACTGCCAAAAAAATGGACTCTGTTAATCATATTGTTATGCTAAACATTTTGCCTAACTATTAGTTGGAACATTTAAAACAGACAAGATTTATGGATAACACATGAGCAAACTTACTGGTGGGGGTGGGGATTTAAGAACAGACACCACAGCTCCAAATATTTTAATTTGAGACAGAAGGAGTAAAAGTGCACAAAAGCAGTGTCCAGCTACCATGTTTTTTTATTAAATGGATTTGATGGATTTGCGGATTGAAGAGTCATAACACTTTATAGTTCCTTTTGAAAGTCTGCAAGTATTTGTTTGAAATGGTGTAATAGCCCCTGGCTCAGTCTTTCACATTGAACTACCTGACGGTCTAACACACACATGCATGCACACATTAAATATGTGACTGAAGCAGGTCCATGCACTTAACCCCATCCAGCCAAAGGCACTAACTGCCTATCAGCTTCCCTCCAGTGGACTTCTTCCCTTCAAAAAGATTTCAGCTAGTATCAATAGAAAACTCTCTACAAGTCTGGGGTTGTCAGGACTGTAAAAAGGTAGCCTAGAAACATAAGACTGAAGTTCTTCACTTTCCTTACCTCTTCTCCTGGTACCTGGTATAACAGGATCCTGACCCATGCTGGGAATCTCTATGTACAGACAAAATGTAAGCAGTGCTGCTTTGAAAGGGACTGCTTAACCACAAGTGATAAATATAATCTATCAAAACCCTATTAATTTCTGTTGGCTCACCACAAAGTTGTATTTAGCCTGTTTAGATCATCAAAACACTGTTTTTCATGCTAACAAGTTCTGGCCATGGATAGAAGTATATGTGCTCCATCTTGTCTAATGCCACTGTTATTTGTATCCATTTATTTATTTTAAATATGAATAATGTTGGAGTCACCTTAACCAAAGCACCGTCTATTAGCTGGTACTTCAAC
Organism: Agapornis roseicollis; assembly: GCA_002631895.1. Lineage (NCBI taxonomy): Eukaryota > Metazoa > Chordata > Aves > Psittaciformes > Psittacidae > Agapornis > Agapornis roseicollis. The sequence continues at coordinate 55,299 of NDXB01009150.1, forward strand.
AATCCAGAGCTCCCTGAACAAGAGGCATCTGATATAAGGAACATGGCATTGAAGCCTCTGACTCACCAAGTGACATCCTCTGTCCAGAAATATTTGCCTGTAAACTTATTGGTGCTCACACATAATTCTAACCACATAGCACACAAACCAAACACTGCTGTGCTCTCTTGACCATCTGTGAAAGCCTACATGTACTCCAGCCTAGTACATAGAAAAGCACTAACAAAAAACATAATGTCAACGCTGGTCCAAACTTGCTGTTAACCTGAAAATCCTCCTTATGGCCTAGACAGAAGCATAGGTGTGCTTAAAACACAAAAAACGAGACAGTGGAGGAACAAAGAGGCTGCTGGTAACAGCTAACAAGGACATTCAGGACCAGTAGCTGTGTGGGTGTATCAATAAGAGAGACACCCAGTTCTGAAGAAGTTCTTCCTTTCCAAGCCCTGTTTGTGTGAAGACTGTTTACTTGACCTTACGAATAGAGGTATTATTACCTGGAGCATCTGTATCTCATATGGTATGCAGTAAGGGAACTGTTTCTCATAAAGCGCAGCTAAATAACACTTACTTGATAAATCTTGTGGTTGTAGTCTTTAGCAAGGTTGAAGGAGAAGTTAGACATGACAGCTGAGCTGATGCAATAGCGCATAGCTGCCAAGACAGAGTCCTACCCATTCCTCTCTGTGGAACCTTTTTTAGGTCCTGCTCCCCTAGTGACCCAGTCAGATGACTTAACCAGTAGTAAATATTCCTTTTATATTTGTTGGTATGCTTTCCAGGAGATGCCAGAATCACAAAAAATAAAAAGGCACAGGATCTTATGATCTGGAAACGGATCAACCCATCTGGCTAAAAGAGGAGGTAAGCTCAACTTGATTGTCACCCCTATGTCTGGCAATGCCCTGCATGACAGAGAGAAGGGGCGTATTGTGGAGGGAGGGATCAGGCTCCCACATTCCCCTGCTGTACACTACCTCCAACATTTTGTCCTCAGCATCCTTCTAGTGAATGAGGTGCAGAAGGTAAAGCATGCAGAGCTGCAGAAAGACAGAAAAACTCCAGAGTACCTTTCATAAATGTGTTTATTTTAAACGGGTTCTTGCCTGTGCTGTTTGAATTCTACTTGAAGAACAGAGCAAGAAGTCAGTTTCTCCAACAGCTCTGGCTACCACTTGCGAAAATATACTTGTGATAGGCTGTGGTGCAAGTAGGGCTCCTCTCCCTGCTGTTTATGGCTGGCAGGACAACAATGTAGGGGACATCTCATGGGACCAATAAGAATTCTTATAAAGGAAAGCAAAATACCTGGTAAAAGCAACATCTGAATCCAGGTCTTCACAGAGAGCTTCAAGCTCTCTTCATGTTAGGTTGGAAGGTGATCACTACTCATTGTTCTTTTCATGGTATCTGTGAATTCACATTCAGGTCACTGCTGTTAGTACTGAAACTGTGCTATTGTGCTACTGTCCAGATTTTGTTCAGTATCACTTCAAGATGGGAGGTATGTGTCAACACTGCCTCCAATACTAAAACTCTTCAAACTATGAGATACTGAAGCCTTAGGGCATTACACCAATGCTATGTGCTTCACACAGATCGTTGGGAAGATATAACTGTAGATAAATGACAACTTCTCTCCCTCCTTTCCATCAAAAATTATCATTTCCTGCAAGGCAGGTCTCTGTTCTGTCCCTTCACCATCTTTGGCAACGGAGAAGACACCTTGGTAAAAACAGTAAGTCAGCAAGGTCAAGCAATGGTACAAAGAAAAAGAATTCTTAGGTTTAGCATTTTCTGCTTGTTAGAAATAGCAGGTTTAAGAACAAGTCTATCCAGAAGAAAAAAGATCCACCTCCAAAAGCCTGATGAGAGAAGAGGGAAAAGTATTTTGTCCTCTTAAGAGATCTAGTCTCCAGGACCTACATATATGCTCAGCCAAACTACGTTATCAAGGCTGTGTTACAAATCGGTAGTAATGTTCTTGTCCTCCTCTGCCGTCAGTAATTCTTGAGCATTAGCAGCCTCCAACATAAGCAAACAAAGAGAGAACAACAGTTCAGCCCTTAGAAAGGGGGGAAGTCCAGCTGGAAGTTAAGTTTGCAGGCATCTGGGCAAAGAGCTAGAGGTTAAGCATGCATGCATGGAAGACCAGCTAGCAGCTAAATGTTTTTCTGAAGCTTCCCACAGGAAGAGAAGGAAAATATCTTCCTTTTGTCTGGCAAAACTAATCACTGTAATCAAAGCTGGAGTTTAAATGGCTTGCAGAACTGTTCCCAACTTCCAGGGCTGCCAGCCCCAAAGCACCGAAGAGTCATGAATCAGGTCCCACCAAGATCAAGTCTTTTTCTTGCTGAATTTTGATCACTTATGAATTTATATTTAGAAGCGTTCCACTGTGATAAGGAGAGCTCGATACTTTGTTGTGACTTGCAGTTATCATAAATATAAAAATCAAAGCAACCCATGACAGCTGTGTGAAGAAAGCCTGAAAACAAATAAAATCAAGAATGCCGAGGAAAGAAAACCCACAGTGACTGCAAAGACACTTTCAGCAAATATGCTAGTTAGGTAAACAGGAGTCCAAGCAGCACAGAAAACTGAAATGATCTGTATAAACAAGATAATCAAAACATATTTTCATCCACATTTCATGGGTAGAGATCTAAAGAAGCTCATGAATTTTATTCCACTGCTGCTGTTCTGGACAATGAGAGCACTCTTGAAATAACAAGTGAGCTGTACACAGACCTGAGATGCTGTGCACGATCACAGGAAGGAAGGTCAGGAAAGAGGACTAAACCAGATCACGCTTTTCCATCACTCCATCTGACCTTTCCTCCCAGGCTACTCATCCACCCCAAGCCACACTGTCAGTTTTTGGCATGTAGGCGTGTGTTTCCAAAGGTAAGTGACAGGGCACTGGAAGAATCTTCCTTCTTGTATTTCTCTTTCTTCCCACTCTCCAGCAATGTCTGCCAACGTGTTCAAGAAATAATTTAGCTAAAGAACAGATAAAATAATCTAACAGAAAATTAAAATAGTAGTATAATTACTTAACAGACAGTTAACATCTCAAGCCATGTTCAAGCATCCCAGCTTGCAAACACAGTATCATTCTAGATTGGCAATGCCAATCCATTTTGTCTTCTCCATCTAAATCCCATGTACCTGGCCAAGTGATACTCTCATTTTCTAAATAGAGGCCATTCGTACAGACTTTTAAACCAGGATAAAGTTTCCTGACATGGTATCATGCCTCCAGTGGAAAGCAAATATCATGCTTTTCACTTTGCTGTTTTCCCCAACTCACTCTGTGCAATCACTCTTGAATAGTAGTCCTGGCAAAAAGATTTCTGTTCAGGCAGTGATTCTGTTTTGGACAAGCCTTCAGACAAACTGCAGCACTGTGTTGTCTGTGTATCTACTTTAAAACAGGTTGCATGCAAAAAGACCAAAAAAGTGGAGTAATAAATGTTATAAACGGGACTAAAGTATTTTAGTACAACATGACAGATGCGTTAGAAATAGTATGGATGGTCTTTTGTACTAGGTATTTACTCATGTGCTCTGGAAAAAGGGAGAACACCGCACACCATATACCACTACCTTCTAGCCTCCAGATTATTATTTCAGATTTGAAATCTTACTCGAGTCATTAATTTTAGGAATGAATTGCTCCTAAAATGAGATTTTGGTATGTTTCAATCTTGCAACACCTTTTAAAACTAGAGAACAAGAAGGTAATGTCCCCTGACATTCCCACCTCTTATATCATTGTTCACAAAACTGCATGGAAAGACTGTAGCATAATTAAAAGACCTTTAAGGTTTTCCTCTTTAGGAGCAGGATCAGTCTAGACTAGCTCCTTAAAGGAAATTCAAAGGCCACACACACACCACTCTTGTGGTAATCACATATACCAGCGAGGCACATTATCTGAACTGAGTCAGACCTATTTGTCTGTGGGCCTGAAGCAGTAACAGAAGATGTTAAGTACAGAGCAGAGTTAGACACAGACTGAGCAAATGGCTGGAAATGAGGATAAGGCAGAAACTCATGCCCAAGAGTATGTACACTTTAAATGATTAAACAGCACAGGGACTTTGAGGAGACATGGGTTTTTACCTAGCAAAACAGTATCTGAGAACATTTCACATCATGGCTCACCAGAAAGCAGCTGAAGAAGCTCAAACTGTGCAGCTGTTCTGGCCACGGCTCTGTGGACATCCTTTACTGAAGTTGTGACTCAAGCAGCAGCTTCTTTACTCCTGCAGTGAATAAGAGCTTTGCTGCTGCAATGACTGGGGGCTTAAACTGCATTTGTGAGAGACTGTCTGCAAACTGTCCTCCAAACAAGCAGACGGTGTTTCCGGGACAAGTTTCCCCATCTCCTGACGCTTTTAGTCTCTTCAGTCTGCAGAGAACTTCCCGTCTGGTTGCATACAACCAGCACAAACAGGTCTCCTTGCCTGGAGCAGTAAGTGGCCCTACGGAGCTAAGCGATGCAGAAAGCCCAGCCAGGCTACTGAGTTTTCTCCTGGCTGCTCTTGAACACCTCTGCACTGCTATCACTGCACACATGTCAGAGCCCAATATGGAAGCAGAAAGAGACACACATACCACAGGGAAGAATTTATAACAAAGTTCTCTGGCTCTTCGTGATACTCATCTAAGGGAAACATCAATTTTGTTTACCACTGTGATGTGACATTTCACAGGCCACATCATATCCCTGAATACTTACCTTGAAATGTAACTGTCATTTTCAAGCCTCAGGCAGACAGCAGCCTTGCAGACAACAAATCCATGACCCCAGCTTCCATCCTGTTTATAGCATGTTGCAACGCTTTCTCAGGAAATGAAATATTCAGTAAAAGAAATGAAGGAAAAGCAGGTACTTTATTCAAGAGCTGATGGTCAAGGTAGGACAGCTCAACTACAAGTACTGCCACTGAAAATAATGTCACTCTGAAAAAGCACATGCACCAAGCTTAATTTGCATCCAACATGGCTCAGCAAAAATTCATGAGGAAAGAAAATCTGGTTAGCACAGTGATGCTGCACTTCTGGAGCCTGTTCTCTAGCGAGCAGGTTCAAACGCACAGCAGCCACAGCCTTTTCTCTTTATTGGCCTCATACACTCCCAAGGCCTCTGCAAAAATCACAGACAAACCCAGTGCTCAGGAGGGTAGCCATCACTAATAGTAAGGTAATCACAAGTCACATTTGAAGAGCTTTCTCAGGGCTGCCCAGGAAAGCTTGCACGCATCTGCTTGTACTGTGCAGTACTAATTCTGTGGGGATTTCACTATAGGAAAATACACAGGGTTGGGGTTTCTTTGTTGTTTTGCTGGGTTTTTTTTAAGCCTGCTTCCATGTGAAAGTCAGCTTTTAGGAGGTGGGTATGAAGCGACCTAGACAAATCCTGGTCTGCACAAAGGCAGTGGGTGCCAATATTCCCTTTCTCCTGGGAGCAGGATCATTGCTTTAGCCAGTAACAGTCAGTCTTCCAATAAAGGGCATAAAACTGCTCAAGAAGAGAGAAGAAACAAGTCCTGAAATCATACTACAACAACAAAATAATTGCTCAAGAAGAGAGAAGAAACAAGTCCTGAAGTCATACTACAACAGCAAAATAATTCCTCTTGGTTCAGGTGTGCCTGTAGAAGCAGGCAGCACAAGGAACTAAAATACACTTAGCAAAGGCCACCACAAACCATTCCAGTATGCGGGATGACAGCGTGAACTGGTGTCCTAAGGTTATAACCCAGCGCACGAAAGGCACGTCAGGAGAGAGCGCTCCCATCACCAACGTCTACACCGCAGGGCTTTAGTTTTTAAAGCCACGTCCCGCAGAACCCCGATGCTGGCGCTGACAGCTGGGCTCCGGCAGCAGCCGCTGGCTGGCAGCACGCCGGCAGCGCCGCGGTGCTGGGTCGTCTCTCCCGGGGTCTGGGCTGGATCCGTTCTGGGCCGCGCAATCCCCGCCGCCCTCCAACGCGTTCCGTCCCGGCAGCCGCAGCTTGCCTAATAAGGCCACACGCGAGTTGAGTGGCTGGCGGGGAGGTCACCCAGTGTTTACCGTGCGCGGCGGCAGCGGGAGCCTGCCTGCCTGCCTGCCCACCTGCCCACCAGCCCCCGACAGGCCCGCTGGGCACCGCCAGCGGGGACTGCCCCTCAGCACCATCAGCCCCGGAGCTCTGGCTGCTCCCACGCGGGACGGTAAGCTCAGCCAGCAGCTCGCTGCCGAGGCAGAGGTACTTCAGCTTTACCAGAGCAGAGCGAAAAGTGCTGCGAGTTCAGGTACAGTTTTCGCCCCAGCACGTTTTGGGACCAATAGGCTGGAAAAAATAATCAGGTTTCTCGCTGCATGAGTTGCTTGAAAGTAGGGCAGCAGCGCGGGGATAAACAGCCACTTTCACAGCGCCGAGGTGGCTGACAGGTACTTGTCAAACATCAGAACCAAGGGAACTAGATGAAAGCTAGGTGCGGATACTCATCTGAACACTGCTACTTAATTATGTAACGCTTTTTATCAGTTACGGTGAGAGTCACTGCAATTCTGACAGGTGGCTTCAAAAGTAATGACTTACTGTCCCCAAAATAGCTGTATCTAGCAAAAAAAACCCAACCCCTGCTTTCTGCTGCGCACTGTCTCACCTGTGATTCAGACTAGTTTTTCCTTTATGCCTTAAGGTAATTTCAAGGTGCTCGATTTGGACCCCATCCTATTCTCCTTCCCAGCACAGTCTTCAAGGAAAGCCCGAAGATCGCACCCTGGTTCGAGCCGGCAGACAGAGGAGAGCCGCACAGGTTCTCCCCTCCAAGGGGCTGCTCAGAATGGCTTTGTCCCTGTAGGTCAGTACAGGCAGTGCATTTCTGTCCTTTATTCCCACCCGTGACTGGCACTGAACAGTAAAATACCAGGACAGTTCAGATGTTGTTTGTACCCTGATATTTCTAAAATTGGCATCCAGTTTCCTAAGCACTTTGCTGTCTTGACTGAAGCATCCCCAGCAAGGGCACTGCTGAAGAGCTGGCAAGACTGTCCCCAGGCAGCAGGAACAGGCACAGAGAGTGCAGGTCTATGGGAGGGCACTGGGCAGCAATCCGAGCATCCTGCCCATTGTCCTGGAGACTTGTAGTTCTTGTATTTTGTAAACTCCATATCTTAGCTTCTCAGTACTAGCAAAACGATACTGCCCTGCTGGGTATTTAAAACCTGTAAGGCTTAAATACCTACCTAACACTATGAGATATAACAATACATCTACCTAATATTTCTCACAGCTAGAAAAATCTCTTAACACACAGGGAGTAAAACTAAACCGTGATTATCACCCCACTGAAAGAAATCAAACTACCACAGTTATGTCCTGTTCGTGCAATGAACCCGGGGTTCATATTATTATAATTAAAAGCATTAACATCTATGGCAAACTCACTCTTTAAATAGTGCATTTTTAAAACTGCAGCTGGGAATCATGCTGACAGTTTGTAGGCTTATTATTTTGGGCTGAAGCTGTGCTTAGATGCACACACAGATCTTGGCTCAGAACTGCTGATTTTCTGCTCAAAGTCTATTCTCACCCAATATACGCTTTGGGAATACAAAGAAGTGGGGCACATGCATTCAGAAAAGGGCCAGTCAGACACGATTACACACAAGTAGTCCTAAAATAAGCTAACTCACTTTGCATCCCATTTGCTTAGATCAGCAGCACAGTATGCTGTTGTGACTATAATCAATAATGAATGCTGCAGGAAACTAAAGAACACATTAGGAATGAGATAAACTCTGTCATGGGTGGCAAGGCTGCCCAGAGAAGTTGTGGCTGCCCCATCCCTAGCAGTGCTCAAGGCCAGGTTGGATGGGGAGCAACCTGGTCTAGTGGAAGGTGTCCCTGCCTGTGGCAGGGGGTTGACAGTAGATCTTGAAGGTCCCTTCCAACCCAAACTAGTGTATAATTCTACGTGCATTAGACCTGTTAATGGAGTTTTAGGAAGAAGTCGGGATGACCCTGAACTATGGAAGTCAGTCAACACTTCACAGACATACAGGCTGGGACAAGAGAAAACCTATTGGACTTGTACTACCTGCTAGAGGAAAAAGGTTCACCCATTTGTTTCCAGTCTCTCAGAGTACACACTGACAAACTCTAGGTGCCAGGGGGAGCATTGTATCTCCTCTTTGTTAAAAAGGAGAATGTCAATAAACTCAGGCACATCCAGGAAAAAAAATACTGACACTCTTACTGGTGACACAAGCTGATTTAGGACTGTTTGTGTAACTGCACACTAACAGTTGCTTTCAAATGCTTTTATGCTTTCGCAGTTTTAATCTTAAATAGAAGGTAAAGTAACAGCTGACTTTTCTCCATTCTAACACTCCCATTTTCCATCTTCGCTCACAGACATTCAAAATTCCAAAGGACATGATTCAGGAAGGAACTTCTGGAACAGTTTAGAAATACAGCAGTATCTCCTCCACTGTGCTAAAGATGGAAAACAATGAAAAAAAATCAGCATTTTTTTAATCCATATTCTAAACACCTTATATGCAAAAGGACACCTAAGCGATAGAGAAGTCACCCTCACAAAGCAGAATGGCTTTTTCATTCCTCAGTACAGTGCATGGGTTTGTACTCAGTTATAACTGTCTGGTGCAAAGCTACGAAGTTCTCCAGGAACAGGACAGAAATGTAATTTTGGCAAAATCTATGGATATCAAAGGTGATGTTGAAAGAATAGAGTAATGTCTCATATAACTACTTAACCTTTAAATCAAAGTTGAAGATTTTTTTCCTCATACACTCCCCCAAACAGGCCACTTCCTCAGTAACCTTACAGGAGTCAACTGCCACCCCAGCCTTCAGTTACAAGAGAGGAAATACATATACCACATAATCAACAGTTACGTGCTGCAGGCACACAATCACTGAGAAAACACTGAGGTAATGAAGAGGTGCTCTTCCCCTGGTGTACAGGTGGTCAGTTCAAGCTCAAAAGCAAAACCATCAAGACTTTGTTTAAATGAATTGCAGTGAGCAGAGAGCCTACAAATGAAAGAACAAGGGCAGGTCCTTGGGGAGCCAGGAGGTCTGTCACAGTCCAGCTCCCTGGAACCACCTTGGGAATGTATAGAGGACAGCTCCCAAGGCTGGTGCAACCTTGATGCCTGTGTGATGGCTGGAAAGGAATGCTCAGGCATACCACACCTTTTACTGTCACAAGGAAGGGGCTCAGCTCTACTTACCCCAAATTTCACACATCTTCCTGAGACTGGACTGCCATTCCCAGCTCCACTCCTTTTAGCCTCCTAGCTCTCATCACTGCCAATCCCCCTCTCCTGATTTCATTTCTGCTAACCTCTGCGTACTTCACCTTCCTCATGCACCCCATACTATGGGTAATCAGGCTGCACTTGTCAGTATCTCCAAATCTACCTCTACTTCTACAAATCTCTACAGTATCTCTACAAATCTACCTCTGGCTCTTTGCCAGCTCTCACTGCAGACTCTCCCATCAGAGACCCAGTCCCACCCCACTGGCACTCTTTGCCCACTCTACCCCTCCCCAGATCAGGCCACCTAACTGAGCAGAGGTTTTGGTTTCCTTCTCCAGGAGGCTTCAGTGAAGGGCTGCCTAATTTAGCAGAGTTAGAATCATAAAATCATATGATTTTATCATATCATATCAACTGGTTTGGGTTGGAAAGGACCTTCAAGATCACCTAGTTCCAACCCCCTGCCACAGGCAGGGACACCTTCCACTAGACCAGGTTCAAAGCCCTGTCCAACCTGGCCTGGAACACTGGCAGGGACAGAACATCCACAGCTTCTCTAGGCAACCTGTGCCAATGCCTCACCAACCTCTCAGTGAAGAACTTCTATCTAATCCGAATCTACCCTCTTTCAGGTTAAAGCCATTCCTCCTTGTCCTATCACTACATACCCTTTAAATAATCCCTCTCCAGCATTTTGTAGGCTCCCTTTATGTACTGGAAGGCTGCTCTAAGGTCTCCCTAGAGCCTTCTCCAGGCTGAAAAAGCTCAGCTCTCTCAGCCAGTCTTTACAGGAGAGGCACTCCAGCCCTCTAATCATCCTTATGGCCCTCCTCTGGACTTGCTCCAACAGGTCCATGTCTTTCTTATGTACTTGATACTTACTCTCCCCTGTACTATGCAAGATCTGGACACAGGAAACTAAACCTGCATTCATGAGACCTGAACCAACCTGGGGCACACAGAGCACACTATGGAGCAGGCCAACAACTGAAGCACAATAGTGTAAGCATACTGATAGTCTTGGACATTTTTCTTTTGCAGGTAAATTTCCTTCACCAGTCAACTTGTCTGTCACATGAATAGCATCAAAGGAACACTGTGCTGTTTGAAGAGAGCCCTGAGCATACATAATGGAAAAAGAAAACAGACATCACTTAAAGAAAGGCCAGGCTGCGTGAGCAAATCAGAGTTGGAAAGAATGAAGGTCTCCCTAGATGTCTTGATGGTCATTGGCTATTAAAGTAATATACTGACAATCAGCTACCTAAAGGTGCTAGACTAGGTCCTTGTGAGGCAGGCAGTAGTAATTGTCTAAAAGTGAAGCAAAACCACTGCTGAGGAATCCTGTATTAAAATCAGAGATGTGCTAAAGCACAATGCTTCTTAGCCAGCAGGACACAGTGTGGCACAGCCCTGTGCCAGGTGATGCTACAAAATCATCAGTCACTAGGGGCCTGTCATGTGTGAGCACCGTCTAGTGCTGAGCCAAGTGTTCTGCTAGCTCAGATGAGGCAGCAATACATTCAGCTGCTGCAGGAAGACAACACTCAGGAGGCTGCAAAAGCCAGCAGGGAAATGGGGCATGTTCTGCAGTTAGACTTCTCTTTACCACCCACATCACACTCCAAATTAAGGACCTGGCAGTTCTCAGGAGCAATAGGATCACAGAATCATGGAATACCAGATTGGAAGGGACCTCAGGGATAATATGGTCCAATCTATCTTAGTCTTTCCTGTCCAGCTGAATCGTAAAGGTGTCCAACATCTGGAAATCTGTCACTTCCCTGGGGTTACTGTTGCAGTGGCTGATTGTTCTGAGTGTGAATAAATGTTCTCATATCTGATCAGAATCTCCCCAAGAGTAGCTTGTGCTAATTACCCCTCCTCTTTCCCATGTGACTCCTTGCAAAAAGGTAATCTCCATCTTCTTTGTATCCAACCGTTAAACACTTGGAATATGGTGATAAGGTCTTTCTTGAGCTTTCTTTTCTCAAGGCTGAACAAACCCAGCTCTCTCAGCCTTTCCTCATATGACAGACTTCCCAATTCTTTGATCATCTTTGTGGCCCTTCCCTGGACCCTCTCCAGCCTGTCCATGTCTCTTTTTGCACAGGAGGAACCAAAACTGGACACAGTATCCCAGATGTGCCTGACAAGCACATCAGTTTCTCTAGAAGAAGGCTGTGAGAAACCTTATCTTAGCTTTCTTCCAGTCTTCTGGAATGTCCCTTGATCTCCACAACTTCCCAAAGATTATGAAGAGCAGCCTCCTAGTGACATCAAGCCAGCTCTTTTAACAGCCTCAGGTGGATATTGCCAGGGCCCATCAATTTGTAGGGGTCAAGCTCCTGTAATAGTTCTAATACAAACTCTTCCTTCACTGATGCTGGATCTGTGTTTGTATAAACCTGGATTTTTGTTCCCAAGGCCAAATGTGCTGGTAAAGACAGAGGTGAAGAAAGTGTTGAGAATTTCTGCCTTTTTAGTGTTGTTGGCGACTTAATTCAGCTCTCCTGATTAACAGTGGGCCACTGCTTGTACCTGAAGAACCCTTTCTTGTAGTTTTTAATATGTCTTGCCAATTCCAATTCAACTTGAGGCTTTGCTTTCCTAAGTGCATCTCTGCACACCCTGGCAATGCCCTTGTAGTTCTCAACAGGTATTCATTTTTCCATATCTGGCACACTTCTCTTGGTTTTGAGCAGACTCAGAAGCTTGCAGTTTAGCCAAGGGGGTCTCTTGCCCCACCTATTTCCCTTATCTTTAAAGGGAACAAACTGGTTTTGTGCTTCCAATAGAGCATTCTTGAACATCTCCCAGCTCTATCCTCCATGGAAGCTTCCCATGGAATCCCTCCCAACTGGGCACTGAATGAGCTCAAATTTGCTCTTTTAAAATCTAAAACTCTGGTCTTAGTACTAACCTTCGGCATAGTCAGCCAGATCCCAAACTACTGTGATCACCACAGCTAGCACTGGCACTAACTGAGATACTACAAAACAGGTTTTCTCGGTTTGTGAATAGCAGCTCCAGCAGTGCCTCATTCCTGGTTGGCACATCTAACATTTGTTTGAGGAAGCAGTCCCCTAGGCATTCTAGGAACTTGATGGATGACATTTGAGCTGCTGTATTGGTCTTCCAACAATTGAGATGTTACAAGCCTTGGGGAATTTTGGGGTGCATGGACCCTGAGAAGTTTCATTGTTAAAGTACTCCACCATGCCACAGCTCTCCACATGCCACCAGTCTCCACAGCCACAGCTAAGGCTGCTCCCACAGTTTGTAATCCAAGCAATAAAGAGCAACTGTGTATGAGCTTCAGCATCTTAAAAAAGCACATATGGCAGACATACACAAGAAATTCACTGAAATGCACCTACTTTATTGTCAGCACAGTGTCCTACTCAGAGTGTGCAGAAAGGTATTCTCATATCATGAAAATAGTCATTCTTCCTACGGCAAGGAGCCTCCATGAGCCATTTGGGAACTTTATTTCGGCACAGCAGCACTACTGGCACATTTACTATTGAGTTCTACATCAATGCCTCTCACAAAGGATTTTGAAGTCCAAGCAAGGTGCTTGTTTTCCTCACTGCCTTTCTATACCTGGTCTGATTTTTTGTAAGTGCTAGTGGAAGAACTGAGTAAAATTAAGCAGTAGAAGAGCTAGGTAATCCAGCAGTTTATCTAAATAAATTATTTAGTAATTTGTATTGCACTTCAGCATACACATGTCTTGCTTTGACTTAAAAAAAATAAAATTCTTAAATAGTAAAGACAAAAAAAGCTCAGTTAAGGCTAAAATTCAAGACATTTAGACTATCTTGTAAGTGTATTGTTTGCCAATGGCCTTAAGTCAAACTACAGCAGTGTTTTAAACTCCCATGGAAAGTATGTCTGCATTAAAGTTTGCTACAAGAAACTTAAACATCTTGACAGCATGTGGCCATGCATGAGATCACTGCAAAAAGCTGCAGTGCTTTCTTCAGTTCTTTATTTTTGTTTCCTGGGAAGTTTGAAACTGCAATCAGCAGCTTGTACCCAAAGTCTGGATGTCAAGACAGCACAAACTGGAGTCCAGGAGTTGCATTAGCTCACAATGTGCAGTAAAATAACAAAATCCTATCCAAGGAGATCCAGAACACTAGAATGATATTTAATGAAGGCTGAGAGGATACTACATAGGGATTTCACTTGGAAATCACAACTTCATTTTTATAGCCAAATTCTCACTTTCTTCCCTCAAGGGTATAAGTGTGCGTGAAACTATTCTATTAAACAGTTTGGCATATGTAAGTTCTTAGCTGGTTCCTTTTCTGGGGGCTTTTTGTTTGCCAAGAATTATCTGTATTTCTTGCAAGTCATTATGAGAAATGTTGTGAGAGCATCCAGCTTCTGATATTTGAAGGGTCTGGGGTGTGTAAAAGCCATCTAAACAGAAACTAGACTTTACAAAACGTTCACAGGAAAAAAGTTTGCTAGGTTGGGAGATTTTTTGAAGATTTTTTTCATCTATTGACTGTAAGAAAATTTTTTGTTGAAATGAGCTCTGAAATTCAGTCTTACTCACCCATCCCATCTTTCTGTCCTGTAATCTGAGAAGCAAAGAAAAGCAGAAGGCAGGCAGCCTGCTAGGTAACCTTAAAAAATTCCTTCCAAACATAGAAAGGCAGGGAAGAGAAGGGAGGGGACTAAGGGATGCCAAGGTGAATGGGCACCAGGAATGACAGAAATCTATGTCGGTGTAGACCATTGCCTTGTTTTATTTAAAAAGTCATTATTTAGCATAAGCAGTTATTCCTCTGTGTTAGTGATAAACTATTAGTTGCGGTGCTTGCTTTCTAAGGGTAAAACATGCCACAGAGGGTGTTCCACATTCAATACTTTGTGGCAAATAGCAGTAACATCGAGCAACACACTGTTAAATACTGTAACAAAATTATCCCTTCCCTAGAAAAATAAAAAACACATTTTATTTCTACTTCCTTATCTAAAGGCTTAATGGTCCTGTTCATAGACATTTTTTCTCCCCTTAATATTTTAGATTGTGAAGAAAATAACTAAGCGTGTGCTCCATACAGGATACTTCAGTTTTCAAGTTTAGAGACTGCAACAGGACTTGGACTTCCTTTCAGTTACCCTTACCAAGAGATAGGGTTTGGAAAATAATACGGTATGAAGAAATCTGAACAGGTTTTACGTCCCCCTGTGTCACAATAATATATAGCTATACCCATATCCATCTTCTGGAACTGCTACAAATACTCTTTCCCTCCTCCCCCACAATTTTTAATACCATTGAGTGTCATGCCAATTTATCCTCTGTCTTTCCAAGCACTGGAAGTATTAATTTATCAGGCTGGAGTCCTATAAATACTCTTATTCCAACTTTACCTTTGTTCTAACTACAGAGCATGCTAGTTACCTCTGCCATAGATAAAAACTACTTACACAATGTGCAGCCAATATACAAACACAGCCCTTACCTATTAGAACTGAGCCACCATACTCCCATTAAGCTCCAGTTAGATTACAGTTTTTAGTGTGAGATGTCTCTGCCCATGGCAGGGGGGTTGGAGCTAGGTGATCTTAGGGTCCTTTCCAACCCTAACTATTCTATGATTCTGTATCAAAAATTATTTGAATGCCTACTGCTGCTACTCCTTTTTGGTCAAATATTAAAACACTACATTAGTTCTAGCTTCTAACATTAGTTTCCCTGTGAATTTGCTATATAGAAGCAATACTCAAGCCATCCACATCTCAAGACCAGTCTTAGGTTGATTTGGTGTCCAGCTTCGGTGTTCAGGAAAACTCTTGAGACCCATTAGAGGTTTACAAAGCAGTGGTACTGCTACTGAAGTGACGGTGGTGAAGTACATTCACAACTAATTCCAGGCAATTTCTTGAAAAATTTGAAAGCAGAACACAAAATCCTTGGCTCCCACGCTCGCCAACTGACCAAAGACTGAAGCACCACGTGAAAGGGATGTTTTAACATACCTTTATCTTTGAAAGTTTTTGTACAACTGCTTTTAAGGACACCAAGACACAGATATGCCATATCTTACAACAGCAAGGACCACAGAAGATGCTATGGCCTCTCCCTCAATATATCCTACTTGCTGTTAAATGGCTCCAGTGCATGACAAACTTTTTCAAACTGTTGGTTCAGCAGGTTGGAGAAAGCTGTCTTCTGGCACAGAAACACAAATGCCAGCACAGGTACACCCCTTTCCTGGCAAGTAGTTTATCTAAATAAGATTAAGCTTTTCTGACCTCCTCCACCTACTCAGAGCTTGGGTTAAATTAAAGGGTTATCTATCCAGCCCCTGTGATGCTAACAGGACATAGCGGAGTAAACAGCTCTGCCCTCTTAATATACAGCAGTCGGATTCAGAAAAAAAAAATAAAGAGGCATACTCCTGACACCACTCAAGGAACATCAGTTGTTTTGAGCATTATCATTGATAATGGAAGTCAGTTTTGCATAAGAAAGCCAGATACCATAACTTTAAAAGCAACTGTTAATATATACAAAGGTTAATTTACAGGATGTTTGTACAGCCCATTCAAAAGAACTAAGAAGTCAGATGAATAAGTTAGAAGATGAGCAAGTTAGAAGATAATGACTTCTACTTTAACAGGTTTAATCTGACATTGCTTTAACTATAATACTAATCACTTTATGACACAGCACTAAAGAAGAACATTGACCAGGTTTAGAAAAAGAGCACAGAATAGTTTTCCTCCTACTCTCCACAGTCTAGTATACATCAACAGTATACAGTACATCAGATATGTATTGAAACCATGCTGGTAAAACATCCTAATTCAAAGCTTAAAACCAGCACATTGAGGCTCTATTAGCAGCACAAGTAAAACATCTATCATTCTGTAAAGCCTTGAAATTGCTTTTTTAATATTTCAGNCAGCACATTGAGGTTCTATTAGCAGCACAAGTAAAACATCTATCATTCTGTAAAGCCTTGAAATTGCTTTTTTAGTATTTCAGTTTTCTAAATTTGGTTCCTGCTTGAGGAAAATAATAATTAGAAATGCTACTAGCATTCAGGGTTTCTTGTTTGAATAGATTTGATCTGAGTTAAGAAGTAAATACTTTGTACAAACAACAGTGGTGTTTTTTTTCTCTCTCTGCTATTACCTTTACAACTGTGAACTGACTACTAGGTAACTTCTAAAGTTAGCAATATAGGCAAAGGATGGAAACCAGTTGACAAAGAATGTCTGAAACTAGATTTGCCCAATAAAGTTCTTTTAGATAAACCTAGCTCTATTTGTCTAGAAACGACTGATCTCACAGTCTTGATTCTCAAATAAAAGCCTACAGAAATAAAACCTTACAAAGAGAAGACAAATAACTAAAAATATCCTAGTTCCCCCAGATACCACAAACAGCCATGGGCTCCTCAGGTACTGGTTTTATAGTCTCCCCCTGTTCAATAGGCTGTAAACTCCTTATTTCTTTCTCCCGTAAAACAATTACTTTCTCACCGTCCCCTCTCCACTGAAGGAATACCATACCAGCAAGCTCTTCTTTGACAGTTCAATTCATGGCTGATTAAACTGAGTAGTTTTTCATAACTTCTGTTTAACCTTGAAATCTGCTGCTTCTATTTCAGGCCTGATGAAGTGCTGGTGTGCCTGCAAGCTTGTCTCATTTTTTCCCCCCATACCAGCTGGTCTAATAAATTACCTCTTCCTAACAACCTCATGTTAGCCATGTTGTTAGATC
This sequence comes from Agapornis roseicollis, assembly GCA_002631895.1. Lineage (NCBI taxonomy): Eukaryota > Metazoa > Chordata > Aves > Psittaciformes > Psittacidae > Agapornis > Agapornis roseicollis. The sequence continues at coordinate 72,344 of NDXB01009150.1, forward strand.
ATACGCAGCAAAACACCATTATGTTACTTCAATCTTGTATTAAACCCTGACCCTTCTGGCTTAAGAAATGATAAAAACCAAAGTCACTCAAATTACTACCTTGCATTGTAAAGGTAGTTGTTCAACTCATCACATACAAGCTAGTTTATACGCAAGGAAAGGCTCACTTACTAAGTACCTTCCAGCAACACAAGCATTTTCTCTTTAAACAGCTCTCAAAGTAAAAAAAAGAAATACATCGATGGGACATTTTAGCAAGTTTGAGGTGTCTCCAGGGCTGATGGTTAGATTCCTAAGCTGCCTGCTATAGAGCATGACTTCAAAACAACCAGTTTCCATGATTTAAATTTCAAAGCAACTTTTTCCCTTAATTTGAGAAAGGGAAGTGGGGTGGGAAGTGTGAGGAAGGAAGAGTTTGCTGCAGATAAATCACCTCTTTTCAGTCCATGGGTATAAGGCCTTTTTTTTTTTTAAGGTCTGGCAGTTGGAGGCTTAACTCCCCTTTCAGACATGCCTTTATTTGGAAACAGTGCAGGAGCAGGCAGAGCTTTTTCATAAATACTGCCTGGCCGCATGCAAACAGCAACTTGGTAAAATGAGTGGCAGCTCTGCACAATCAGTACAGCCATATGCTCCTCCGTAACTGTCCCTGGACAGAAAAACAAATGTAGAGTTTGCAGTCTGAAAAAACAAACAAACAAAAACCACCCCTTTGTAATTGCTTGTTAATCATTAAAGGAAAGAGGGGAATTCTGGTCTCTGCTTTTAGAAAGAGACCAGAGCTCCATATAAATCCTACAAAGCTTGAAGCTCACACAGTTATACTCCTTAGGACACTAATTGCCTGTATCACAGTGCTATCTTCAGGACTGCAGTGTGTTTGCTCTTGAGAGCAAGCACTGATTTCAGATAAGAGGGCACAGTCATATGAAATGCACAGGCAGCACTGGTTATGAATGAGAGGGGGACAGGGAGCTAACTGAAGTGCTGGTAAATGACTGGACATGAAGCTTCAAATCAGCACCATCAATGTACCAAAAAGCAGGAATGAGATGCAGCTCACACACTGATTGCTGTTAGCGCTTGTCTATTGACTGTAATACCTGCAAGATGGCTCCTTGAGATCACATCCCTCTTCTTCCCCCAGACAGAGACTATTTTTATACAGCCATTGACCAGCTCACTTTAACAAAAATAACCAGAACTAAAACTTGAGGCCAGCCATCTTCCTGATACTCCTGTCTTCCAGGAGGCTCAGGAACGTTAGCAGCAGAGGACACCAGGTGAAAAGAGGTGACCCCAAGAATGTGAAGTTACAACCCAACATGATGTGCAACACTAGGATCTGTTTACATTTCCTTTCTCCACACTGCTTTCTCTCACACCAAGAAATGCTCCCAGCTAGGAAAGTTACCATACCTTCATCAATTTTAATTTTGGAAAAAATAAAAAAGACGAAAAGGACTCAATACAGTTCCATTCAGGTTTTCAACCCCATCTTCTTCCTCTCAGATGCTGCCAAGGTCAGACACAAGAACCATACAAAAAGGTATCAAAGCAGAACAGCAAGAGGAGGTTATCTATTTAAAGGTACTTTCATTTTCTTCAGAAAAAGAACTGCTGTTCCACAAGTTAAAGTTTACATCCTGCACAATCTTTAGCTTGAATTATCCCCTATGTTTCTCCTGAAGCACTGGCTTAGTGCTGCTGAGCTGAGGAGAAAATGTCCACTTTACTGCAGATGCCTAACACTGGTGCTGTGTGGACCACCACCACCACACCAGTCTCCCACTTCCAACCTTTCTAGACCACAGAGTCCATGGAAACACCTGACTTTAATGACAGAAACCATTCACATCCATCCTCTGACGGATGGTTGATTTGATTATATCAGTCCTTAGGCCTGTATGTACTGCTCATCTTGGAAAATTAGAATCCCAAAGAATCTCTTGAACCACATGTGGTCTGCATCTGCATGAAAATAGATTCCCCATCTAGAAAGTCTGAACAATTTAAACACTAAAACCAAGTACAACATAAGAATGAGGCAACTATGGGGTAAAGAAGGGGAAATGCATACCAAAAAAACCCTTTAATTTGCTAAGGAAAAGCCTGGACTTCAAACAAGCTTTTACTCCCAGAGGACAGACTTGTGATCAAGGTTTGGCATCTATTCAGTTCCTCCTTCATAGCACATAGCCTTGCTGCCTCCTGCATTGATGCTATCAACACAGCTTTGGCTGCCTGGAAGCTACATATGAAAGGCTGTCATCCAGAACAGTCTTGAACTTTGTTTTCCATCATGAAGCACATCTTGCAAATGAATGTTTTTATTTTTCCTGCCTGAGCTCATTTAGAGAAGCTGCACAGTTACAGAGGTGAGCTTAAAGCAGGAAGAGGTGGCTGGGGGAGACAGTTTCTGTGGCACAAGTCCCTTTGTAATAAAAGAACTCAAGATCAGGCAGTAAGTGTGGAAGAATTCATGCTTACTTAATCACAAACCCCACAAGATTAGGTAAGTGATAAATCTGCTGTCCTCTCAGAGGATTCCAAAGACCTCTGTCAAAAAGGAAGCTTGCGTTTTACACCCAAACCAGACACTGCCTCTGTAGCACCCTACAACAAGGGCTGATGAAAGCTGAGGTTAGTAAGTTATTTTCCTTCTCTCAAAATTGCAGTGTCTCACTAGACATCAGCGATCTCTTGCTGTACTCCCCCAGTTGGTGAGAATGATTTCTGATACTTTGAAATTTCAGATTTCTGCATTTTCCTGGCAGTGTAGCATCTCTGTTAGATTGCTGAGAAGTTGCCTCTTAAGCTGAAAGATTTCAATTTCAAAACAAGTTGGAAAGATTTTCTTAAAATGTCACAAGCTTTCAGAATCCTATGTAGCATGTTTTGAGATTTTCAGTTGTTTTCAGGCTTTTTGCTGGGATTTAAGAACCACTTCATCTGTGTTTACGGAGTTTACTGTTCCTTGCTCTGGCAAAATAAAGGGGTTGATCAGCTGTTCTGCTTCCTTGAACAAAACAAGTTACTGGTTTGGTTTGGTTTAGATTTTAACTTTACATTTAAAAAGAAATAAAAAAAAAATCCAAGTATTATTTTGTTCATCTGTGGAAGGGCTCTACTGTGCAAAGGGTCCTGTGTTACAGATCTTGAGTCAAGAACTATAGTAACATGTTCTTCCTTTTCATCCTTTCTAGTTAAGAGGTATGTATAATTTCAATTGGAAGAGCAACATTAATTTCAGTAAGGTCCTAACGTATAAGACTTTACCCTGATTCCAGGGAAGCTAGAATCCTGTTCAGTATTTTTGCTCATCATACCACTACAAGGCCACATATGTGGGATTTGCTTTAGCATGGCTTCTACAGTTTCAGTTGATGCTGTGCTAAAAAATGCAATAAGGAAAATAAAGACTACACTGACCACCACCTAAAGTTAGAGATTTTTCAATTTATTTCTGCCAAGTGGGACAAGAACTGTGACCTCTGCAGCTCACTCCAACCCCTCAGCAATTCTGAGAGCATTATAAGATACCGCTATCCTACAAAACAGGAATCATACCCTTTTCATAACTCTTTTGAGAGGAATAGTGTATCTTACAACAAAGCAAAAATCCTTAAAACTGGTTGCTACCTTGAGAAAGTAAAGTTACTGTATATTAGTATTCCCAGTAAGAAGTCTAGGGAACACTACAGATTGCATTTAACAACTGGCAGTTTTCAAGAGAGCCACCACATGCTTCCCAGCCCAGCAGGGAACTTCATGGCAAGGAAGCAAGCCAGAAATTGGGACTAGTTCAGTAACAAGAAATAAGCACAAAAGAAATGATCGGCAACTCAATTACTTGAAGCTGATTCATTTCCACAGTAGCTGGATGTAAACACTTCCTGTTCTCTATTGGTTAGACTTTCAGTTCAGAGAATGTATGAGACAGAGAACCTACATCCAATATTGTGGCTCCCTCCAATTCTTGTATTATGTAAAAACTAGTGTGACAGCATGCTCAGCCTAGTTAGCCAAGAATTTAACCATCTCTGTAATTAACTCTGGTGTCTGACATCATCATCCACTCAAGGTTCTCTTAAAATTTTAATAGCCTGGTTTGTGAATATTCATTTGCTAGCATTACACTTCCAGGGATTTATGAAAACCCAATGGCATGTCAGTTCCTAAATAGGTTCCATTATTCCTGCTGCTTCCTTAGCGTATTTATTACAAGCCAATTTTATGCTGTCAGAAAGTGCATCATGCCTGCAGTTGGTCCAGACATCTAGGTCATTTCATAGAGATTAATAGATACAGCAGACATGTGAGTGCTACTGGTAAGGATGCCTATTAATTCCTCCACTGGATGTGATGCTTCTTCACAGGCCTCATCAGTTCTAGGCTATAAAACCTGTTTCTCCCTTATCTCCTCTTGCTTCGCTCCAATTACAAGTCAAGCACACGACAATCAGCCCTTCAAAGCCTGTGCAAGAGAATAGTCACCCAGACCAGGAGGGGTTTATGAGTTGTGTACAGACAACTATTTCACGCAGTCAGCTTGCTTCAGCAAGTGCTATGAGCCAGATGAAACTGGCACACTGCAAAAGCTAAATAAAGTTTGTGACACATTATTCCATTACCAAGAGGCATAAACAGTTCTTCCGTACCACAAAGTATGATTTGTTTGACAGTTGTTCATTTTTTTTCAGACTCTGACACTGCTGCAGTTTTAAACCACTGGTTGCATATTACTGTATTTCACAGACCCAACTATGCCCAGATGTAAAGCATCTCCTGTTCTGAAAGGAGAGCTCAAGAAAAGTTCAGAGTGGAAGTAGATTGAAAACTCTTACGAACATGAATCAGGCAATGAATGTTTAGAGCACGATTTGTAAGATGTGAAATTTAAGGCTACATCAAATGCATTTTTAATTATTTAGGAGCTTCCTCCCAATATTCACGCAAACTGGAAAGCCAAATAGTATTTGTCATTTCTCTTATCTATACCTTGGCTGTGCCTCTACTTTGTCAGCAGAAAGGCAGCTCAAGAAAACTCAGAACTACTTCTGTCACTTCCTAACAAAATGAATTCAAATAGATCTTTCTGAAGGCATCATAAACCCTTTACTTAGAACAACTGATTCAATTATGTGATTTTCCCCTCACTACCACCACTTCAGAACAAACAAGGTAAGAGGCTTGAGCTATCATAAATGAGCATTCAAAACGGAAACACTGGTCCAAATATTTACAAAGCAATAGAAAGCTCTCGATTTGAAAATGTCGTTTTCAACGGTACCACTTGGAAAACACAGTATTTAAAGATGTCTCCAAATGAAACCTATAGGCTACTCGAAGTTAGCAGGAGAAAAGGGGGAGACAAATGCAGATAAAGAATAACTTAGGTATTAAAAAAGCTTATCATCCCTGAAAGGGAAAGGGAGGGGAAATTAGAGACCAGCAACTTGTTCAGTAATGAAGAAAGGTCAGAAGTCCTGATGGATGTAATCATGATCCTGTTTTAAAAAGGGAAGGGCTAAAATTGTGACTGATACAATGGCTTATTGGCCAGTCCAGAAAGTTTGAAGTACCATAAATAAAATGTCTTTACAGAACATCATCACCTGCGATTTTTCATGTGATGCTTCCTCTAAGTCCCAGCCCACAGCTTTGACAAGAGACTGGTGCTTGGGAATAGAATTGCAAATTCTTACCAAAACCTGACAAAAAGCTTTGCACTCCAGGCAGTCCTGGACACTGATCAGGGTACAGCAAGCACAGCATCACTGTGGTTGAATTACAGTGTTTCTGGTTTGCTTCTGTAGAGAAACCAGGTTATTTGGCCTTGTTTTTTCTTTCACAGCCTTCTTTGGGGAGGGAATAATTTATGCTATGCCTTCAGAACACAAAGACCTATTGTCAAAGTCACAAGCTGCCTGTTTGCCCTAACAGGGATAGATCCTTTGTGGTGCAGGCAGGAGGGATCTCCTTTAGAAGCAGAATGGAGGTTTTGTTGTTGTTATATTAAAAAACAACAGAAGGTTGCAATAATTTGCGTCAAGAAGCTCTGAGCTGAAAAACTTGATATCTTGCTTTGCTAAGAGCTCCAAAAGGAGGAGAAAAAGGCCCAAACCAAGTCTTCCCTGCAAAACTCTACACACACATCCCCCCCACACCACATTTACTTAATTTTTGTTTAGTGGCTTGCATGCTAAATCTCCAGCCTCCAACTACACCAGGTTTGGTTACTTGTCAGTGCTTAAAGCTAAACATACACAACACTTGGCAGGTGGTTGTAGGAAGGACTTTTAGTGTCAAGGAAAAACATGATAGGCTGGGTAAAGTTGAATGTCCAATTTTTTTTTGGCATCCTATACTCTCATACAGCCATGTTGGCCAGAGCCAGGGTCCTGAGACGTGTAAATATTTCCAAACCTTTAGAGCTTGTCTGCCTCAATACACCAGCCACAGGGAGAAGAGCTTGATGGCCATAGGAACAGTACCACCAACTACATAGGTTTTTACTGTGCTCAACTGAATATACTTAACTCACTGCAAACTGACAAAATCACTCCTCTGTGTCAGGAAGATTCACACATCTGCCCAGCGGGAGCCGCAGTAAAGCATCCCTTTGCAGTCAGAAGGGCAATTCTCAGCACCATCAGCTTTTACAGTTAGGTTTCAGCCCACCAGTCTTGGGATATGGCAAGGGCCATGCTTAAATTTTGTTCCCCCGCTATCAGAGAAATAGCATTCAACACAAAAATACAGGTTCATGTAAGCAATGGAGACACCAGAAAACTGCTTGGTAATTCAACTAATTGTCACATGTCACAAGAGAGAAGCAATTCAGAAGTGTTAACCAATCCAGAGTTCATTTCAACTCAAACCATTTGTTAAACTCTGACATTGAGCAGCAGGCTGCATTTCACAGCCACTGAATCAAAGATACGAATGAGCAAAATATCCTGAGATCCTGAGCAAGGCATTGTCAGAGTACACGATGTAAATGAAGTCATGTTGAGAACAAGTCATTTATGCCTCCTAGGGTGTAATCCCATGATGCAATACTCAGATTAAATCTTAGACTATTATCCCAGCATATCAGCCCTGTCTGTTCCCAGCAGAGAGATGACCCAAAGATCCTGTTTAAACTAGCCCATTTATCCAATCAAGACAGCAAAAACAAAAGCATGAGAAAGCTCTTCTCTTAAGTGCTTCCCCTGGTTCTCCCTGAAACCAGCTCTGGGTTTTCATCCTAACACCTGCTCCCTAATCCTTGATCCCTCCCAGCTCCTTCTTTCTCTCCTCTCCTCTCTCTCCATTTCTCTGAAGCGTCACACAGGGAGCAAGTGGCTTGCTGTGGAAGGATACTTGAGACACCAGGAAGACAAGCCAGGGCCACTAAGCCTAATAGACCTTGATTTATCTTAAGTGTTTGCTGACAGGAATGTGCGTAAGTCACTTTTTTTCTCTGACAATTAGCTTCCACTGACTTGTGTTGTCATGACATTTCATTGTCTGCATTCAATCTTGCATCATCACAGGCAGTTGCAATTCACTTGTAAGTGTCTACTCAATTACTGGCCCTACATTTAAATCAGAAATACTTATCCACTTAATGTTTTAATAGAAACTAGCTACTTCTGTGCTGGCTTCAATCAACCTGTGAAGTTCCTGTGATATCAAACACAAGTCTTTTGTAGCTGCACTTCAAAATTATGCCCTAACTTTACTTACACCTATTTTTACTGAAGTCCAAACAACCCAGCACAGGCAGTATAGAAACCTTTGTAATTGTTCTGGGTTTGTCTGGGATACAGCAGCTCTTCCCCAACTCCTCCCAACCCACTAAATCAGCACCCACACTGGCACAGCCATGGTAAGCAAGACTGGGCAACCCACAGAGAAGAAGGGGAAAAAGTTCTCAGAGAACAGAGAGACAGTTCCCCTATCTGTGTGGCCATGTTGCCAACTGACACACATGAAAAGAGTGGTTCAAGAGCAAATTGGGAATGGGGGGAAACTGGGAGGGATTCCTAAACTGGCATTGTAAAGTGAGTTTATCACTTCCACTATTCCTGTATGTCAATCCAAACCATTCCCCTGCCCAAAGCAGTCAGAAGAACAAATTTGGTATCCCTAGCCTTAAACACTTGCAGGAACATGATCCAGTAGGTGTGCTTATGTGTCTAAAACAGCCATCATTCCTGACAGCAGTAGGAAAGAATGTGGCTGGCCTCACCAAACAGTGTTCAAATTGCCTAGGTATTTCCAGAAGAAATGAGGAGACCCCAGTTTGAAACTCACCATCCTGCAGCCTGAACCCACTTCAGGTCAACCCTAAACACCAGCCTACAACAAGTGTATAGCAAGGCTGCTCTTGACCTCTCTTGTTTAAAGCAGGACAGCTATGAAGAGCACAAAGCCTTATCAACAATATTATGGTTTTTTTTTCTGCGATTAGTAATTGCTATAAATCCTCCTAGTTAATGTCTGACACATTATTAGCTCAGCAAGCAAAATGTTGGACTGAAGTGTGTTGATCCTGTGTTTTCTCCTTTGACTTAACCATTACAAATTCTTATAGCCAGCAAATACACATAATCCACATAGCCAGAAACATGATTAACACCAAAAAATCTAAGCCTTTATGTCTCTGAATAAGTGCCAGGATGGATCATTCTTCCAGTGCCCACCTAAACAGAATAATTACACAGAAAGGATTGTGACATCATCTAATGACTGACCAGCAAAGGCTTCCAGCCTTTGGTCAGAAGAGAAATGAGAACCATTTGCATGTATGGGGTCTTTTATAAAAAGCAGCTTCACAACTCTAAGTTACTAGAGTTCCTCTAAGCTGAACACTTAGCATTCTTATCTGGCACAATATGGAACAGGTTGCATAGAGAAACTGTGGATACCCCATCCCTGGCAGTGTTCAAGGTCAGGGTCGATGGGGCTTGGAGCAACCTGGTCTAGTGGAAGGTGCCCTTGCCCAGGGCAGGAAGAGTGGAACTAGATGATTTTTAAGGTCCCTTCCAACCCTAACCATTTTATATGCATGCTACATATAAGCATATGATCATCAAATCTGTTTTTTTGAGCTCTGAGATACCTAAAGACAGCCATTTCTTTACTGCTGTTTCTGTAATACTTGAATATATGAACTGACAAATGCATTTTGACAATATCAAAACTGTATCTGTTACAATTACATTTCTAGCATACCTTTAGATATCTAGGTGCTGATAACCAGAATATTTGTATGTAGAGCACTATAACCAGAATGTATTCTGTGCCATTTCATAAAGTATGGTGTTTTTTCTACTAATGTTTCCCCATTGATAATTTCATAAGAAGTAAAAAAACTACAAAAAACTCAACCTGAGAATTTGGTATTTAAATCTGTAATGCAGTCTTTAAAGACTTGAATTCATTTCACAGTTGTAAAAGGAAGCTTCCCATTCTGAAACACAACCTCCAGTTATCAATGTAAATATTCCCTGCTTGCAAAGTGAACCCTTACTATCCTATCAGAGTGAAAGGTTGGCTTTTGAGCTATGTTTTCAAAGTTAAATTGTACAATTCACACAGGTTTCACTGAGCGCAACTCGGGGAGTCGGCATATGGGCTTTGTTTGAAATAGTTTTAGTATAAACTCACTCCAGTTAGGGTTTTGTAAGGCATTCAGTAAGTTTTATTTCCCTCAACTTCAGGAATTTATAATGCTCTTTAGAATTACCAGTGCTGATCCCTGAGTCTGTTTCTTTCAAATAAGTTATATGCTATGGATGGCTTGACCACAATGAGAAATGTATCATTCAATGTTAACTTTACTCAATGCAAAAAACTGCTACTTGTCTTCACAACAAAGAGGAACAAATCCAACGCTGCTGGAACAAGAGCTGCTTCAGCTGTTCGGCTCCAGTTGCCTGTGTTAACAAATCAGGCAAGGTTTTTTCATTGGAAACTGAAAGCAGGCAGGTGTTACAATGACTGACACTAAAGCCAGGTCTCAAATCCCAGACCCAACTTCTGGCTACAGGGTCAGCATTATCAACCCCTAATCACCACTTGAGTGCTGCCTGAAATGCTGTTCCCTTGAGGCTCTCACCTTGTTTTCAAGGCCAGTTGGCACTTCATGGGAAATGACATTGAAATACTGCCCATTTTTCACTCTAACATAAATGGTTGGGGCAAGTATTTTCTAAGAGTTAAAGAGTTATTCTAGCTGTCTCTGAGTCTTAACTGAGCTTCCTGTCAGCAAAGACAAGATTGAAAAGTCACATGTGAAGCACATACAACCTGCATATTCCCTAGTTTATTTGGTGCAACTGTTTTGAAACACTAATCCACACTCCCCCCTCCTTCCACAGCAAGCAAATAGGAGACAGTGCTGTTTTATTTTAAGGAATAGGTAGTAATTTTGTCTAAATCTAAGGCTGATATGATGGACCAAGAATGAAATCCTGCCGGTCTTAGCTGACTGCCAAGATTTTTACAGGTACAAGCCACGAGGAGCACATTTGGCAGTCATTACCTGCATGGAAGTATTATTAACGTCTCACAGTACTTTGGCAAGCAGTCTCTCTCCCGACTAACACCTGAATGCCATTCCTTTGTATCAGACTGCTGGTAACAGCATGGCAGCCTTTGGCATCAAAAGGCTGCATTCTGTCGGGAAATTACACACTTCCTGCCTAAAGGTCTGATGGAGCCTCAAGCTGGTTTGGAGATTTATCTTGCCTTAGTTAATTTCGATAGATGATGCTTAATGTCCAAGTTCATCATGATGCTTTTTTGTGTACCTCAGGAGACACATGTCTGGAAACCTGAATTATTTTAATCTGGGTCTGTGAAATCTGACTTTACAGACTTTTTGCTTTTTTTTTTAACTCTGAGAACTGGCATCATTCCAGCCAAGAGAGACCATCCCATCAACTGAATCCAAATAAATCAGCAAAGACTTAATGTGTAATTGCTGTACCCTCTCCACTGAAAGACTCCCTTCAACACACCACCACGTGAGAAAGTGACATCAGAAACATTTTTATCACCAGTTACCCAATGCATTCTTATCTGCTTAAAGCAGATTCCAACTAGGACATGTTTTGCTCATTAAAAATCACGACCTTCCAGGGTGTCTGTTAACTCTAAAGTGCCTAGTTGGGAAAGTATAAAAAAACCAGTGAATTAATAATGCAAGACCAGTGTGCATACAGATTCCTTTGAGCTCACTATTCCCCTCTATTATGCCGAACTGAGGCTTTTCTGTGGAGAAACAGAAGCGTATGCATTCAGCAAGAAGCACTGTGAACCATGATGCCTCTGCAAAGTGCTTAAGCCTCAGTCACCCTGTTTCTGCAAACTGTCCACAGAAAAGCTTTTGCCCCTTTGTAGTGAAATTGCCATGCTAACAGCCAAGACACTGGGGAACAAACATGAACACAAACAATGGCAATTTAACTAAATAAGCTTGTGCAATTTGCACCTATGATCATTATATTAAAAGCTTCATAGAAAAAAGCTGATCTTGTGAACTATTCTAAGCAATGAAAATGAGTGCTGCATTTAGAAAAAAACAAACCACAAATTCTACACGTTCTTAATATTTTGCATAAACAAATGTACTAAGACTATATAAAGCTTTCAAATCACTTCATCAACATAAATCTAACACACTGATAGATACACATTTAAATATTTGCCTCTAACAAAGTCCACATGGGAAAGATTACATATATGGGGGGATTTTATTTGACAAAATATTCCTATATCTAAACTGATAAAGTAGTTTTTATACAGTAATTCTCCAGACATGTTCTGTCTTCTGGTATTCTCTAGGCTAAAACACAAGTTTATATAACTCAGAATAAAAACTCTAGGTCCATTTGACAGAGAAATATAGGTCTGTAACACAAAGGAACTGGAAGATGGCCTTAAACTGATAGTTCCTGAAAGGGAAACTCAAAAATACAAAATTCATTTTCTTGGCAATGATACCTTTCTTGTGTTTCTGGAGATTCTACGATTAGAATACACCACCTGGAATAGTCTTGAAGCAAGGAACCTCCTCTTACTGCTCCTTATGCTTCCCCTACTCCTCCCCCTCCCCCTCCTCCCCCCCCACCAGCTGATATTGCTGCATAAAAGGAAGGTAAAACAGTGCAAGTAACTTCTACCTGCGGTGTCCTGGTAATATTTAAAATAAGAGAGTTGGAGGAAGCTTTCTTCAAAACACTCCAAGTCTCAAAATACAGTTATCCAATGCAACAGTATTCATACGTGTTTATAGGACTTCTTCAGCACAAAAGAAAATTACTGCTGAAAGATTTGGGGTTTATAGAACTGTTCTTATAGCTGGTTGTACTACTGTGGCTTAGGTTAACCTATTAAAACTGACAAAGGAAAGAGAGACACCTCACACACAAATCACCTAGTGGCAGGATTTTCCATTCATAGCGGAATGAACTCATCCTCTAAGCAAAACCACGAGAATAAAAACACAAAATGCCTTAAGGAAGGCTGAATGAGTGGCATGCACAGGCTGGAATAAACCCACTCACATTTCAACCTGACAAAGCCACAAATATTCTTACAACTGGCTCGAGTGACTGCGCGCAAGCTCTCCAAATGACGTGCTACTTACTTCAGAATCCTGTAAAAAATCCACTTGTCTGCCTTTACACAGGGGAAGAAAGGAAGAAGTAAGAGATGCAGCAGAAGGGGTCAGCTTCTTCTCAAAATAGTTACTGATAATGCCCAAAACTCTCTTTAGTCAGGTATTTCATAATTCTTGTTTTAGAAAAGCTTCTCACTTCAGCCAAGATTCCCTTCTGAAAGACCTAATGCTCACACACTAAGAAAACAGAAAAGCAACTTCACAAAAGTTACCAAATATCAACATGCAAGGCTGGCAAGTATATGTGCAGTCAAGATGATTCAGATAAGTCAGATAAATTTAGAACAGAGCTTTCCTAAAAGCATGCGTTCACCAAATGCAGTAAATATGCTGGAGCTATATCCAAGTGCTGATTCCAAACACTAGAGCAAAAAATTTATTAGTGAAAATCTCCTTTTAAGTGTTCGCTGCCATCTGAAGTCCTCAACAGTGTTATTCCTTGATCTGGCTTTAGTATTTCCATCCATCACTGGATTTATCCACATAAAATGCTATAAGGCTCTCCAGCCTTGGAAGACTAAGCCAAATGCAGTGTGGCAACTTCACATAGGACCAGCCTTTTATGGTTGGAACAGTAGAGCTTTGATACAGCTAATCTACCATAAATAGCTCTTGAAACTCAGAAGGATCAAATCAGCTGTTGCAGCAGTCCCAGCCTGTAGCAGCTTCAAATCCAATTATACTCTCAACTCTATTTTGCTGCTCTCCTTTTCACTGCCCCCATCCGAAACCTCTTTAGTCCTGCCCCTGCAAGAAGTTAAAAGCTGCAATGACTACTGCAACAGCATAAAATGCATTTAATGAAAACCTGAAACACAAGCCCAAGTATTCTTACAATTATCCTAAGGAACACAAGTTTTATTCTGTTAAAAAACAACTTAAGAACATGATGCCCATTTTAATTAATTAATTAGCCCTGACTTGTAATGCAAACATAAAATCTGAAATAAGCAAACAGTTCCAAGAACAGCAAGCTCAGCTCTAAAAGGCAGGTGAAACCGAGCAGATACACTTCATGGAGCACTATCTGGGCCCCAGATTAAGTATAAAGCATTGGATTGCCTGAATATTTTTTCTGTAACTTAAATATACTTGAGAAGTACTAGAACTCACTGTTATAAATCCTTGAATTATAATGTTTCCTTTCAGGTAGTTAGAACCATTTTCCCACAAAGAACCAGAGAACTGTAATTTAAGAATTCTTAAAGAGCTGGGAGCTTCCAAAAGATATGTTTACTAACCTCAGAAGTCAGTGTTAACTCTGAAAACTACCACTAAGACTACTAGAGCACTGGAATTTCTGAGAAACTAGTGCAGTAACATCATTCTGGAATCAAATATAGGTTTGAATTCAGTGAAACACAGGTGAGCAGGGTCACTTCTTTATGATTCACCTCACAGCACAAAGAAACAGCGCACAATACAAGTATGTAAGTATATGCAAATAAAAGATACTTTTTTTAACCATATGTTATTAACATTTCCTCAGTCTTTCCAAAACAAAGAGTTCAATTACTTCACTGCAGTACAGGAATTCTGGACTTCAAAGGGGAAGAAGTGTCTCATGAGCAAAGCCTGGATCTGTAGCTCCCACAAGCACATAAATCCTGAACATTGCCAGGACATTCTCCGTTGAGGCATCAGTTATACTTGCACAAGCAAGGGTAGAAGGGGATTTCTAATTCTGGGTATTCAAACTGCTTTAAGTACTTGAAATATGCTTCCTCTAGAAGGTACCCTAATGAAAGGGTCAAAGTACATAAATCATCATTATCTCCTACATCACGGAAAATTATCAGCCATATGCCATTCTATGCTTCTCTGAGCTTGTCTTAAGTTTTACCATCTCAGTTAAAGGGCCTGGGTTTTAACTGATTTGCAAAGCAGGTAATGTAACCTGAATACAAAAAGAGTCAATCTTGCCTACACAGATGACAACAGAGCAACTTCAGTTAAAGAGTCGGTGAGTTAAATGAAGTGGTTTGCTATCTCCTCTAAACTGAGCATGAAGATCACAACTGGGTCACCCTCTGGAAGTCTCAGAAAAACCAAAGAACTGGAAGAAGGCACAGAGAGTTTTCCCTTTAGGCCCTAGCAAATGTCCAACAAGGAGGCAAGAGTTTTCTATTAGCATGGAGTAAACTGAGCATGTGACAAGTAGACAAAACAGACCAGCAAGATCTGCCTGAATAAGTTTATCACTTTGAACTCAGCTTGTAGAACTTGTCACATTATGCTTGTACTCTGTGGTGAAAAAAGTAGCTGAGTAGCTGAACCAACTGCTGACAAAAGATCAACAGAGCTCTTAAAAATGCAGCAGGCATGCTTGCAACTGGTCAGAGAGAGAGCAGCCGTGAGCATGCTGCCAGAGCACAACCACTGGTGCTTTATGTCCTATCCATAACCATTTAAAATCCAAGGTCTTTTATTACTCTGGAATTTGAAGGATGCGAGTTATGACATGGAAACACACCCCCTCTCAAGAAGCAGGACTGGGATTGCTTGTTTCTTTTATAGACACCACTCTCCCTATCACATGGGGAACTATGCTCAAGATTTCACTTTTGCGCTAACTTGGAAAAAAAAATAAATTTTAAATCCTGTGTGTGCTCTTTTTACATCGACTTTTTTGGCTATAAGCACCCAAAGCAAAATTACCATGGAAATGCAGCAGTTTCTCCCTTTTACTCCCCAGTACAATATTTCTATAAACACAGAGGAAGCAAATACCACCAGCTCTTTACAGCAAGCATAAGATTTAGCATTTATCTTCCAGAGGCTATTACCTCTCATCAAAGAGACTGAGACGACATGCCACAGGTTCTGTCCCCATAAAGACAGAGTACAAATTAACAGACACACTTTTGATCATTTTCCACAATGTGGAAGATGATGATGATTATTCATGTACTTTTGCCTTGCATTGCAAGAGAGGGTATATAATTCAATAAGTAACAGTCAAGAAGTAACACTGTGTAACACAGTAAAGTGCACACAGTTTGAGAAGTCTGGATTAAGCCTGCATTTATTTAACAATTCAGGTTCCCAGTTTACAAATATCTCTTCTTTCCAGCTGGGAAGGGGAAGCAGAGACTTCCCAGAAGAAGAAAAAGCCAAAACAGACAAACAAATTTAATAAAAATGACTTACTAGCATCCATTGTTAGAATCATGACCCCACTTCTGCGTCCCAGGAAGCAGGAAGCCTTACCCATCCAGTGTATGCGAATGACTCAGAAGGACAGCATGGCTTTGTTTCAGCTTATATCTTCTAGCTCATTCACCCCTCCTCCCTCTCGTGGGATAAAAGTGTTGCCTGTGCCTGGCCACCCCTATTGGCTCAGCTAAGGAGCCATGCTCATTTAGCATATTCAAGTTTCTGTGAGAGTCCAGAATGACCCATAGGGGATTTTTTACTTATGTTAAAAACAAAATAAATAAGTAAAAAAAAAAAAAACCAACAAAAAAAAAAAAAAAA
>NDXB01009151.1:6366-16751 GCA_002631895.1 Agapornis roseicollis
TTTTTCCTAATCTTTAAGGTATCTGAATGTTTCCAAATTACCTATATATCATTTATATATATACATAGCTCTGTATGTGTGTGTTTACTTCTGTGTTAGAAGTATGGTCACTTGTGCAGTGGTCCTAACTTGGACCTCCAAGTAATCCTAGATGCACTCAATCCTCGGGTTAGTGAATGCTGGGGGAATACAGACAAAGATCATGAACTTTACTTATTTGCTTGTTTAAGGAATGAAAATCCCAACTATTTTGGAGGGTGCTCTGGATTTCCTCGGGACTTAGCTCTCAGTCATGTCCTTCATATGTCTCAGTCTTTGAAATGGAAAGCTTTTTTATTGTCTCTATACAGAAGAAATGGTAATGCAGCTGAAATATATGTGCAAGCTTATGTGCATTAGTGCAAATAAACATAGCTTTCTATACATGAATCTTCACTGGATACTACATATTATCTGTAGACACAGTTTTAATAGAAGTGCAGCAAGCATTCTGACAGGTATTATGTAGCTGAAGTCTGTAATCACATTTGAGTCTTATCACACATGCTACATTGTGTGATATGTTCAAAAACTATCTGGACAGTCCTGATCTCTTAAAACTTTTTGTATTGTGTTACTTTCTATACAACTTCCGAGTTGCTTCTCACTTGTGCTTGTATCGTGCAGGCTTACCAGTATCTGTTCCAAATAAATGTCTCTTTTTTTGTGATGGGTAGGAAAGAACAAGAATTAAACCTAAATTATCTTTCTGGTGTTGATGTGATCAGGAATTGATGGTGGCAACTGGCAACTACTGAAGGAGTACTTTCCAGCTTCGTTTGCCACTATCATAGAAGTGATGCTTAATCAAAAGGACTGAGGTTAATGTAGAATCCATTCAATACAGTTATTGAATACTTGGCCAAAATCTTTTTGTGTTAATAGAGGTTATAAATGGATATCAACATGTACCTCTGGTAACCTTCACAGTTAGTAGGTATGTGTTTTTTTTAATCAGACAGGTATAAGTATTCTGCTGTGCAAAACATGAATGTCTGATGTGAAACAATAAAAAATAATTCTCCATTAAATCTTAAGCAATTTAAAGACAAAAAGTGAACTCATACTGGTAGTAATGTTTTCTTTCAGAAAACTTGTAATTTACCGTACCCAAAGCCAATGGCTCACTGAAACAGCCATGGTAAATGGGAAGCTTACTACTGGAATTATGTTCTCCATACTGGTTTCACAAATCCTGGTACTCTTCCACCCTGTATTTTCCAACTTAATAGGTGATGAATTGGTTAGGATTTCCAGGGAAAACAGTATTTCATTGTAAATTGTGTTGAATTGGCCCTACAGTAATTGTTAATAGTTAATTTTCTCTTGTGTCCATTTGGCTGCAACCCCCTGGTAATGTTCAGCATCATGACAAGGTTTCAGTAGCTGGCAGCTGCCACTGGCTTTGTGCTCTTCTTCAGCAGGTTCTCTTTGCTAGACTGGGGCCTGATACCACTTGAATAGAAATGACAGCAGCCAATGCAAAAGAAGGCATTATTTTCTTCTTTAGTGCAGTTGTTAAACCAGAAAGGCTTGCCAAAGCTATAGAGACTATCAGTGGATGTGCTGGCCACATTCCTGTTCCGAGAGCTTCTATCTTTTGTTAAACCTGGTATTTTGGAAACAGCTGTGTTGCAAACCAGCAGCCTATGGCAGTGAGGTGGGGAGCTGAGGTTTCAGTTAGATAACAGCATGTGAAATGCATAATAAATATCAGAAATGCAGTAATGAGGAGCTACTTCTGAAGAGTGTTAGCATTGCCTCTATATCTTAACTGAATGCAGAGTCACAGGTTTCAAAGAAATAACCACACATTTTAGCTTGCCTGTGAACACCATAAAGGTGTAAGGAAGGAAGGAATGCATCACAATGTTTGTATTGCTCTTTGGATTGTACTGGGATGCAATATCATTTATCTGATAATAGCATACCTTAAAGGGAACCTGCAATTAGTTTTGTCAGCATCTTCAGACAAACTAAGCAGCCAATGAAAGTAGCAGCAGTCATAATCTCCATGTATTGTGCCAGCTGCATTTCCAGATCTCCAAGCTCTGTAAGAGAGTACAAATTTTCTCATGGAAAGGAGGATGGGGTATGCATCAAAGTGCCTTTCAGTAAAGGTTAATTGCAAGTTGTAAATTGGTATGTTTTGTTATAGTTTATTGCTCCACTTTTGTTTAATATGGCAGGATGACAGAACCTTGAAATAATAACTGCAACAAGTTTTGCTAGCTCTCTTCACAAGCAGATTTGCTGATCCTTCTGGTCTCATAGCTTCATGTTCTAGAGGATCCTGCAAGTATTGCATTTCCACTCTTTTCTGCCTTTCCTCCCTGCATGATAATCTTTATTTTAAGTTTAGCTTATTTTAATTTGCTTTTCACTCAGGACCCAATTTATTCTCTTTGCGTAATTCCTCTTGTTCCTGGTAATCTTTTCAGTCCCAAGCCTTACTGAATCTGATTAGGTCAGATAGAGGCAGGCAACCTTTCTTGTTGGAATTGTCAAGGGTTGATGATGTCCCATCAGTGGAATAACTTGAATCGGAATGGTTCTGCCTGGAAAATCTATAGACAAACATGTTATCATTGACCTACCTGAGAATTTCGGTTAGGTGGAATAGAAAGGCCAGCCAGTGATAGGCTAGCAGGACTGTTCCAAAAATTAAAGGCTTAAGTGCATAAGGCACAGAAAGTGATGACTTTGAGGTAAATGTAGTGAAATAGGAACCTCCATTGCCCCATTCTTCCATGTATCCCTGTACCTCCACAGCACTTGGGGCACCATAGCTGTCAGTTCCCAGTGCAGTTGTACCACTGGCATCGATAATTTTGCCCCCACCAACAGCCCAGGTCCTGTGTGTAGTACATCAGCAATAAAGTGTGATGCAGTGCTTGATGAGCTGTCGTCTCTAAAGATTTTTATTTGTTTAACAAATAATATTCCTTCCATTGCAGAATTAAGGGGAGGGTGGAAAGAGGCAAGAGGAGTAATTTATAGCTGCACATGATCAGTGAAAGGATTTTTTTCCTTTCTTGTGGTGCAAATTAAGCTAGTCAAGTGGCTGTTTCCTTGCCAGGAAAGGGTGACTGAGCCCTAGCTTTGGAATGTACATCCTAACAAATCAAATGTTTTGCATCATGTAATAAATCTGTAGGTATTTGCTGAAGTCCTTGAAATGCTTCACTGAACTTTTAAGATTTTAATAACCTCTCATTATTAGGAATATCAATGTCTCAGACAGTGGACTGTAGAGGGTTAATTTCTATCCAGGTCAAAGATCAAGGGTTCAGTGAACTGTCATGAGAATACGAAAGAGAACAGTAGAGACCTCTGAATGGCCCCCTTTAAAGCAGATAAACTTGCAAATATGTTTAAGAGAGTAATTTTCTGTCTGAAAACAAAAAGGATAATGTAATTTCTGCCGGTAAAAAATGACAGTACCACTGGTTTCTCTGTGCATTTCTCCCAGCTACTTAAGTTATGATCCAGGTTATCAGATAAGTGATCATACAAATACAGCGTTCTTTGGCAGTGAATGCCCCTGATTGTACTTTAAATGTGCACACAATAGCCAGCAAACTGGCAGTTTCATATATCTTCCAGTCCTCAGGAAGGCACCCATAGTTTTCTGAGTAGCTGGGCTGTGATAGGCAGAGTAATTTCCATAACAAACAGTCCCAGTGTCATGTACAGAACTCAAGGGAGGCTGAAGCCTCACCACTGACTTCAGCTGACCTGTGTCTTTTTACACAGTGGAGGAACTGGCCTGTGACTGCCAAGCAAATCAAAAGTCCACAAAATATGGTGGTTTTTTAGCTATTTGTGAACATTGTGGGAAGACAGAGTAAAAAAACTTCCCCAAAGATTCTAGGGAAAAGGCTAATTTATGTTATAATTTTTAGAGACTTCATAGAAAGAGTAATCTGAAATAATACTTAAACTCTGGGAGCCAGGAAACAGTAAGGGTTAAGACTTTTTGTGGAAGATAACTTCTTATTAAATTGCTTTATTTTTTGTGTTATTTAACAACAGTGTTTTCCTACTTACGTCATTGTAAATAGAAGTGGTGTAAGTCAAGTTGTCTTTTTCTGTTTCTTGAAGAAGCAGGAGGTTATGAAAGCATGTTTTGTTGGCTCATTTATTTCCTTTTCTAAAAGGGAGTTTATTAAAACTATTTTTTTGGCCATGGGCATATTATCATAGGAATGAATCACTTTTTGGAGAGCACTTAAGTATTTCCATTGGTGAATCCTGGTATGCATAGATTAGAATAGGATGGAAAAGTCTGCAAGTGATAGAACAAATAGAATATAACATTCCCCCATCTCTACTTCAGTATTATCCCTGAACTGTGAGATTAGTGAAGGAAACTCTCTTTTCCTGATGCTTCCAGATAAGGTTGACCCCTCAGCTTCAAGGTTGTGTGCTCGTATTTGCAATGGTTATAGGCAAGGAAGAGCAAAGCACATTTCACTTAGTAATTCCTTCTGTTTGTATTGCCCATATTAGTAAACACTGAACTGAACACAAACAATACAACAATAGGAATAAAAAGGTCTCCCTTGATTTTCCCTATTAAATGAATTGAAGCAGCCTATATCTGTGTGACACATCTAAAGAGATTACCATGCATCTAAGCTTGGAGGCCTCTGGGAAGGCTAAGTGTTTAAGCTGCAAAGGAGCTAAACTATGGTCATGTAAAAGGAATCCTCAAGACATGAAGTAATTTCTTAGCACAGGTGCTATTTTAAGGTCCATGTTTACATACACAATAAACTCAGTCTGTTCATCTCTCTTTTCTGTATCTAAGGATTTATGTGTTCCTCCAGTCTTGTGAATGAATTTTGACTTCTCTGAATGAATAATAAAGGTTTAATGGTGATTCTGCTATCTTTTAAAAAGCACTGTAGGCAGAATGAGCTAACAAAGCAGGTGCTTTCTCTGTCATCTGTAGGCTTGGCATGACTTTGGCAATGTCAGTTATTTGATAAATGCCACAGCTCATTTGATATTTGGGGTGTCTTAATGACATATAAACTAGCTTTGTAAAATGTTTATCTATGAGAGGAAATCTAATTTGACAAATCTGTGGAGTAAGCCACATCTTGGAAGAGGTCAGAATCCAGATGCAGGAGGTGGTGTAGTCGCAATAGCTTCCTAGCAGCCCAGTAAATGATCTTAGAAAATCTTCTGAAGAGATGCTCTTTCCAAATCTATGTTCTTTCCAGGTTCAATGTGGAACTAAAGTATTTATGTAGGTGTAGAAAAGGATGACTTGGAGTTCGACTTTGTTGGTTGGAATCATCATACTGGAAAGAAAAAGGTGTGCCAGCATATTTTTTGTTGGTTTGATTTCAGCAGAGTATACATGACCTTGTGTGAGCATCTTTTTATGGCAATGTCCCCCTTTATCTTTTCTATTGAGAAACCATTTCTTTTAGCTCATACCACTGTGGTTATACTTTACAGCAGAGAACAGCTTTTCTTTTTGTAGCTGCACATCATGAATAACAGCTTTATTTGGTGCCAAATGAGATGCCTTGATTTGTTAGCTTTCCATAAACACACCTGAATTGTTCAATTTCTTTCTCATTGCATAATTTCCATCTTGGCCCTCTGCCTGCTGATGTTCAGATAAAGACTGCATTCAAGTAATTTACAAAAATGCTATGAAACTATTTGAATGTAGCTTGCTATCAAACATAACAGGGTTGTTTGATTTTTATTTATGTGTAATGTAAGTACATACACCGTTTTCTTTTAACAGCTGCTTTAATAACCATCCTGCAGTAATGAATGGTAACAGGGGAAAAGAAAGAGAATCAGAAGTTACGTGTTTAAATGAATACATTCCATGTTCATGGTAGAATGTGCCATTGATTATTACTTATAGGCTTGTTTTAATGCCTTTTTTTTTTTTTTTTTTTGGGGAAACAAGCAAGGTAGCTTACTGTTTCCTTTTTTCTTCCTTTTCTTTCATGTCCTTTCAACATGGTGACGGATTCCTTACATGGATATCGGAACTGCTCTGCAAATGACTTGGCTTTGATGTAACTTTAATAGGTAAGTGAATTTACCTACATTGCTACAGTATTTTTGCTGCAAAATGTTTATTTAAAATTTACAATGTAAAAGAATTTCCAAAACAGCAGTGAAAACATGTTTCATATAGGGTCCAGCAAACAGCAGATTGAGTTGATAAAGGGGGAATCAGCCTGATTCTACCTTTTCCCAGGGAAAATGTGGCTCATCATATTTTGGCCTCAGTGTCAGGATAAATTTGGCACATGCTTAACTGCATTGTAATATTTAATCTTTGTGGTTAAACCTGAAGAGTTACAATGGAAAAGGAATTACTTGTCTTTGAAAATACATTCTGTTCACAGGGAGTAGAAGAAAAAGAGTAAGGAAAGAAACACCCTCTCCAGCCATTAGATTACTGGAGTTTTGTGTTATCAATAGTGTTTATATATTAAACTAGGAAGTTCTTAATGAAGAAGGTGATTGAGAAAGGGCAGCAAAGCAAGGTACATAAATGTGGAAAACTATTTAATGAAATCCCTCTATCCAGTGGGTGAGTGTCCGTTGAATGCCATAATTACAATGTCTACTATTACTTTATAATAGTAAATATGATGATACAGATAATAGCAAAATGGTCTTCCTGAGGATGTAGACCTTTACTAAGATTACCCCATGTCCAGACATTTCATGAGGTAGTCTTTCTTGCATGTACAGCAGAATGATTAGAATATGTATTAAAACCAAATAATGCTGTATTTCATACTTCAACCAACCAGTGGAAGATTTTAAGCTATGGTACTTAGTGTTATATCAGCTATCAATCTGGCAAAGCTTTTTTTGTAAATATGGACTTCCTGTGTATTTGTGTAGTTTGTCTCTTGTAGAGGCAGGGAGGGAGTGCTGGTGCTCTGTTTATGTTTCAGTTGATGGCTGAACCTGCATTTCTCCTGACATC
The DNA here is from genome assembly GCA_002631895.1 of Agapornis roseicollis. Taxonomy (NCBI): domain Eukaryota; kingdom Metazoa; phylum Chordata; class Aves; order Psittaciformes; family Psittacidae; genus Agapornis; species Agapornis roseicollis. The sequence goes on from NDXB01009151.1 coordinate 13,388, forward strand.
CTCACCTTCAAGCCCAGGCTATGTCCTAACCTTCTCATGTCAGGGCACCTGACCGTGCCCTGGCAGGAAGGATCAGGGGAGGATGCTGGCAGGCATTGGAAGGGTGATCTGCAAGAAAAAAATGTGCATGCTTAGTTACAACCGAGTTTAACTGATTGTTCAACTGTGTTTCTTTAACTGTTCCTTTGCTGTTACTAACCACTTCATAGCTGCAATGAAGGGTTACAGGTCCAGTACAGGAACAGTAGTTCTGGAGGTTCCCCCATTTGTAAGTTCTCCAAACACAGAGCATAGATGTGTCCCCATGATGACAACTAGAGCTACATGACCCTGGGCAACATTTCTGAAGCTGCACACAACCAGCTGCAATATAATGCTGTGCTCTACAGATCTTGTAATACTCTTTTGAGGTTTTTAGACTAAAGCATGGAGAAGGATAAGAAAAGGCACAATCCTCTTGTTGAGATTATGTTTTTTGTTGTTGCCAAGAGCTAAATTTGGCCTTTGGTGTGCTTAATTAGCACACTTACTGCCTAATATTTGCTTTACCTCACTAGGTAGCCAGTAATTCGCAGAACAGGTATGCCAGTTTGCATTGTTGCAATAAATGTTTATGAGAGATGTTAGGGAAGGAAAAGGTATGCTTTAGAATACTGTGACAGGGATAGCCACAAAACTATGTAAAACCTGCTAGCTGGTAAGCAGGCAGATTATTTTGCTGGTTTATACGAGTCAGATGTACAACTTCTTTCTGTGTATTTGATATATGTGGACAGGAAGAAAGAAGAGTTGAGTGTACTGTACTGGTCCACATAGAGGACAATTACTCAACATTTCTTTCACAAAGCAACAGTACTTCAGACTGGAGTTGCAGGGCTCACCAGGGAAAGAACAGTTGGTTTCCTTATTAGATTTTGTGTGGTACATAAGGAGGACAATATTTCCCACTGTCAGAGTGTAAAAGAAAATGAAAGCATCATCATTAAAATCTTGGAAGTGTAGTATGTTTCAGTTCTATTTCCACAGCACCCAAATCAAAAGCTTAGTGTGAGGCCACTTAGCAAACAAACCAGACTGTTTTCCACACTTAGGATTTTTTTCATTAGGTTTAGAGTGATTCTCTATTTCAGCTGTGTTCAGCAATATTGTCTGGAGTAATGTACTTCTGGAGAGTACTGAAAAAAGAAAGTAAGCGACTACAGAAAACAACTTTTGTATGTACTTCTGAGTATCTTCTATGCACTGTGAGTTAATGCTAGCAAAAATGTGAATTAGACAAATATGTTCTTTTATCCTAAGAGCTAACAGAGAGATGTATCTCCATCTCTTATTTTGTCTTTCTGCATTTTCACATCTTCTAGAATGCAATGCATGTTACAGGTCTTGAATTGTACAGCTCCACCCTCACCATGGGGTTTGCTGAATTAGGTGAGTTAACAAAAAGAGAGAGAGAGAGAGAGAATTGATGTGGTCTTCAAGTCTGGTAGTTGTGATAGACTATGTATTATGGAGNATGAAGAGGTAACAAAAAGAGAGAGAGAGAGAGAGAGAATTGATGTGGTCTTCAAGTCTGGTAGTTGTGATAGACTATGTATTATGGAGCAGAAAAGAATCATTGAATCACAGAATGGTTTGTGTTGGAAAGGACCTTAAGATCATCCAGTTCCAACCTTCTTGGCATGGGCACGGATGCCTTACATTAGACCATGTTGCCCAAGCCTCTGTCCAGCCTGGCCTTGAACACAGCCAGGGACAGAGCATTTACCACTTTTCTAGCTAACCTGTTCCAGCGCCTCACCACCCTCACAGTAACTTCTTTCTTGGATCCAACCTGAACTTCCCCATATAAGCTTGAATCAGTCTAACTTTTAGCAGGTTGTTTTGTGGAAGACGATGACAAGCATGGAAGCAGGTACATGGTAATGTGAATAATTAGGGAAAAATCAGTGACTTCCATCAGTGATCAAAATTTACAGTGAGTGTATATGAAACAATGTAATTCCCAAAATTGTCTGCAACTCCTATCAAAGCAACAGATTAGCCATGCAACTAGAGAAATTGTTAGCAAGAATAGGAAAGTGTTGTTATCTTTCTGCATCTTAGAATCAGGTTTAGGATCTGGGATGCTTTTTGCAGAACATACAAGATTGTGAAGAATGGTTAGGCAAAGAAAAATGAGTCATACTTCAGAATTGCACATAAACCAATTTTGGAATAAGTGATTTTGAAAGTAAGGTAAGGGGCATCATTCCATCCCAAGTCACTTGTGCTTGGAGCAATGTAGAGATATTTCAGCTGCTCCAGCCAATGAGCTGGCTTCATTTGGAGCTCAGCTCAGATGCCTCTATAGAAACGCCTATAGTATGTGGAACAAGCAAGAGTAATTAGAGAGGCATGCATGTCTATGGGGATATGATATAATAGGTATCACAGAAACGTGGTGGGATGGCTCCTATGACTGGAGTGTTGGAATGGAAGGTTACAGGCTCTTTAGAAAAGGCAGGCCTGGCAGACAGGGAGGGGGAGCTGCCCTTTATGTTAGGGATAGGCTGGACAGTATGGAACTCTGTCTGGGGACAGCTGAGCAGTCAACAGAGAGTTTGTGGGTCAGGGTTTTNGGCAGACAGGGAGGGGGAGCTGCCCTTTATGTTAGGGATAGGCTGGACCGTATGGAACTCTGTCTGGGGACAGCTGAGCAGTCAACAGAGAGTTTGTGGGTCAGAGTTTTAAAGGGAGAACAGTGATGGAGGGTATTACTGTGGCAATCTGTTACAGACTGCCTGATCAAGAGGATGAAGCACTCTATAGACAGATAAGAACACCCTCATGCTTGCAGGCCCTTGTTATCATGGGGGAGACTTCAACCACCCTGATATCTGTTGGAGGGACAGTACAGCTCAGCACAGGCAATCCAGGATGTTCCTCGATTGTGTGGAAGACAACTTCCTTCTGCAAGTAATAGAGATGCTGACAAGGAGAGGTGCCCTGCTTGACCTCGTGCTCACCAACAGAGATGGGCTCGCTGGAAATGTGACACTCCAGGGCAGCCTTGGATGCAGTGATCACAAGACGGTAGAATTCTGCCCTGTACTTCAAGAGAGCAGACTTTGGGCTCTTCAGGAAACTGCTTAGTAAGGTTCCATGGGATAGAGCCTTAGAGGGCAGGGGGGCCGAAGACTTCTGGATGATATTCAAGGATCACCTGCTACAAGCTCAGGAGTGTTGCATTCCAATTAGAAGGAAATGCACCAGGAGGTCCAGGAGACCTCCTTGGATGGATAAGGAGCTGCTGAGAAAATTTAGAGTTAAAAAAAAAAACAAAAAAAAAAACAAAAAAAAAGCTTAAAAAAGGGGGAAGCAAGGA
>NDXB01009153.1:0-52573 GCA_002631895.1 Agapornis roseicollis
ATGGAGCTGTTGGAACAAGTCCAGAGGAGGCCACGAGATTGATCAGGGGACTGGAGCATCTCCTGTATGAAGACAGGCTGAGAAAGTTGTGTCTGTTCAGCCTGGGGAAAAGAAGGCTGCGTGGAGACCTCATAGCAGCCTTCCAGTATCTGAAGGGGGCCTACAGGGATGCTGGGGAGGGACTCTTCATTAGGAACTGTAGTGGTAGGGCAAGGGGTAATGGGTTAAAATTTAAATAGAGGAAGTTTAGATTGGATATAAGGAAAAAATTCTTTCCTGTGAGGGTGGTGAGGCACTGGAATGGGTTGCCCAAGGAAGTTGTGAATGCTCTATCCCCGGCGGTGTTCAAGGCCAGGTTGGACAGAGTCTTGGGTGACATGGTTTAGTGTGAGGTGTCCCTGCCCATGGCAGGGGTGTTGGAACTAGATGATCTTAAGGTCCTTTCCAACCTTAACTATTCTATGATTCTGTAATATTTAAGTACAACAGTCTTCTCCCACCACCTCCGATAGATTGGAAGAGTTTCAAAAGGAGAACAAATTAAAATGATCTATCTTTAATTTTGATCTGGCTGCAAGTCCTTCTTATTGGTTTGAAAGATGGGGCCAAATCAAAGACATTCCTTGTCCAAAAGTGCATGGTTCAGTATTCAGATATTTCATATGTGAACTCTATGCCTGTAGTCTATGTCTGTTAGCAGGAGGTCAGAGCTGAAAACCACCTCACACATCCATGTTAAAGCTTTTATAAGGGGGCCTTTCATTCATTCATTTCTTCCTTACCACTCCTTTCCAGGGTTCAATTCCTTTTTGGTTCCTGTTAGATTAAGGGGAATTACACATCCGTATGGTAAAGAGAGAATGGATTCGTTCTTCCTCTATGAACAGCAAGGAAAACTAGAGGAAGCACCAATTTGTAACCTAAGATGACCAAAGAAATCCTTAGCAATAATTACATCACAACTATGTAATTAGGAGGATACAGTTTCCTCTCACACCTGAGAAACTGCAAGTTTGAGCTACATCCCGTATATGTGCAGTGTGTTTGAAGTAAGTGTGCCAGAAGTAAGTTCTAACAGAGAAGTTCATCTGGTTGCTAAGCTGGCTGGATGACCTACTTGTACTGCCACTGGATACTGAGCATCCTTGTTTGAGCACAAAGTTGGTATTATTGCTGATGCTCAGACTTACGAGTTATTTCTCTCTGCCATCCCTGATAGGATTTAATCTCAAGTAATCTGAGATAGAAATGAAACATGAGGTAAAGCAACTCAAAAGGCTTTTCACTTCAGACAGGTGTATTTACTTTCCTTTTTATGGCACAATTTACTGAATACTAAATCAGAAACTAAGAAGTAGGTCTTCTTAGTTTAGGAAGAGAAGCCTCTCCTACAACACACCACTGCTGTAGTGCTAATACTGCAGGTGTTACTGATCACAGGTATTCACAGAGCCATGTATAGGAGAGAAGAACTAGTCAAGGCTGCTTTTTATACACACAATATACTTATACTACTTTCTGTTAATTAATCCTAGTCTATAAGTATCTTTAATTAAGTCAAAGCCCTGATCTGAAAAAGATGTGCTCTTCTGGTCCTAAATCTAGTCCTGCTGTATCTGTGGGTTTCATTTCTAACCTGAAGTGTTTGCCTCTCAGGAAATATTTGGGCAGTGCTGCCCTGTTTGAGGCCATCTCATGTGGCCTACACAGATCTGCATAAAATCATGGTTAGGGTTGGAAAGGACCTTAAGATCATCCAGTTCCAACACCCCTGCCATAGCCAGGGACACCTCACACTAAACCATGTCACCCAAGACTCTGTTCAACCTGGCCTTGAACACTTCCAGGGGTGGAACATTCACAACTTCCTTGGACAACCCATTCCAGTGCCTCAACACCCTTACAGTAAGGAACTTCTTCCTTATATCCAAACTAAACTTACTCTGCTTAAGTTTTAACCCATTACCTCTTGCCCTACCACTACAGTTCCTAACAAAGAGTTCCTCCCCAGCATTGCTATAGGCCCCCTTCAGATACTGGAAGGCTGCTATGAGGTCTCCACACAGGCCACCTCTCAAGCCCTGTCAAGGTCCCTCTGGATGGCATTCCTTCCCTCCAGCGTATCCACTGAACCACACACCTTGGTGTCATCAGTAAACTTGCTGAGGGTGCACTCAATCCCACTGTCCATGTCACCAACAAAGATGTTGAGCAGGATCATAAGAGATCATAAGGCATTAGTATGCAGCTCACAGTACTCATGCCCACTACTCTGTCTTGATATAACCTCTTGTGCTACATAAATCCAGTAGCTCTCTGGAAGGATTCTCCTGAGTCTGAAGGCCTTTTTCCTCCATATTCCATCACTCATCTTCACAACTTTCTTCCTCTGTACAGAGCATGTTTTCCCTGGATGAGCTAGCAAGTGTCGCCACTGTCAAGCTGCTGGTAGCCAAAGTTGCTTCCTCAGCCCCTATCTTTGCTTACCCAGCTGCCTTGTACTGGATATTATCCTCTATATACCCTTACAATAACTTGCTGTCGAGAAGGAAGCTGCCCTACCTTTGCTGCTCTCCAATCTCTGCAGACCTTGCTTTTGTTCCTCTCTGATGGTGAATTCAAAGGCACAAAATGACCCTCAAAAAAAAGGTGAAGGAACTGGACCCCAGAGGCAATTTCCACCAGTCAGATCTCTCTCTCCTCTAATGTAAGCCCCTCCAGGGAATGGATGTGAACAGAGCTTGATCACTGGGTTCCCACCAAACACCCCATGGAGGGGCTTCCTCTGGCCTTGGGATTGCAGGGACGGAAATTTCCCTCAGCTCAGTAAACTGCTGCAATGAAATGACTTTGATTCATCCATCTTTTGGTTACTTATTCTCTTGGCATTTTAGTGAGAGCCAAAGAATCTGTTTTCCATTTGCTGTACTTTTGCCGGAGACTTTAATTGCTCTTTGAACCTACAGGAGCAGGAAACCCATTAAAGGCCCAAGAGGACAAGGATTCAGTGCCAGCCAGCACATTCCTCAGCTCCTTTCATCCTGCAAGAGTAGAGTGCTTCTGGCTTCTCCAGAAGGAATATTACTGCATTTTGTTCAAATTTAAGGCTGATTTCAAGAGTAATTCTACCACTCACCTTACAGTTATCATTACTTCTGCTATTTGCATTCTTAGTTTTATGGTCAATATTATCACTAACATAGAAATATCTATGGAGAGGTCACTACAGAAAACCCAAGTACCAAAGCTGCCTTTCAGTGTGCTGCAGACTGTAATGATAGATATAATAAGTTGGACATGTCTGAGTCTGTCTCCTGGATCCTGGAGTGGGAGAGGGCAAGCAGCACAGCAAAAAGTGTAAGCCTTGGAAGGGTACTTCTAAGAAAACAAAGGTAGACTGGGGTAGTACTGTGCGCAGGAAGACACAGATATTCTGAGTCTAAAAACTGAGAAAGAGGAGCTTGTATCTGATGCAATGAAAGAAGGAACTCATAAAAGATGATTTTTTTTGAGTTTGTTATTTTAGTGAACTTCACAACAGCTTGTCTTTCTGTGTGAGGTTTTAGCCCCTCCAAATAGTTGTCTCTGTGACACTCTAGTTACACAAATTCACTAAAGCTGATATAATGAGCTGGTGAAGAGTTATCTCTGTGCACAGAAATATAAGCAAAATGAATGACACTGCTGTCCCTCCCTGCTGACATGGTCTCAGGTAAGGAAACAGGAGACACAAGAATACTTTATGCATCATGCAGCTGTCAGAAAGGCCTCGAGACTTTTCTGTCTGTCCTACTGGAGGGAGCTAGACAGACCTGTGTAGAGATCAGTAATGGCATCTCCCAGACTATCCCAGTGATGGCAATCCTTGGAGAGGAACTGTCACTTCTCACATATTTCTACTTACAGGAGAGTTAAAAAAGGGTTTTGCTAGGCAGTGATATGGAGCAGAGCCTGACATGCATGCTCCGTGTGTCCAACAGAACCACTAATTCCCATATTCACTGGGGTCATGGGTTAGGAAGAAGATTGTGCTGAACATCACAATCAAATGCTTAAAAGATAGGAAATCCGGGATTAAAGTTACCCAGGCAACATTTGTGCAGATGATGCAGCCTTCATTTCAAAGCACATAGACTGTTGTTTCTCTGGACATTCCCTTGCTCCATGGGCAGGAGGGAACTGCTCTTAGGGCAACTGGTGGCTCTGAAAGCCTTGCAGCAGTTCTCTGCAGTACCCCTTGCCTTATGCATTATGGTGATGGTCACTGGAGGAGGCAGGAGATTGCAGGAGGTGCAAGAGCATCAGAGATGGAAGCAATGGACTGCCACCCTGCAGAAGTGGCTGGTGTCCCTGGCACTGCCACACAGCTCCAATGTGATGCTGGGCAAGTCATTCGGTATCAGTTCTGCAGGTGATCGTGACATGGCTATCCCTTGCTTTCTGGATGCCTGGCATACCCTCCAGTCCTAGGCTGCTCTCTCAGGCCCAGAAAGATTACTTTTAATATGAACTGATTCCTTGCTCTTATTTGCAGACAGGCCCACAAACAGCTCTGTGTGTGTGTTGCAAGGGGTTGATTTGCTGTAGGACAGGAGTGGGAAAGCATGAGCTCTGGTGACAGGGGTACAAGCTCTTGAAGATGGCATTGCAGCCAGGGCCCCTTAATGGCTGAACCACAGCCGACTTGTGAAAGGGACTGAACATTTGTAACTGCATCTGGGCTTTGTGCTTTGACTACAAAGTGCTGCAGCATGCTAGAAACTGTGAAAATCCAAGCCCTTGTGATTCTGTATGAGGTACACAAAATCTTTCACCTCTGGGCTTTCAGCAGGCAGCCTCTCACCTACATAGTACATAATATCCACTGTAGTGCTATGAAAACAAATTTGTTGATGTCTCTGAAGCAGTTAGATATGATATCTTGCTGAATGCCATGAACTCCAAAGGGTTTTTAGTCATACCGCTCTCAGCACATGGTTTAAATCCCGTGTACTAGAGAAGACCTAGGTCCATCCACTAAGCAGAAGGATAAAACTCAGGATGAAATATTATTTTTTTAATTACAGAAATTCTGTGGCAGGAATCATGTGAAAGAAATGATCTATATTGCAGGGCTCAGAGAAGGGAAATCTTCAGTGGCAACCCTTGCAAGGGTAATTCCTATAGGCACTTACTGGCTTTGCCAGCTGCAGTAGTAGTTGAGTTTTTGTGTTCACCCTATATATTTACAGTCATCTTCTTTTGTAGCCTACGAGTCCCTGGTGATCTAAACCTTTCTCGACAGCCTCAATTAAACCAGAGCAAATCTTTTATACAAAAAGCTTGTTTTGGAATAAGTGGTTTATTTGATTTGGCCTCCTTTGGTTTGTTTGTACAGGAAAAACATTATGAAATATGTGAACATCTCTCATCAGTTTATATTCTACAGACCCTTCTGGATGGGTTTACTAGCACATCCCTGAGAAGACAGCAGGTATGTGTGGGAGCTGGAGTATGTCTGAGATGGTGGCTGATGACCTGTTGTCAGATCTTTTTCTGAAGCTCAGTTCAGCAACTCTTCTGATGTGGCAGCCTTTCAGCACAGGAAATGTAAAAATGCTTTTTTGATTGGAAAAGTAAAAAGGATGTAATAAAAATGATATTTTAAAACTTTTTCTTTCTCTGCCTTCTCTTCAGTTTCTGCTCCTTGTTTACAACTTGGAAGAAAAGGAACCAGATTCCTTCACCCCGTGAAAGGTTTAACACAGGTTAAAGCAGCAGCTTAGGATTTTTCTTTAGTAATAACCAGCAAACAAAGCTAAATCCTTTTGCAAAACAACAAATTTAATCGGACGGGCAGCTTTGCACCAGCTTCCGCCAATCTACTGCCCAGTGTAGAGGCACAGGAACCTAGGGGGGCCACAGCTGGTCTCCAACAGAGACTGGCAGAACTCCAGCCTCAGCCTGACCAGCAGATAAAGGTTCCAGCCTGTTGGGAACATGCAGCGAAGTGTGTGACTGTCCCACTGGTACTCAGCGTTGGGAAACTATTGCAGGAATGCATAGTTCAACAAGCTCTACACACAAGGCTCTGTTTTTCTCCCTTGAGATAAGATTTTGTGTTATGAATTCTCAGGGCTTCCCCTGTTTTCCTGAGCAGAGGAATCCTGGCTTAACCCAGCAAATGATGAAAGGGTCCCATAATACAGGACACAGGCAGGCTTTGTTACCTGAGGTGCTCACAAGCCACTTGGCAGTATATGAGGGAAGAGCTTTATGAAGCAGGGAGCTGTAACCGTTGGCACACCTATTCATGCAGGAAGTGGAGAGTAGTTCATGTAGTCCCATCTGTGTTCAGATCTACCTGTGCTGGGTGCTATTGGCAGCTGTGGCAGGCTGCAGAACCTGCCCAGGTCCCTGGGGCAGTATGCTTGCTAACAGCTTTACCCTGAACTCCGTGGCTGCAGTCATCAGCACACATACAAGACAGTTTAAAGCTAGTACAGGCTTGTCTGCATGAGCCGCTGGCTGGCCTCTTGATTACAATGTCGCTGCACGCTTAGCCTCTGTGCTCCCTCCTGCACTGCCTCCTTTAACAAGCCACTAAATACATATAGCACATTTCTGAAAGGAAGGCACAACCCCCACCTTCCACTCAGAGGCTAATGGAGAAAAGCCTTGTTCAAATACAAGTGCATGAAAAGCTTCAAAGTCGTTTTCTTGAATATGGCTGGGAATAATTTCTTGCTTTGCCTCAGAGCTTTTTCTTACTCTTGGGTTTTTTTTTTATGTAAACACTTGCAACAATGGCTAATTGTCAGAAAAATGTAAGCTATTTCTTAGTGGGATTCTTGTCTGCCCATTTCTACATTCCAAACTTTTGTCTTTATAGCTGAGGTCTTGACTGAATTATATAGCTCAACGCTGAGCTAGGTACTACCTCTCCAGAACTAGCCTGTTGGGACTGAGAAATATTCTTGTTAAAAGGCTGAAATAAAACAATCTGTTCCAAATGACTTGTTCTTGGCTCTGTCAACTAATGGTGTATATATGCCCTAAGTTACATTAATGTGGAAATAATAGATCACAGAGAGCTTGTAGTGTTGTATACATTACTTACACATTAAGCCTGTGGCCATGACATCATTGCCCTTGTTCTGGGCTCCAGCCATGGCATAACCATAAAGAATAACTGAGAACACAGCGCATTGTTCTCCTCAGCTGCTAGGGCCGTATTGACTTTGTGAGTCATGCTCAGCATGCAGGGGTGATGCATCCAGTCATTAGTGTTACTAATTCCTTGGTTTAGAAAGGAATATTGCCCACTCTAAGAAAACAGGGAGGGAGTGGAAAAGCATTAGAACAGGTCACAAATTTATTAGTGTCTCTTAGCTCATGTGTCTGCAGCACAGATATAACAGTGGGATCTTAGATTGTTCTGAATAGAGGATTGTCTTGAGGCTTAGATAGGACAGCTATTATTTTTTGGTGAATCTTGATAAGATGTTCATGCTGACCGCAAGACACAAAGAACTAACCTGGACACCATGTCTTCCTTTGTGCTTTTTTGGCCTGCCAACAAAGAGGCCCAAAGGGATAGAAGCTAGAAGGGTACAACTGCTTTGCTGGCTTCAGCTGCAGTTTTCTCTGAACTGAAAAAGCCTAGAACTGAAAAAGCCTAGAGGCAGGCCTAATACCTATACATTCTGATTCTTATAAGCTAGCACATGTGGGAAGATTTGCATAAGAAAACAACATTAATGTCATCATAAAAAGGAGAATAAAATGAATTTCAGTGTGTGTGAAAAGCTGAGATTAGCTGTACCCATAGTAGATGACCACCTTTAGCTTCATTTGCAATCCTGGGAGGTAAAAATACAGCAAACTAGAGGGCCAGGAAAGTTTGTTTAAGAAATTGTCTTTGAGCAACAAAAATCTAGGACCCACTGAGGACTAGAAGTGATTAGTAGGAACTGCAGGTGGTGGGGGATGCTGTGATGGTTTAAGCCCAGCCATGCAGCTTGTTCACTCACTCAACCCCCCTTTCTTGCTCTCCCCTGCTTCCAGAGGGATGGGGAGGAGAATCAAAAGAATGCAACTCCCACAGGTTGAGATAAGAACAGTTCAGTAACTAAGGTATAACACAAATCACTGCTGCTACCACCAATAATAATAATGATAAAGGAAATAACAAGGGAAGAGAATACAGCATCTCACCAACCACCAACAGATAACTCACGACACCCCACCCCNAGTACAGTAAGTATAACACAAATCAGTGCTGCTACCACCAATAATAATAATGATAAAGGAAATAACAAGGGAAGAGAATACAGCATCTCACCAACCACCAACAGATAACTCACGACACCCCACCCCACTCAACACCAACCGAATACCTCCTCCAACCCCACCAGAGCACTAGCCCTTCTGGGTAACTCTCAGTTACGTCCTGGGCATGACGTGCTATGGTATGGAATACCTCTTTGGTCAGTTTGGGTCAGGTGTCCTGTCCCTGCTTCCTCCCAGCCTCTCCTTGTCCCAGGCAGAGCATGAGTCTCACAAAGTCCTTGGTCAGAGTAAAACATTTGAGCAGTAACTAAAAACATTCCTGTTATCAGTTTTGTTCCCAACTGAAAGTCAAAACACAGCTGCACCAGCTACTATGAAGAAGAAAAAATGCCTGCTACTGCTAAACCCAGGACAGATGCTCAGCTGGAGCCATCAAGAGAAGCTGCAGAAGAGTTAGATTGGCTACAAGAAGCAGCAAGCCAAAGGGACTGGTCAGGGGCTCCCATCCCATTTCAGCTCCAGCTCTCAAGAAGCCTTTGCTACCCAGCAGGTGAGTGGGCAGTGCCTCCAAACTGCCAGCTGTGTGTGGAGTGTTCCTAGAGCACAGAGAAGCAATGGTCTGCTGTAGCACCTACATCCCCAAGCAATGAGAAACAATTTCAGCAAGCATCACTGGTGGAGATGGTGGATGCTTATTCTGTTTATATTTCTTTGTCCTTTTCTTCTTTACCTCTGAAAGAGTGCTGTTCTGCTAAGCCCTTGATGATTTGTGAGCAAGAAAGTAGAACTCTCTGAACACTCAGTTCATTTAATTTTCTCAGGCTGGGAGTGGGAACGCCACATTTTGTTTGTCAGTGACCCATAGAAACTGAACTGTGCTTGCAGTTATCAATCAGTGTGGCAGAAAGGGTACATTTATTGCATCCTTCATTTTTTATTTTTCACCTCTCATATACTTGAGGCAGAAGTGAGGAAAGCAGCTTATTGCTTGTGTTTGAGTTCCTTGAAGACTTGGCAAGTCTCTAGGGAAAGCCTGAATGAGGAGCCATTGGGAGCTAGGTACCACAAAACTGGGGTTTCAGTTTACATACAGGAAAAAGATAGATAAAGGGCCTGAACATTTATTAAAGGGCCTGACAGCTTTAGCATTGCTTTACACCTCTGCTAAGCAAAGCCTGAGTTCTTCACTGTGTCTGAGAAATGCTCACCATGTGAGGCTGCAGTATGCAGAGGTGTGTAGGCACCCGATATAAAATAACTCATGTCAGTGGTAACACAAGTCTAAACACAACACCTTGGACTTTGAGACAGGTCAAACAAGCCCAGGCAAGATCCTGGATATATATCCAACAAGTGAAGCACATGTCAGCACTGATGCACTATGCATCAGTACCTGTGGTAGCTAGAGGAACACTAGGTAGGTATGTTCCCCAAACTGTCATATCTCTGAAGGATGGTGTCAGGAGGTTCTGAGTTTCACCTGGGAAGACTAGGAGAGGATTGAAGTGGCTTTGGTTATGTCCCCACTCTGTGATTGTGCCATCAGCATTGCCCAGAGCCATCAGGAAGGCTTTTTACAGCCAGCCCACAGACATCTGTGAAACAGCTTCTGTTCTGATGGCCACTCTGGCGACTGCGCTTTCAGAGCAGTATAAACAGTATAAGCAGCATGAAAATATTTGTTAAATTTGAAGCCTTTTGAGTCTAAGACTGCTTTTAACTCTTATAACGGTGAGAACAGCCTGGAGTGATCTCTAACATACCAGACTGCTCTCAAGCCTGAGAGACTCTTTCAATAGTAGTCAGGACTAGCAGAAGCCAACTGAATCAGGTAGAAGGGAACGCAGCTACAGTCTGGCCTGAGGCTGCCCATACAGCCCTTCAGGGAAAGGATTATGTAGGGAGACAGGTCCAAATCTCATGGTACTTGTTCACTAGCACAGGACTGAGAAGAGGCTGCTGTCAGCCTAAGAACAGCAGTCCCCTTACGGCTAACTCTCTGTGAAAGACACCTTTGTCTATTTTGCCACCACCCCCCATGGTATTTGTATGTATTGTCTGCTCCCATGGAAGCTGACCCCTGTTTGAGCAGCTCCATTCTGTCTACTGGACAGAATTCCCTTGCAAGGGAGAGAAGCCCCCCCCGGTATAAAAATTGCCTGTTATCACAGTAAATGGTGCATTGGTACCACAGAAGGGACAAGCCAGATAAACTCCAAGAGTTTCAGATTCCTTACAGAGACCAGGCCAACATGAATAAGGCTACAGGGCATTTGGAGCTGTGGTGGTACTGGTGCTGCAGCCAAGGCTGACCAGGTTCCATGGTAAGCAAACAGCAGCCCTTTCTCCAATGCTGCCCTGCCCTGCCCTGCCTCACCCTGGCTGAGGGCTGGATGCAACGCTATGTCCAGCCCTCTTTGACTCTCATTTTATTCACATGGACTTGAATCTGTTCCCATGCTATTCCATTCACATGGACTTGATTATTCCCATGCTCCTCTATCCTCGCCAGAGGAACATGTTTCCTTAAAGCCTAGCCCAAACTACCTTTGCTATTACATGCCCTTTCATCTTGGTGTTCTTGGATCCGTTCAAATGAGATTCTAAGGTGGCTGATGTACTACACCTTTTTTTCTGATTTTCTGAATTCCCCCTTCAGAATAGTGTGTTCTGCTCATTTCACACACATTGGAAGGCTCCATGCATAAGATGCTGCAGAGAGCCTTTGCCTCCACCCAAAGGCTTGTTTTTCAGAGTGACGCACACCCTGCTCTGCTATTACTTAATAAAAAAGTGAAGTCACTGCTTTCCTCCCCTTCAAACTGCTCCACCCTCAATCAGGAGGTCTGCTTCTCCACCCTTTGGCAAAACAGCTGTTTGGGGTGGAGGTGGGTTTAGGGGTGGTGATGACCAGCCTCTCATCTGGGAAAGAAAAAAGAAGAAAGAAAGAAGCCCAGTCCTGTCAAAGGGCTGTTTTACAGCTGGGTACAGCCCTGAGAGCCTTCCCTCCTTCAGTGCTTGTGTGTATTGCATGTGAGCACAAGTAAGATTGTTCGTGTCAGTCTGTGGGTTTAGATTAAGATGCAAGGAAAAGTGAGAACTTTTCTGCCTTTCTCCTCACTCTGGAGGGGTGGTTTCACTGAAACACCCGCACTCCTTTGACAGATGGGAACAGGTAGGAAAGTCAATGTGTATAAGGGGCCAGGTTCTCTGCTCTGTTCAGACTTTGCTCACAAGCAGTGGGAAGAAGGAGAGCCCCTAGGAGCTGGCTGCAGCTGCATCACTTTGCCTTACCTCTATCAGCGTGAATGCAAGTAGTCCAGAAGCTGGCCTAAACATATGCCAGCACCCGATAGTCCCTTAGGGACCATCTGCGAATTAAACATGCCTGGAACACAATGTGGTGCTTGCATTCTTCCTTCCCACCCCTGACATGCCCTTCCCAGCGTGCTGGTGGCTATTCCGGCTGGCTGCTTGCTGGAGTCACCACAGGCAGGGGAGGGAAGCCTGGATTGCATTCTCCATCCTTGGAGGGAAGAGTGTTGACAATTGGGGCCACACATCATGGGGAAGGCTTTTGGGGAATGCATTCGCTACAACAAGTGCTACGTCCCTCCAGAACCCCTGCATTTAAAAGCCGAAGCCTGTACATGTTCATAGAAGACATTGCATTATGCAAGGAAGCACAAAAATGTGCAGGAATCTTGTCACAGCAGGGAAGCCAAACTTTTCAACTGGTTCATGTGGGGGGTGACAACTGGTAGGCAGCACTCCCATAGAATGGGCCAGCAGATGGTGAGGGATAGAGGCCTGGCAAGCAAGGGGGCAGCTGGAAGGCCCTGTGGTCAGAGTGGCCAGCTGTCCTGGGTTTGAAGGATGGTACCTTCACCTGCCTTGGAGCAAATGGAGCTTTCTTCCACATTTGTTGAGACCAGCTGAGGAGTCCTGCTATCTACTGCTTCAGCCACTCCATACCAGTTCGTGGCTTCTGTTCTACCGCACGACGGCAATTCATGCGCCCCTCTCTGTTTTCCTGGCTGAACCAGCCATTAACTCTGCTGTGCTAACTCAGAGACATTATGATTATTCACTCCAAAATAATCAACTCAAAAAGAAAGCGGTAAACAGAGAAACAAGGAGTCCCATTCAGTTTTCATTTGCTTATATGAAGATAGCACCCCACTCAAACACTAGCATCCCCATCGTGTCAGGTGCAGAACAGAAATGGCACAAAAGAGTGTCTGTCTCCCAGAGGGACAATGATTTTCATATTAGATGAGACAGACAGTGCACAAAGAAGTAATGAGCTAATACTAGTTAATGCTAATGGTCTAGGGCTTCAGCTTTGCCATTGTTACAGCGCTCACATTCCTGGGTCAGAAAAACCATATTTTTGGGAAGGTTCAGTGGAAATGGTTTTGGAACTGTACCAAGGTCCTCCCAGGATTCCAGTTTTCTTAGTCTTAGCCTCAAAGGAATTTACAGCTGGCTCGGGCAGAGCTGGAAGTCCCCACAGGAAGGATTTTGTTGATACTCAGTCTTCGGAGGACAGTGAGCTTCTCTGTGAAGGGCAACACATAGATCTGGCCATGTTCATGGCACCACACCCGCTACTCCTCCAATGCAGATAGGGTTTCAAGGACTCACATAACTGTGTCCATCTGTCCAGGGATTATTAGGAAAACCTGTAGATGCTGTGTGGGGGAGGTTTCCCCCATCCATCCCTTCAGTTTGGACAGGGCTTATCTCTGTATGAAAGTGAAACAAGCAGCCAACACTGCTCTTAAAAATGGGGGGAGATCTTCAGCAATCAGCAGAGCTCCCAGGAATTTGTGGGAAGCCAGAGCCAACATGAGATAGCCCCTGTGCTCCCACTGCTGGGCTTCTGCCTACTGCAAGCAGCCTGTCTATGCTTCTGCTGACAGTGGTGCTGACTACAGAGTCCTGGTTGGGTCTCTGTAGAGTAAAAACCAGCTCCTTGTGCAGCATAGCCTCACCTGGTAAATACCTGCTGGGCACAAAGAATGGGGATGGGCGGCTCATCAGGTCTGTTTTATAAGCAGACTGACAGCTTCCTGCCAGCCAGAGCAGAGTGCTACAGGCAGTCTTGTCCAAGATATCCTGGTCAGTCTTTTATTTCCGGTCCAAAACAAAACCAGGAATCTCTGCCCAATTAAAGACATAACTCTGGCCTCTGTCAGCTCAAGTAATAGTGCTTTCCTGTCCTTGAGGGACATAATAACTACCTTCTCCTCCTAAACAGCTTCCCAGGATTCCACACGTGACTCAAAGCCTTCTTAAATCTGTCAAGAGAAAATAAGGTTACTGATCTGATTCCCAGACGCTGGACTTAGTTTTCTTACAGAATGGAGCCAGCATCTCTTGCAGATCCCTTAAGGGTCCACATGCCTTTTTACTGTCGCCAGTCCCACATATATGTAACTCCAAGCATACCATGCACTTTTGGCCTCCACAGCACTCTCTACAGATTTGCACGTTGACAGAAGGGGAGACACAGAGAGGGAGTCCACAAGAAATGTAGGTGAAGAAAAAGTGCCGCTTTCTGCTCATCTATCTGGCAAAATTTCATTGAAATAGGAGGAGTTGTCCTAAACCTTTCCTTCATTTTGTAACCCGTGGTGCCCCTGGATATCATAGAATCACAGAATCAGCCAGGTTGGGAAAGACCTTTAATATCATCAAGTCCAATTGTTACCCTAGGACTGCCAAGGCCACCGCTAAACCGTGTCACTGAGGGCCTCATCCGTGCAGGTTATGAACACTTCCAAAACCCTATAGCAAATTTTGTGGAAGATAAGCATTGACATCAAATCATCACGGGGGTGTAAGGCAGGTTAAGTCTCAGACCCCATGAACATGGCATCTGCAGTATGAACACCACTTGTTGCAAGTTTCTTCTCTCCTGGCTTTGCAGCTTTATTGCCACTGTGTTAATTTTGAACCCTCTCTAGCATGTACTCTGTGCCCCTTGGCAGAGACTTGCTCTGTCTGTTTGATATCAGTACAGTGTTTGGGACAATGTGGTTCTGGTTTTCCTACAGAAGAGCAGTGCCAACAAATAATGAAAGCATGTCAGTCATAGGTTTATAGGAAAGGCAGTGTCCATGGGATGATAACATCTTTGGTGGACACCATAAAATTTTCAAGGATAAGTCATTCCCCTCATATACTTTAAGAAAACCCAACAAACCACTAACTTGGTATGCTAAGAACTTCTAATATGAATATATCGCCCTTATTTGGAAAAAAGCAAACTGTGCTTCCAGTTCCCTGATCCCATTTAATTTTTGATAGCTGAACTGCAGATTAGAGGTTTTCACGTCATCTGTCAGCCCACAGAGAGTATCCCAAGGTTCGGTGTGTGTGAAAGATAGGAAAGGGACATTAGCAACAGGCCAACCACAAACAGCTAAAATTAGCTCTGAGAACTGGAGTGCTGATGTCTCTGAGGAACACTAGTCAAAGAAAGAAAATGGTTGTTTGCTAAACTCCCACTTATTCTACTGCCTCCTAGGACTCTTGGCGCACATCCCTGCCCAGACATCCTACAAGGCTGTTTAAGAGGATTTCCCCCACCCCTTCCCCCTCCACTGGCCATCATTTTCCTCTTTTGTAACTGCAGTACAGAATGATTTGGGATTCCTTCTCCAGCAGCAAGATGCTGACTGGAAACAGGAAACAGAGGGGCTCTGCAGAACTCAGCCTCTGTGACAACACAGACGTCACACCCATGTGCAGGCAGGGATGCTTTTCACATATGGCAATGATCAGCAGCTCCCCCTTTTTCTCCCCTTCCCTCTTCCCCAGAAGGGCTTACAAAGCCCTAGAGGGGCCATCTATTGAGTTAGAAGCAGTCTTTAGAGAACACGGCTGTGTGAGGCCTCAGTTATCATGGAATATGATTTCTTGCATAATTCTGTCAGATTCTCTGAGGCCAGTAAATTTGAGACTGTAAATCTTCACATGACCAGAGCATATGGCCTTAGAATAAGACATGGAGTGAATTACAGAGAGACAGCCTATCTTCTGCAGAATCTGATTAAGGGAATCCTTTGAGAACTATCCCTTACATTCAGCCGTAGGCATAGCTTTAACTGCTGCCTTCCCTCCTCTTTCCCAGAAATGCCAGATAGAATAAGGTTGGAATAATAAGAATAAGGGGTGTGGGGGAGAAGTTGTTTAAAGTAATCACATTGATACTTGTAGAAACACCTTAGGGGAGTTGGAGTCATTGTCTGCGTTAAGGAGCTAGGTTCTGCCTCCACAAGGAGAACGAAATGCTCTCATATTCACTGGGAATAAGATTTTGCTTCCTCCAGCCAGCTCTCTGTGGTGCTATTTCCTTACAGCCATGCACAGCAAATGCTATACTAGCCCCTCTAGACTAAGTTGCCATTATATATAATGCTCAGAGGTGAAGGTTTATTCTGGATGGCGAAACCAATTTTAAATGGGGTAAAAAATTCCCTTCCAAGCCTGCTCCTTATCCTCTCATGAGGCAGGCTGTGCTCTTCTTGATGATCCTGCTTCTTTGGCACAATAAATTCCTTGAAACATAGGTGAATTTTTGTAAGTGTCAGTGGAAGAAGGTTTTCTTGAGCATTAGATCATTTAATCTGAACAGAGGGAGAGAGAATTGCAATGCCTTCAGAAGGTATAGCCATAGCTATCCTATGAGATAAGGGAGATTAGTGCCTTCTATTCTAGCTGCATTAAGGATTTGCCTGCATTGAGCAGACTTTCTTCCCTCTCTTCCCTTTTCACTCACTGGGGTTATGGTGGTTCTACTGAACTTGAACTGAGAGAACAGGAAGCAAGATTTTGCTTAAAATAAAAAAGATCCATAGAACACAAAGTCACATCTCAAGTGAAAACACAGAAAACGCTTGTCAAATACTGTCTTCCATGCTGTTGGGTGCTGGAGAACCACTTCTCTGTTGGTAGAAACTGCTGTTGTTCAGACCCTTTTGTGATTGTTCCCCAGTAATCATCAAGTGAGCAAACTGTAGATCCCTCCTGTGCATTGCAAAACTTTTGCACTGAGGGCACTTTCTTCGCTGACCTCAGTTAGGTGTCTAGGGAGAGTCCCAGCCTGTGTGGTGAGAGCTCTGTCTCTTCTTGCAGTTAGCTTTAAGCATTGCTCACAATCATTGCTGCAGATGCTGAGAGATGGCAAGAATGGGAGCTATGCTGTGGAGCAGCCTCTTGGCCAACTGTCAGCCCTAGGCACAACAGTCACCAATGGAGAGGAAAGGAGAGGAGAATGTACTGTGTTAAGATAGTGTTGGACATCTGTTACCACTAAAAATGTTCAGTACCTCTCCAGCTGCTTAGCCTCTTGTTATGAACCACTGCACTGAAGCAGTCCAAGATCTCACATCAGGGCACTAGGGCTGCCAACCCTTGGCCAACACTCTCTGTTAGATTTGATGGCACTGTTACTAGGGGCAGAGCTACAGAGAGGTGTTCTCTTGCTCAGGGCACATGTTCAAGCTTTCGTAATTTCATAGCTCAACTCCTGGTATGTGGTCTGTGCATGCGTTCATAGAATCATAGAATCGTTTGGGTTGGAAGGGACCTTTAAGATCATTTAGTTCCAATCCCCCTGACATGGGCAGGGACACTTTCCAATAGAAGAGGCTGCTCAAAGTCCCTTCCTGCTTCCTGGCGGCTCTGAGTAGTTCTCATTGCTGCCTCTGCTATGCACTGTAAGTCCTTCTTTCTGAGTAGGACTAGGAGGGTGCAAGTACCCTCTCCCAAACTGTGTGTCTCTCCCTCAGAAGAGCACTCCCACTATGAGCTAGCATGTTTTTCTTGCTACAGACTGAGTTAAAATCAGGAAGAGCTGAACTCTGTCACTACAGGACACTGTTTCTTTTAAGCTTCTGCTAATAAAGGTTGTGATCATAATCCTAGCCCTACAGTCCCTGGTAAAGATACTTTTATTCATTGCAAAGGAAAACCAGGAAGTTTGTTCTGTATCTGGTTACAGATTAACTCTTGCTGCACAATACGCGTTATCACTTGCAATGAAATGGAAACCAAGGCTACTTTGCTAAATGGACAGAAAGGTTCTACAATTACACTGTGATGTCTCTGCATACTTCTGCATCCCCCACTGAAGCACCCCTCAGAAGCACATAGAAAGGCACAACTAAGTGGTGGAGGCAATCAGATTAAAGGAAAGGGGAAGAGGGGCTGTAGATTGTTACCTCTGTCTTCAGTGGAGAAAGAATCCTATTTTCACACATCTGTGCTAAATCAAACACTGATCCTTCCACTCCTGACATTAATATATTAGGTGTGCTGACGTGAAAAGGTCCTTTGAGGAACATATTGCTCTTCACACAAGGAAAAGCAATACAATAAACAAATGAAAGAGCCCTTCCTCCTGGCTGCAGATCTACCATCTCCTCATTTTGTGTCTCACACTGTATGCCAAGATTTATGGAGAAAGATTCCAGAAGAGTGAGGAAACAGAAGTGCTGCCTTTTGGTAAAGAGAAGAAAGAGATTTGTCCTTGAAATCTCAGATCAAAAATCCCCTAGCTTCTACTGGCTGAACCATGGATCTGTGCGGGAAGGCCGTGGTGTAAGTGAGCAGTCAGCTACTGTTTAGAATACAGCATTGATTTGGGAACACAGGAACAAAAGCACTGAAAAAGTCAAATTGGATTTCAAAAGAAGAAAAATCTTATGCCTGTGGATGGATTTTTAGCAAAGAACAGCCACGTTCCCAAGTTAGCAAGTACCTATGTGGAACTCAACATGAACTGAGGATGAAGAAAGCTGTGGGTAAAGAAGCAAAAGTAACAGTGAAAGCAAGATGAGAAGAAACTGGAATATGCTAAGACACAACAGTGAACTGTTAGCAAGCTTTAAAGGCTAGGTTCTCATACACTTAATTGTAACTAGTTGCTGTGTGCTTCATTGTATATGTATCTAATCTTAATACTGCAAGCCATTGATTATGTATCCATTAATACAGCAAGTTATTGAATAAGTATCCAAGTATAATACACCAAGTATCCAATTATAATACAGCAAACTATTGAATTAGTGCAGCTAGCTATTGTATATGTATCCGATTATAATACAGTGAGCTATTGTAAGCAGATGCAGAGAACAGTATAAAAACGGTAGATGCTTTGTAATAAATGGCTTTGGTCTGATCACATTGATCTCTGACTGAGTCCACTTTTTCTGTGGCATATGCCAAGGCAACAATCTCCGTTGGGATCTCCCCACAGAGGAACAGCTGTTCACTTTTGACACCTATGTGCTGACATACATGATAGGAATCACCGACTTCATTCCCTCCTGGAACACTATCTTCATCATTAGAGTCCATTTTTGTAACTAACAAACACCTTTATTTGCAGTTTCAGGAGTGAAACGAGTAATATCTGGACTATGGGGATGAAGTGACTGGCTTATTCTTGCAGGAAGTTTGTGCAGGTTTTGCAGGGAGAGGCAAGAGACAGCAACTTATTTTTGCAGCTGCACATGTTTTGCAGGTAAAGAGAAGACCCTTCCTACAGACCTAACAACCTGACACTGTCTTCAGGCTCATTAATGTAACGAAAAGAGGAATGCCAGCCCCCTGGTGCTGCAAAGAGCAGCTCTTCACGATTGTGGTGATTTCAGAAGGTTCCACCATGCCTTAAAAACCGTGCTATATCCTACTGCCTGAGCGGCCTACTACCTAGAGGGATTGCAGCTCTCCTAGCCACAGGATGGTCTAAGAGATACAGGATTATTGTCTCCTGTCTGGGATCTTTCTCTATCTCCCTACACTCAGATGGGTTTGTGAAAAGCACTGTATCCTGACAGTGCTGTCTGATGTGTGAAGGATTATGCTGGGAGGTAAGGGAGTGGGCTCAGTTTGTGTCCCCAGAAGGCTGGTGAGAAGCAGAGAGATGAGGGGAGAAGGATCTGGTTGCTCAACATGCCAAAAAGATCATATCATCAGGCCAGCCATCTTCCCTTCCAAGAGAGGCTGAATTCAGCTCCTGCTCCTCTGTTTCCATTTACCACTGTGAGAAGCCAGGCCAGCTCTTGACAGAAGACTAGGGATGCAGTGACCAGACACCTTAAATGATAAAAGTGGAAAATAGGAAGATGAAATTCTGCGCTGTGCCAGGAGGACTTGAAAGCAGCAAGATACTGCCTTACTACTGCCAAGTAAAGCTCATCACAGGGACAGCAACCTGTTATGAGTAGAGAGACTAGTCAGTCTGCTGGGCTGTCTGCATGCTAATGTCAGGGAGTTGTTTGGACACCCACGAGTACTCTCAGTAACTGCAGTGGCCAGTACTCAAATGCAAGCCTTCTCACAGAAAGAGACATATCCTGTACAATGCCTAGGAGGAAGCACTATGAGTAAATGATATAGTGAGAGACAGAGAAGCTATTAAGTGCTGTCCCACACTTGAATTTGGGCAGGAAGTGAAGGCTACAGTGAAAGAAAGCAAGGAGATGTCTGATGACCACACCAGCCTTTAGGCTCTCATCTCATCAAAAGGAAGGCTGCCCCATAGCTCCTCATGGAGCTGATGTAGGGAGCAGATGTTACTGCTTTACTGTGTCTACCCATTCTTTCTCAACTCCCCTCCATTGTCTTCTTCAAGTTATGCTGATGGAAACGTCAAACCTCTATCACAGCCATGAATCTGCTCATGAACTCTGCTGGCCACAATGCCACAGAGCTGCCTTAAAGCTCTCTTAAAAATGTGAGGCATTCCAGTCATTTTAATTACTGTGCATTGCATAAGCCAGAAACCAATTCATACAAAGGAACAACAGAAAAGTGATTTTCAATCGCTCTCACTCCCTTCTCTTCTTAGTGTGAGCCTCCAAAGCTCTGGGAACACCAGCCCTTATTACCATCTGAAGCACTTCATCTATCTGAAATCTCTTTGTTCAGTCACTTAAAGCTATTGATGCCGTTTAGAAGGGTTTAAAAAGGAAAAACAAAACTTCAATTTGGAAACAGCTCCAGCGGCATGAAAGGAAAGCAAGAGAAATGGAAAAACTATTATAAACAAAAATGAGGGAAAATTAATTGCTTGGAATGAAGCACAGGCAGGTAGAACCAAGCAAATCATGTTGTGTCCTTCCCCTCTAGACTCTGTCAGGCCATCTAATCATGGCTTCCTGGCTTGAACCCTGAATGGTACTGAGCCCTTTGGCCCTGATCCAGGAATGCACTTAAGCTTATATTTAACTTTGTGCATGTAAATGGTCCTGTTGACTTCAGTAGAGCATCTTGTGTGCTTAAAGTTGAACATGTGCCTTAGTGTTTTGCTGGACTGGGGCCAAAGAGCAGAGTCATGTGCAGGAAACATTTTCAGCTTGATAAGGCTATTAAAAGATATTTCCTGGTCGCCCTTCTGCAGCTGATGCCACATCACAGCCTGATTGGAGATCCCCCCACTATCGAGAGGGTGTTTTCATATTCTACAATCCTTTCTAAAGTAATATTCCTGCAACACATGGTGCCTATGTTCTGCTCCTGGGCTGGGCGCTCGCAGGAAGCACAATCTGTAAAGTTTCCTTGAAGTCTGAACATACAGTATAGAACCGTTAGAGTTGATGAAGGTTTAATGGCATACCTCTAATTAAAAGCTTGGGAATGGGGAAGAGTGCTACCTATATGTCTGGCTTGCAGACAGGAAGGTGACATAATTCCTTTGCAACCTCAGAGAAAGAGATCAAATGTTTGGGTTTTTTTTTAATATGTATTTATAGAATCAAAGACATTTTTTGAAGAAAGAGTATTCTTACTTTAAGTAGCATGTTAAGTTCACTGATACAATGGAGGAAATAAATTGTCAGGAACCGAACAGACATTCTGAAAAAGAAATAGGTAATCATGAAATACAAGAATCTTTTTCCAATTCAGTGCATGATCACTCTGTACTACTATATGAGATGTCACTGAGTGTGCTGTAAAAAAGGACATCAGAAGGCGCTGAAAGCACATATCCTTTCCTCCCTATAAAAGCAGAAAAACAGTGACATCTCTTAGAGGATGTGATGCTAAGCTGGTGTATGAGATACAAGGATCGTAAGCTTGAAGTTTTTCAGGGAAGAGGAGGCCTTTGAGTAAGTTGGCAGCTGGACAGTTTAGAATGCTAACAGCAGGACTCCACACTCATGAATCAAGTGAAGTTACTGAGGAAAAGTTAAAATGAAAAAATGCCCATACTCCTAAGCTTTTGAAATTAATATATTATTAGGGAGGTGGCAGTACTGTTTGGATGGTAAGCTGAAGTCTCCTGACTTCATTCATGCCAGGCCCAGTTTAAACCAGCTGAGGTCTGCTGATGAGCGGGAGTGTTTTCAGCCACTATATGTGCCAGGGTTATTTTTCTCTAGTGCTGGTGATAGTGGGGGGTATTTCTTGATCTCACTCCCTCTTTCTTCCTGCTTTTCTTTCCTCTCTCTCTCTCTTTCTGGTTTGTTTTGGTTTGGAGGGTTTTTTTTTGGCCAGCAGTTCCTGTAGTTTGATGAAGCCCTTCTGTACTACTTACATTCAAATGCTTTTGTCAGTTCTGAGGCAGCTGGCATCCCTCACAATGAAATGTGATTAGAAGGGAATATGCCTTTAGTTCATTTACAGCAACACCTTATGCCTCTGGAAGGAATATCCCAAAGTGCTTTTATCTCAGTGTCTGCAGCTAGCTCCAGGTTGGTCCTTCCCAGCCACAAGCAGGACTTGTGGAAGGAAATGACATTGTTAATATGCTCCTGATGTAATCTTCAGTGAATATCTATGATATCAGAAAGTAGAGCTGTCTCCTGAATTTTAACTAACACACCCGGCTTAACATACTTCCTTTTTCAGACTCGGTTCTTCAGATACTGCAAAGGAACCTAGCTTGAACTGCAAAAATGCAACCATCTCTTGCAGCGCAGTGCCCCCTAGCACTGTCTCCACACATTCGTGCAGGATGGAGGGAGGGAAGGAGGTCACTTTGCTCAGTCAACAACACCTGCAGGACATGGCTTTCCCTGGGAATTTTCACACCAGCTATTGACCCAGCCCGGTCATGCTTAGCTTGTGGCATCCGAGAAGATCACAGCATGACGTGGTGTAGCTGCCCAGTAAGGCAGAGAGATACTTAATTGTGTTCAACAGTGTGTTCTTGGTGGAGGACTGGAATAACATCGATTTCTTCACTTGGTGACATTAACCAAATGTGAACTCTAATTTTCTCATATGAAGGTCAAGGTCTCTGTTTCCTCCTTTCTCTGCTACATTTTAGTGGCCATATAAGGCTCAAAGTTTTATCTAGTCAAAGGAGAGGAATGCTAGGTTTCATTTTATTTTTTTTCCTTTGCAGTTTCTCCCATGCAGCACAGAAGAATTCAGACAGAGCTCTTCTTTCAGTTCCTTCGCTGACTTTCTGTGTTATTTTGACACCATTATCAAATTTTCTCATATAGATAAACACTCAGACCCCCTGCCTGGCTCTTCCAGAGTGAGAGAGGCTAATATCGAATATCTAGTAGATATTATCAGAGGATAACACACAAGATTTCTATTTGCTGATAACAAAACTAATGTACAGGCAGGTGAAATTATTTAACCAAGACCTGCCAGCAGGCCGATGGTCAGAATGAGCTTTTCTTAGTATTATTTACCTGTGATGTACAAAAAAAAAAGCACTCTGGTTTCTGTGCATGAACTGTGCCCTTTAAATGGCAAATCAATATTGTCATTATTGTACAGTATCCAGTCCTGGTTGAAAACCTGCATCCCTACTACTAACAGAGAAGTTAATCTCTTTGCAAAAGCATATCTAAGTATCCAAAAAGCAGGTGAATCTGCTAAGCCTTTACTAAGAGGACACATGTATTACCTGTCCAGGCAGTGCTAATATTTGCATTTAAAAAAATCTGGATCACCTCTCAAATAGTGGCATGGAAGCCTTGCCACAAAGCCTACATACAATTCCTTCCACACAGATGTGCCCTGCCACTGGATCAAGTGGTGGCACCCCTTTTCATCCTGAAAAGTAATGGCAGATTGCTTCTCAGCTTGAACTAGTTCCTCTTAACGTCACAGACTTGGTGTCAACTTTAACAAGCTTGGTCAGTCTCACTGAAAATGATCTACTCCCATGCCTTGGAGGACCCCATATAACTGCAGTAACTTCTAGCCCCCCTCCTCTCCCTCTTCTCTCTTGAGAAGATGACTGAAGGGTTTGTTTTTCAGTCTCCTCTGAGTGCGTCCTGCATCTCTGTGTTACAAACACTCAGCATTTACACAGTACCCAATGTAAAGCTTGTTACAAAGCACGCAGCTTGTTAGAACTCAGAACATGCAGGAAAGGTGTTATTATAGAAGTGAAGAAACATACTCAGAGGAGTTACTTGGCTAGAGAGTGAAGGGAGGTGGTGCTGGAGCTGTGATTATAATCTAGTTGTCTGTGGGCCAAACTCTCTCTTATTTACACCAGTGTCAAGTTATGGAATAACTCCACTTCCCTTAGATACTGATCTGAGATGATGATGGACCAGGTGTATCATGATGTTTGTGATACCCAGCCTTTTACAACAACAAAAGAAAAATGAAAGTGCCAGACACACCTCATTTTTCTTCCATGTTACTCAGCTGAGATCAGTGAAGTTGCTCCGTGTTTACACTCAGTGAGATTGAAATGACAATCCAATCTGATGGATTCAGCTTCAGCTGCAGTACCTTGAGCAGACAGTCCAAGTACCTAAAGAGGTTTTTTTGCACAGTTTCTCATACAGCAATTTGGAACCCAGTACTGACGTGACTACATCAAATGTCCTGTTTAATACCCTGCTTCATGACCCGTTATCACCTCAACACCACCTAATTTTTTCCACATGTTCATTAATACACATTCCTGAGAAGATCCCATCACTATTATCCCCATTACACAGACTGGGATTTGAAGCACAGTGAGGCAAAGCTGTCACACAGGTTGTCTGTGTCACAGCAAGGGTAGGAACCTGCATTTCCCACTGTTAGCATTGTAACCTTGATCTCTACTAGCAACACCCATCTTGGAACTTTTGTGTGTGCTCCAAATAAAAGCCTATGTTTCTGTAAGACTGGAGGTTTTAATTTCATGTGGACAGTATGATTAAAGAAAAGGTGTAGGCAGGCTGTGCTTCACCCAGATGGAGCAGAATTGTAAATCTAAAGACTTAGCTGACTATTTAGAAATTTAGGACAGCTGGTCCCTGGCCTTTAATACCAGCATAATTTATAACTAGACATGCTTAAGTCTTGTAAACCCCATGGAAAGTACTCTGACATTACATACACTGGTTTGATACTGTGATTAATCACCCCTCGGTCCCCTTTGCAGGATAATAAGGCTGTCCGTATCTTGCAGCTGGCAATCCCCTTCCTTACAGTCCCAGCTCTTCTATAACATTTACATTTCTAGAGCTCATACAAATTTACAGTTCCAAAAGGGGATAAGGGAAAACAAAACAAACAAGACTTTTCTATAAATTCCACCAAAGTTGCTCTGCTAAAATATACTTTGAGATTAAATGTTGGGAGTGCCCGGGGGGATATGACACTGCTTCTACCAGCTTGGTTTTAGCAGTTTATGACCCCTTTCTGATCGAGAGCTCTGAAAAGGGGAAGCAGTGGGTAATGATGTGACAGGAGAAGGAGCATTTGAGCAAGATTATACCCCCATGGCAGGCAGGTTGGAACTCAGTGATCTTCAGGTCCCTCCCAACCCAAACCATTCTACGATACTACTAAAAACCACAAGGTGCAGTCCTGCTTTCTGGTTCAGCTAGGTCTTCACCTTATTGCCCTCCCAGGAGAACAGCAAACCCCTCGCGTGTTTTCCAGGTGCCTCTTCGCATCCTGGGGTGCGGAGCAGACACCCGAGGAGACGCCGAGGGTCCTGCCTGAAGGGGACACACAGGCTCCTCAGGGCCAGACCCTTCTGAGCACTGACGGCTGCGGAGCGGGTACAACTCGTTGTGAGAGTGCGGCGCGCACACACGCCTCGGTGGCACCGTGACGGGACACGGGCTGAGGCCAGCCGCTTATCCTCAGAGCCCCGGCTACCTGCGCCACCGGCCGCGGAGCGCCCGCCCGCCGCCCGCACTCAACCAAGCGGCGCTCCCCGCACTATTCCGTATAAGGCGCTGAAGCCGCGGCCCCGCCCCGTCCCGCTGGCCGCTCCCGCCGATGAGGTAATGCGGGGCTCCCATTGGTCCGGGGCGGCGGCGCCCCCGGAGTCCGAGAGGGCGCGATCGGGGCTATAACTCCGCTCACCGGCGCTCGGTGGTGCAGTGTAGCTCTGCACGGTCCGGTACTGCGCGGTCTGCGGACTTGCCCTTCCGTCAGGCTTGCACCGTCCCGCCGAGCTAAGGCTGTGCTGCTGAGGCCAGCGAGACAGAGGGGTAGTGTGAGGAGGCAGGCAGGAGGTTGCGGCGCGCGGGCTGTTAGGAGGTGAGAGTAAAGTGAGGCGAAGGGAAGTGCGGCTGTCCTCCTGCTCCGTGCAAGTGAGGAGGCACCCCGGGGGGCAACATGACGGCGTGGCTGAGCTTCCTCGTCGTGTTCCTCAGCAGCTGGAGCCTGCGGGACTTGGTGGTGGAGGCTTGCACTTGCGTCCCCATCCACCCGCAGGACGCGTTCTGCAACTCCGACATCGGTAAGTACCGCGGGGGCGACTGCCGCCCCTCAGCCTCTCCTCAGCCTGAGGCGGCCCCGCCGGGGCTGGAAGGGCTCCCCGAGGGACTCGGCACTTGCCCTTGCTGCTTGCGTGTCTAGAAAGTTCCGCGGGACCCTGAGGGGTGCGAGCAGCAGCCGAGCTGTCACCACAAGTGAGCTCTCATCCTGCGGGTCGCCCGATGGAAATAGCAGTGAGGTAGGTTAAAGCTGTGAGGGGTGACCTGCCGGTTCAGGATGGGTAACGGCTCCGTAGCTGCTGCATATGCCTGGGTGGAGAGGGGTGTGGTGGTGGATCTCCCTATTTCTCCTGAGGCATCAGGTCCTGTCCCATGGCAATGTTGCCAGCCTCTCCAAGAAATACTTGGAAGAAATCAGTAATTGTGAGATTGGCTTGTTTCCTACAGCAAAACAAAAACACAATTGGAGATGTGGGCAGGCAAAATTTCCTCCACAGCCTGGTGGCAATTAATAGGAGGCAGGATTAGGACAAGTTCTCTGAAGCTGGGAAACTGCCTGTGGTGGTTGCTGTGAAAGGTGTAGCTCATATGGACTGGTGGTGCTGCACAAGTCGCTTTGGGGAGGGCTGGAGGAGCGGGAAGCAGTGTCTTTCCGAATGTTGTACTGTGATCTTTGCAGCTGTGGGAGGTGTGCAAACGTGCAGGCTTTTAGCAAAGTTGAAACACTTTCGTTGGCTCCCTGCTGATGTTCTCTGCTGTGGATATTAGCATCCTTAGGGGTCTTTACTACACTATCTTTAGAGGATAAGAGTTCTCAGAATCTCTGAGAAGAAGGTAGTGGAGAGTCTGGTCTCAGATTGCTTGGGTTGTTTGTAGCCAAGGATGGTTAACCGAATATGGTTGTTGCTTGTTTCAATAAGGAAGTGTCTGAAATTAATTAGTGGTGTCTTTTGAATTAGTACTGACACATGTCTGCATAACAGTAAATAAAGGCTGTCACTTCAGCAGTTGTGAGTGGGCTGCATGAGTGAAGTCTTCTTGCACCTCTATAGGCTGTCTTAGTAGCGCAGTGTAAAAGAGGTTGGGGGACTTTGCGTTGCTGGTGCCTACACAGTGCTGATTCCTAGCAGAGTCTGCAAAGAAATCCTTCTGGCAACTGCTGGTGGAAGTCAACTAGAAAATAATTCTCACAGCAGCAGAACACCCATTGCTATGAGCCCTGCCAGTGGCTCTTTCAAGTTAGCCAAGCTTACTGGAAAAAAAAGTCTCCCTCTTGCCTTTAACTCTTGTACAGAAACTACTGCTATGCCTGGGTATTCATGTCTAGCTTATAGAGTGTATCAGCTCTTAAACGCTAAGGAAAACATTACATGTTAAAAGCACCGGGAAGGCTACTGTTTGCTTCAGTGATGATACTCTGGAAAACGTTTATAAAATATACTGGGGAATTCTCCCAGGAAACTGCAGTATTCAAAGTTCTTTTACTGTTTTCATAGTTTGGATCAGTAAGTGTGCCACCAAAGCGGCAACTGCTGCAGAGATTGTTCTTTCTGTGAAAGTCAGGCTGGGAAACTGTAGTTTCCACAGCTGAAGTTGATGACAGCATGTGGCCTTCATTAGATACATTTTGAGCAAAGGTCTACTTTCTTGCTTTAATTAGGGCGTGTTATACTAGATTAAGGGTAGTTTTTTGTTTAATTCAACTTCTTAAAATGCTGTTAAATATGTAATGAGTACACACTAACAATATATTTTTGCTAGACACAAGTAACTAAGAGTGTGGTAAATTACAATGTTTCATGTAACAGTGCTCTTAAAGATATAAAGATATAAAGCTTTTTTGTTTTCTAGTCTGATTTTTGGTTGAGTTCAAAGTCATCACCTTAATCTCTTCTTTTTCTCTTCTGGACACTTCATTATATCTCATGCCTTGTCTTTGCCCTGAGACATAGTAGTGCAAAAAGTTGATGTCAGTGAGGCTGTCATACCTTCAGACATCATGGCAAAGGAGAAGGATGAGGGGAAAGAGCAACTCATTCTAGTAGATGACTGAAATGCAAGTTTGGTTAAGACCACAGCTGTGTGATGGGTCGAAGCAAAAGTAAATGCTTACATTTGCTAGAACTGTCTGGAAAATGTGATGTTTCTGCAGGCTGGTTTTAGTAGATGCTGTCATGCCCTCATGTGCTGAAAGGGCAAAAAGCATGCTAAAGCATTCTGGCTCTGGAGGAGTTAATCATCTCCATGGAAACTGACGGCAGTGTACTAATGCAGTGTTTAGACAGGCTAAACTACACGCTGGGTTATAAAACACATTGTGGGGAAGAAAGGGACTTGGCAGCAAGTTTTTATCGCTCTTGAAACTTCTGACAAAATACCAGCTCAAAAGGGAGGAGTCAATGCAGTAAGGGCTGGAGCAAAAGAACTTTCTTAAAACAGCTCCTAAAACCATATAAGAAATTACCTAGCTAGGTGGCAGCCTAGGAGTGGCTTTTCATCTTCAGAAGCACTGGATTTTGAAGAAGGAGAAAACTTTTAGGAGTGTAAGACAAATTCTTAGTGTTGGTCTTTCATACCTAGCCAGTGAAGTCCTACTCTCAAGTTCATTCTCTTCTCCTTTAATCTGATCTCACTAGACATTTAATTTTTGATCTTTGTGTGGCTCATTTCTGATATGACCTCCCACCTCTGCAGTCATTGGAAGATTTTAATCTTTACAGAAACAGATGGTCAAGTAACCCATTGGAAAGAGGAGGATTTCAGAATGTACATCCTTTGAAAGTGAAGGTTGTCTTCTAAAGGAAGCTTGGACTCCATATGCAACAATATCTTTTTATTATTATTAACCAAGGAGGGTGGGGAGAAGAGTAGATACTGCCAGACTGGTCACAAGGGGTCTTTTTACTCAGTTTGAGCATTCCAGCATGATGAATGGAGCAGAAGTGAAGAGGTGTGTCTCATCTGGCTGTCTGAGGCCAATCAATAATAAAATTGCTGTTTTAACTCTTGGCTCGCTTTCTTTAACTGGATCAATAAGTGCCAGAACAGGCAGTACAATAATCAGACAAATAGCAAAACAAACAGCAACTGCTATGAGTTGCCATTTGAACTTAGCTTCCTCCACCCCCACCCCCGCCTACGACCCCTTCTAGATGTGAATATTTTTCTTTTGTTTGAATTAAGAGACCTTTTGAAAGAACAGACACCAGGCATGCTTTGTTCCATTGTGACAAAGCTGTGACATTTCCAGCTGGACATAGCTGACATGAAAAGAGCTTGTTTGTCCTTTTTCTGCAGGAGCAGCAGGAACTTTTGAGCTGGCCCCCTCTCCCTCATCTCCCCTTTAAAAACTAAACAAAACCCAAACCAACCAACCAAACAAAAAAAAAAAGAATGAAAAATACATGACATTACTGGACTTTCGTCAAACCAGGCTGCAAGTGATAAAGAAGTACTTTGTACACTCCACACCTATCTTGCTTTCATCTTGTGCATGTACTTCAGAAAAGAGGTATGGTACTGCTAGCTGTCTCTTTCCCAAGTTCAAAGGAGCTCAAAATAACATTCCCTCGTAGAGTTTGTATTAGGGGAAGAAGTATTGCTTTTGGTAAGGATGATGGTGGGTATTGCCCCTTGCTGTTCTAAATAACCTGACTCTTGGTGATCTAGAGTTGGCAAGCTTTGGGGAGGTGAAGATGAGCCAAGAGATCCTTGGTGCCAAGGAAGCCAGCCATTACTCCATCCTGCTGTACCCGTAGCACTAAGATCACAACACATGCAGTGGCCTCCTTTGAACTGAGAATGTGATGGAAGAAGAGCAAAAAATAGTGGAGAAGGAGGAAGCTCATGAATTTGTTTGGCCCAAAGTCTAAGCACCTACTTGAAAACCTGCCCTTTGTCTTTCACTGGTTTTCTTGAATTGATCATTCCACTTTCTCACTAGTTATGCATATCTCTTTTAGCTTGCAACTTGAGATTTTGACATGCATTCTTTGCCTTGACATGAACTCTGTAGTGAGGTTACATTGGTTGCTTTATCCTTTAAGGCAGACAAATAACATCTGCCAAATTAATTTAAAGCTGCAGTAAACCAGCTTCCATTAATTATTATGCCAATCTTTTTAGTTCAGATGAATTTGAAACAAATTGTTGGGCTGCATGTCAGTAATGGTTGCAAAAGCATTGTATCCACTTTGGAATCTGACTTTTATTGAGGAAGTAATGTGGTTTCATTTTTAGACTGGACTTCCCTTTGAGGCATTTTAGAAGCAGGAAATCTGAGAAGTATCCTATAAAGCTCTCAAAAATAAAAGGGCACTGTGAATGCCATTTTACATGGGAAGAAACTGGGGAGATTTGTTAAACTTTTAACTTATGTCCATGGTAAAAGCTGTGGTGAAAGAGCATGCTCCTTGTGCCTGGTTGTGTCTTCTGGCAGGAAGATGGCCATTCTGAACTGAATTTCCCTATTTAATAGAAGCGGAAATAGAAGTTGCTTATTTATTAGTTTTGTTGGGTTATTTGCAATTAAAGTGCACAGCAGAGAAGAGAGATCACCCTGTGGTATTTGGAATTTGCCACTTCTCCAAATGTATGTATTTCTAAAAAATACGGTGGAAAATACTGTTTGGAATATGTAGTGCAGAATGTTGCATAAATCTCCTTTGTTATCTTGCTACTGTTGCATATGTTTACCCCAGATTTCCTGAAGGAAGTAACTCTAGCAAGGTCTCTGAGCCAGTGGAGAGCCAGATGTTCTAACCTTGAGCTTTAGAGCTCCTTGCTTTATGTAGGCATTTCTTTTGTTCTTGTTGTCACTGATTTTCCACCTGTTCTTGAGAATTCTCTACCTGCCGACTGCTTCCCTAATGTTTCTGGGAGGATGCAGGCTGCGGGGAGCATAGTTACTTACAGCCATGTACAGTAGTAGCATTTTAAGTTTTCATTTGGGGTTGGGAAGGGCCTTCTTTGTTCATGTCTGGTTTTTAGCATGAGCAGATTTGGTTGTTTTACCATAGGAGAAGCCATTAGTGGACTTAGATTTTCCAAGACACTAAATACAGTTAATCCTGCCCTTTCAGAGTCTCTTAGATATGGCAACTGGATTGGCATCTGATGAAATGGATCTCTGTATTCATGTGTGACCCACTGACAGTCATGGTGGGTGAGACTGAGAATCTTTAGTAGGAGTGCTCAGTGAGTCACCTTGGTCCTAATACGTAAGCTATTAAGATGAACACTTAGTTTTTTGATGTCATGACGTTGTCTGAATTCATATTTCTTTTCCCTCACAGCTCCAGTACCATGTGGTGCTCTTGTGTAGCCCAACCAAGCAAGCATTACGGAAGAAAGGTCTAGGCAGAAGGTTTTGTCATTAAATGAAACTTCCTCTGGATTCTCCCTGGCAGTTCTTATGAGCTAGTAAACCTGAGAGCACAGCTTGGTTTGAGTTGGCAGGGAAGGCCGAGGAAGGCTGTGCTTGCCAGTTCTGAACCAAATGAAACTGAGACTCATTTCAATCCTAATAATGTCTGCATTGCATGTGGTTGTGTCTCCTTTTAATTATGAGGCTTGTGTTTGGAGTTTTTTTTTGATTCAGGATGAAGAGGGTTTTGCTTTGATGTACTACTTACATCTCTAGACTTTCAAGGTATGATTCTGTCTTTCATACGATGTTATAAATTGGAAGCGACTTAAATGATACTGTTGAAATGATAGAAGCATTAAAGGTGAGAGGAAATTTGGCCTTCAAGTACCAATTCATTAAGCAAGTGCAGAGTTCATTAAACTTAAAGGCCTACTGTACCTCAACTCAACCTCTTAAGAATGTCCACATGACACTTGAAACTTTATTGGACTGTTACTGCTCTTTAAGTTAACTGGACCTTACATAGATTTCTCTGAGACAAGGTTGAGAAAAAACACTGACTACATTTGCAACTATCTTGACTTTTCCTCAGCTTTGTGGCACTAAACACTCACTGCAAATCGAACTGAAGATCAACTTCTTCAGTGACCCTTTGTGTCTAAATATTTGGGTCACAGAGAAGGGAAGCATACTGCTGGGGCTATATT
Source organism: Agapornis roseicollis (assembly GCA_002631895.1). NCBI lineage: Eukaryota > Metazoa > Chordata > Aves > Psittaciformes > Psittacidae > Agapornis > Agapornis roseicollis. Next base: position 32,010 of record NDXB01009153.1, read on the forward strand.
AAGACTCAGCTCTTCCTCTAGAGCAGGTACCTGAAAGAGCATGCCAAAATTATCAGTGCTCTGACCACCCGTGACCCCGCTACTAATGTTATTTGCCCAAAGTGAGCTAGATCCTTATTTAAAGCTAGGGTTAAACTTTATTTGCTTTGGGGTAACTTTAGAAGAGAATGTTAACTGGTGAATTTAGAATTTCTGCTATTTGAGAGTATTAAGCTGGTGCTGGGCCTGAGGTAAATTGGACCAAGGTGGGTTCAATGGATTTACATCCTCTATCATTAGATCTAAAATCTGTCCCAGTTATCAATATGGAACAGAAGTATGGGACCAGCCTCTGGTCTTAACAGTATTTCACCATCTTTTTCAGAGTTGGACTTGACTTGATAGTTTTGGGTTTGTAAAAGGACTGTTACAAACACTAGAAAATGTAAAACTATTGTTAAAAAAAGTTAACCTTCTACTGTAATGTGGAGTAGTTCCCTCGAGTGACCAGAGTGAAGATTTAGTCCATTAACTGACAGTGTCTAATAGCATAAAAATGCAAGTAGTTTTACACAACCCTGATTATTTTATTTATTCAGTGCTGCAGCCAGCTAGAAAAGATTCTGGGAGTCTTTTGGAAACAAGATATAGGTCTTTTGAGTTGTGTACTGCTAAAATAAATGTTGACTATGAATAGTCCAAATTCCTGCTAGTGTTTATATAAGACCTTTCCAAAGGGCAACTTCAGTCCTTAGAAACAATGTGTACAGACAATAAAACTCAAGTTAAATAGCAGAGGCATGCATATGCAAAATATAACATCAGCCCTCATCAAATACCTGCTCTGGTTTGCCTCAGATATAGAATCTCATTTTTATTTTAGGAAGAAAGGAGGTGATTTGTGGTGTCTCTCCTGGGACTGCAATGCAACAAGAACCAGCAGAAAACAGTGTCTGGGGAAAATGCCATTGTCAACCTGGGGATAAGGTCTTTGGGCAGTGCTAGTGGGGAACTAGTGTTCTGTGTCTGTGGGCTCAGCTGTGGAAACCTAAGTCTTGTTACAAGTGGGGGAAGAAGATGATCACAGCAATTTAGTGGGAAACTTGTCATGGGAGAAGGTATTTAGGAGCTGTAGAGTTGGTAAAGGCCCTTCAAAGGCTGGTCTTAGAATATGGGAAGGAGAGAAGGTTTACTGAAGAAGGAAGAGATGCTGTATGGAACCATTGATAAACAGCTAGATATAAGTGGTTAAGCTAAGAACAATCATTAGCTGTGACATGTGATAAACCATACCATCTGAAACAATGTGGGGCATGCGTAAGGTGCATCTTATTCATCCAGGAAAGTGAATGAGTACTGTGGCTTCAGAGAACACATAACCTGTATAAAACTGTATGATGTTCTACTGATTGATCTCTAACAGCCTGTAGGATGCTTATTTATGACTGGCAGTTGAGGCTTAGGCTTGGAAACAACTTGGCTGGGTGGACTGGCCATAGACAGAGCACACACACTTTACTCCATCTGGACACTAGCCAAGTTGTTGCCTTTCTTCATTCAGATGAATGCAAAGTTCCTTCAAATAGCCCTTCAAGAAGTGCAGGTTGCATGTGTGTATGCGTAGGGCTTGGGCTCCTTTTATTTCTGACAGGTGAGTTAAAGAGAGTTACATCTTCCTGAGTTACCCATCTGTTGTTAAAGTGTCATAGCACTGGAATGTTGCTGGTTCTTAAGAGGTTAGAACTGATTTATTGGGGAGGGAAGGAAAGGTATGTGAAAGGGTCTAAGGGTGAAAAAAGACCTCATAGATTTTTTTTATTTTTTTTTTTCTCCTTCTTAATTCCTTAAATTGGACATGAAAAGGCCCTGGTTTCTGCTGGCCTGCATGATCACTGGTACTTCAGCAAAACAGTAATTGCACCAACTTTGCACAATGCTTGCACAGATAGTAATGGTCACACGGGCTGCAACAGCATTGCACATTATTACTTCTTGCTTCCTGGTGGTTCATTTAAAAAAAATACTAAAAAAAAAAATCCCACAACAGCACATAGGAAACAGGAGTACTTTTGTTCTAAAGGGCCATGTTCAAACCCAAGCTCCTGCTGGCCTGGACTGAAGGACATGGGTTTTAACACCCTCATGCTGTATTGTAATTACAGTATGGGGACTTCAACATCTGTTTCCTTTTCTTCGTGTTTCCCCCAGTATTGGGTGTTACTGCAGTGCAGCTTGTGGGGAGGCCTCCAGGCATTATCCAGGCATTATGTTAATTATGTATAGAAGAGCACTGAAGCATTTATTCAGACAACAAGCTCACTCACTCATGCTCACTGAATACGTGAACAAGCAAAGGTCTTGCTTCTCTTACTTGTAATCAGCCCTCTCAAATTTCTTGAATCGGGGGTAGATAGAAAGCTCTCCCCCTAGTGAGCAGGTTTTGTTGTTGGTCTCCGAACAGTTAAAATATAAGGGGAAAAAAAAATGTGCTTGCTTCTACCGAGACAGGAAAACCACAAAATGGAAAACTTCCACTTGACTTTGAAAGACAGGAAATGGCTGGTGTTGGAAAGGCAGCAGGTAGAGGAGGAAAGAGCCAGAAGATATCTGTAGAAAGCCAGCTATTCTCCAGACACTTCTCCTTCAGCTCCGGGTCTTTTTTGGGGAAGGAGTTCCAGGATGGCCCCTCTGTTCCAGGCCCTTTATATGCTTTCCAAACACCCACCCCAGTTTCCTACTTCCTGCCTTTTCCTGCTATAAATATCCTGCCTGCTTTTCATAGGTCTAGAGAAATGGACATTGTAGATTAAAGGGGATTGAGGTGACACTGTGAAGCAGCCTTTAGAGCAGCTCTTGTGAAGTGCACAATTCCTCTGCTTTAACTTGTGGAGTGTGAGGTTGCTGGGTCCCCTGCTTTAAATTTCCCTGGGAAAATGGAGGGAGTCCTTTAAGAATGAAACAGTCTCCCTGTTTATCATACATCTGGACTGGGATACATGGGCCTATTTCTAAGTAAACAGTTTCCTCCAATAAATAATATACTACATATGGCACAGAGCTAAAAACTGAAAAACCTCTGGTATTTGGGAGATGGGAGGGTGAGGAAAAGAGGTTGAAGAAGGAACTGGAGACACTAATTGAGGGACCACACTGCAGGCAAAAGTATAGCACTTGCAATAATGAATACATTAAATGCATTGGTGATGAGGATCAGACCAAGAGTTAAAAAACAGCAAAGTGACCCCTGGGGCACTTAAGTAGCCATCATGTACAGTACTTCAATAGCCACAAAACACAGGGCTCTTCCCTTAGCATCCCGCAGGGCAAAAATCACAACCCAGAGAAGCGTGGGAAGATAAGAACGGCAGTTCCTGTGCAAGAGCCTCAGTATTGCTGAGGATTATGCTGGGGGAAAGGGCAGGATGAATTCTTAAGCCCTTTGTTTTACTTCTCTAAATATGAGGAGCAGCACCTGACCCTTGTTCTTATTTTCCTTTTTTTTTTTTTTTCCTTTTTTTTTTTTTTTCCTTTTTTTTTTTTTTTCCTTTTTTTTTTTTTTTCCTTTTTTTTTTTTTTTCCTTTTTTTTTTTTTTCCCTTTTATTTTTTCCAAGGGGGTGGGGGATTAAGGATTTAGTTGGTTATTTAGAGGATCAAGATAAAAAGGAGACTTCAATAAGTCTGTTTCCATCTTCTCTACAGACAGTATATTTCAATAGAATTAAGCAGCTGTCCTGCTTTTCCCCCACTATACAACAATTTGCAGCTTTACAGAGGCACAGAAATAGAGGAGTCTACAATAGCAAACCGAATTCCTAGGTGGTGTTTGAAGAGACCCCAAATTATCACAGGAAGGTTTTAATGGAATATTACCCATTCAGAAAGGACCTTAAATAGCCAATGACCCTTAGAAGTATGTTGCCTTTAACACCTTTGCTTTGGAACAAGCACCCTGCAGCAGAACCTGTGATGATTACTCATATGCATCATCCAGCTAGGCTGGAGTTCTGATGCTGATGCTCCCAGAAGCCTGATGTGGGATAGTCTAACTTTCCCATAGACCTGTTTTGTTGCTGTCATCCTAATTCCTCATAGTTAGAGACTAATTCAAACCCTGCATTTTTAAGTTCCTTCCAAAACTCTTTAAAGGGACTTGTCACTTTAACTCTAGAGTCTAATTTTTTTTTTATCAGTAGCAATGTCTGATCTGTCTCCCATGCACAGCTATCTCTTGAATTTCCCAGTGTATTCTGGCTTGCTCTTCTTATGTTTGCCTGGGAGGCCAACAGGATGGGAATCATGCATTTATCCATACTTTATTTTGAGGATTCTCCTGAGGCCAAATAATTACAGGACTATAAGGCTAGGACTAATAAATTCTTGTATTACAGAGCTCTGCATCCCTCTGTGTTGTGTGATTTAATAGGACCCTGCTGGAATAGCACTGCCAGCTTGATCCTAAGGAGACTTTCGCTTTCCAATAGCCTGACGCTTTGAGAAAATAGCAAACTAACTGGGAAGCAGGCCTTTACATGCCAATGCCATGTTTAAACTGGTTGAAGAAATAGTGTAGATTGAAAGAAGCATACAGCACCTGTGTATTTGGCTGGATGGGAAACAAAGCTTTCACTAGTACCGGAAAGTTTTCAAGCCAATAGGTTCCTTCCTGTCAGTGCAACATCTCATGTTTGTTTCTGGCTGCCCTTCTCTCATACCGATTTCCTCCAGTACTGATGGCTGTTGGAAGAGGTAGGGCAAAAGAAAGCACTGGGTCTTTCTTTCCCTCCTGTCTCAGAAACTGTTTTCCTGTTTGTCTTTTATGCAGTATGGCAGGTTGGGCCATTGACGTAAACTTTGTCCTTTTGTGCTGTTCAAAGCTCCCCTCTTCTGAATTTGACAGCATTGCATACACACATCCTGACTAGGCTGGACAGGAGAGCGAGCAGAACAGGATCTTAGGGTGATAGTCGCCTTGGCACACTTAGGGGTTCAGGTTTTTATTCAGGCTCTGTATTTGCTCATCAAGCCATCATGAGGTCAGCACATGGCAAGGTTCCTTCCAGTGTATGTATCTCAATATATATGTGGACCAAGGAAAGATTGATCAAAACTGTTATTGTGGTGGTGTTTTGAGGCAGCACCACCATGTTATACGGTAGAAAAATATGGAAAAGGCAGGTTTTGTTAAAAAAATTACCCAGAGTCTTGAATGGGAGAGAAAAAAAATGGAGAGGAGTTGTCAAAGAGGAGCTGCTTTAGCCCACTTGGATGTCCTTCTCTGATGAAGTCTATCAGAGCTCACAGCAGCCATCATCACTTGGGAAATCAGAATGAAAGTGCTGATGCATGTTGCTTCCCCACTGAATTTTGGACTGTATCTCTTTTTCCTCATGAGGCCATCCCTTCTGCAACAGCCAGTTGCTGCAACAGCTGTATTGTTGTAAACATATTTAAATTTAGTAATTTGGATAACGAGTGTGTGCTGGAATCAAGAAAGCTGTGATGGTTAAAATAGTAGTAAGAAGTAACCTTGTTTCTGAATTCCCAGAGAAATTTCCCTTGGCAAAGACCAAGCATTGAATGGAACTTACACGCTTATGAGCTAGCTACATACTTGCCTGCCAATTTAATAGCAAAGGCAAGCAGAATCTGAGTTTGTTTTGCAGAAACTATGTTTTGGTGAAATTTCACTATGATGACAATGGTTTCAGCCCCATTTTAGTTTTAGAAAGTATTGCTAGCAAAGCTACAGCTGCCAAGACCAGGCAATGCCAGTTTGCTTTCTGTAGAAGCAGTAATGCTTCAACTATACAAGGTTGTATTTCTTCCCTGCCCTGTTTGGAAGGTGGCAGGGGAATCCTTACTTGTTGCAGTGTATTTTAAGTAAAATCCCTTGCCAGAAAATGTTCCTGCAAGCTGTGGCAATGAGAATGTAATCTGTGGCTGTTTTACATAGTTGGATAGTTTGTTGGTTTTGCTTCTGAGCCAACTTGTGACTCTTTGAGGCTAGTGCGGCTACAAAACTTATTAATAGCAGTCCTTGTCATTTTAGAGGTTTTATCTTTTCATTATTATTCACACATGCTCATTTCTGTGTTTGCTAATATGCACTTGCACTTCCTCACTTGTGGAAGGAAGCAGTGGAAGGAAACGGTGCACTAATAGCCTGGTTTTGTTAACTGGGGTTCTGCTTATCCCACAGTGTTAGAGATGGACATGAAACTATACACTGTTAAGCCACACCTCTCATTTTTCTCAGGAGAGAAAAAGCCGTGTAACTGTTCTTAGTTGGTATATTAAGTGTGAAGTTAAGCAGTTCCAAGGGGATGAACAGCTGCTATTCAGAAGGAGTGTCTTTGCGCTTCTGTCTTCTCCACAGAGCTACAGCAGTTCAGTGTTCTTGACTCAAAGTGTTTCCCTTGGGGTGGTGGAAAATCAGAGCTCAACAAGGCTGTTAAAAATCCAGGCTTAGACGTGTGCCTCGTGTGCGCGTGTGTGTACATCTTGCAGTTCAGTGATGACCCTGCTGACTTCTTGAACTTTTAATGACAATGCAGCTGTCTGTTCATGGTGCTAATTAACCCTAAAGCTGATTCCCCCCTCCCCCTCGTTATCCATTCTGTGAATGAGATGTGAAAACAAGAAGACGACTTTTCCCGTGCCCTTAGGGCTGTCTGAGCCTGGCAGCAGTGACCCTGTTGAGTAGAACTGAAAGAGCTGCTGCGCAATGGCCCATGCTCCTTTTTTAATAGGTTATTAAAATTCCACCTTCTCTCCCTCCCTCCAGTCCTGTTACAGTTTGGAGCAATGGCACTTTGGGGAAAACAGCTGCAGGAATAACTTTTCTTTCGGCAAGGCAGAGACAGCTGTTCAGTTTGTAAGTCTGGGGATTCCACCGCTACTTTTTTAGGGCCTGATCCCGCTCCAGTTAAAATCAGTGGAAAGATTCCCACTGGGTTCAACAGGCAGTTGAAGGAAGCAGCTTCAGGAAGCAGCCTGCAATCAAACAATACTGCTTCAAAATGTTGGAAACTGCTAAAAAGGAAAAAGCGAGTAGGAAGGCATTTGTCATAGAGTTGACTTGCTGACTTGCCTGCAGTCTCAAAGTACAAGTGCTCAGCAGGCCAATGTTTTACTTGAGGAACAGGTTAAATTAGTGTGTTTGTGGTATCCTAAGTCACTTTTTAAAGATAGCTCTAGTATGTCTGTGTTCATTTACAGTCTTTGGTGTTGACAGACTTTTATTGGCACAGTAAGTTAAAGGACTGATCGCTGATGTTGAATGCTTAGTTAAGATAGCCTTTGAGATCATAGGGAATAATGGCTTACTTTTTGATGTTATGCCAGTTCTCAGCACCTGTAGCTCTTACTGGTTTGAATTTACTCACTGCTTCTGAAAAATGAGGGGAAAAATGGAATTTACTCTTGCTTCTGTCGTTAGAGCTTCTTGTTGTCACCTCTGATTTATACAGTGAAAAAGAAGTCTAGAAACTTGCTGGAGAGGGTCAGAATTTCTGTTCCATAGAGAATTTTGAATTGCTGGGAATTTATCCAATCTGAAATGTGGGGGGAAATCTGAAAATATCAGTCTTCTGCATGGAGTCTTCTGGGAAAAGTGACTCTGATGCATCTGAATCTAATGTTTGGAAGGATTAGTTCAAAATGTGCATTTTGAACAAAGATGTCATTTCACATCAACATTTAGACTTCAAGTGCAGTTGAAGTGAAATGCTGATTCAGGATGAAAGTAGGTATCAGTTTTTCTGAGAAGAGAAGTAAAACCTAATTTTGATGCAGTTAATGCTTTCCTTAGAAATTTGTGACTTAAATAAAATCATGCTTCCTGATAGGAAACAGTATTTCACAAAACGTTTCTACCAGTTTCTACAGTTTAACAGTAACAGCCTCTCCTTGTGGAAGTGCTGATTTTGATCTGGTTGCACATTACCTCTCAAACTGGGAGAGGATGCAGTTCACAAGTCCTCTGCTATTTATAGTTAGATTTTTTTGAATGCTGAGAATTCCATTTAAAACACAAATCCACATATCATTCACTTGCTCCAGTCCTTGGCAATGGGCAGTTCTCTTTGGCTTTGCTACATTAATGAACAAACAAGATTGTGGTTGTAGTACTGCTGCCACTGGACTGAGACAAGGTATTTCCCCTTGTGTTTCTGTTAGTTCCCTCTGTGTCAATATTTAAACATGCTTACACCTGTGTTCCAGGTGTGAGCTGAACTGGAGCCCTAAAAAATTGTCTCTTGGGAGGGTGGTTCCTAACTTTGCCAGAACAGTCCTGTTAAAGTGGTGTCTCAAAAGACTTAGGCAGGAAGCGGTCAGGCTTAGGGTATACCCTAGATTACCTTTATCTGTAAACATTCAGCAGTGCAGTGTCCAGACAGCTTCTGCATCCCAAACAGTTAATGGGCCTTAGAGCATTCAGAAATAGCCATCACTGTGCCAGGGTGGCTGTGAAATGGCTATCCAACCATATCTTGTGACCTCTTGTATTTGTGGTTTTGGATTTTTGTTTTTGTTTTTTATAAAGTTACCAGGACACCTAAAAAGTCATCCCAGAACGCAGGCTGAACTTCCCCAAATTGGAATTTTAGAGAAATTTTTGCTAAGAATACATGACAAAGCTCTCAAACTCTAATAGCGCAGATGAGCTAACTGACAGGTAGGTTTGTTTTAAGTAAATCTCTATCAGATTCACATGGTCAGACTTAGGAATTACCATATAAAACCCAGTAATTAGCAATACTGACTAGGAATAAATTGGTTGGTCTTGGATTTATAAAAGTACCTGTTGTGCAAAAAAACCAACCAAACAAACAAAAAAAAAGGCAACAGTTGTTGGTAGACAGGCAGTGTTATCCATTCTGAGTATTCTCTGTGCTTACAGAAGTCTAGCTGAGAGTCCTATCTCATTAGTATTTCATTGGGAACAGGAGGATGCATATGAGCATCCAAGTAATGCCACAAAACTTCTGCAAGTCTATGCTGATGATGGCTGTTCTGTAGCCTATCAGAACAGTCCTATTCTGATAGACTGCTTATGAATGCGAAATTGTAATGGAAAGTTTGTGTGAAGGAAGCTGAGGTAATAAGAGAACAAGATGGTTGCAGTTTCTCTACTGCAGTTCCTATTGAACAGTTTTGGCCAGTCTGTCAGCAGAATAGTCAAGGAGCTTCTGAGAACTGAAATAACTGGTCAGTGCCTGCCTACCTTTTATGTTGCCAGTGCCCTGTGTCTTTGCACAGGGAAAATCTGTGTATTCAGAACTAGAGGATGTACAGTATTTCTGTTACTCATGTAAAGAATTGTTGCTTATAGATGTTCTTAGACTTCCAGGTCTTCTCATTACCTCTTCTATGAGACATCTCCTATCACTCTCCTGGAAAGTAGGAAAATTGGTCAATGTGAAATTTGCCCTGATACTATCGTGATCTTGACCTGTAGTCTGACTGGGAATTGTGGTACATGAGGCTGATTTAGGACCCAGGCGGGTTTTCCACTTGCTTTAATGAATACTCTATCAGAATCTGAGTGCTTTACATAGTGCTCAGACTCTAGGATAAAATTCTTCATGTAGCTAAGCTCAGCTATATACTGTTGACTGTAATTGCATAATAGATATTAATAAAATGGGCAATTAGTACATTCCTTAAGCGTTATGATAAACCAGAACTGTGTCATGGACACATCCAGTGTATGTGAAGAGTCTGCAGAGGCTATCAGCTTCTGAACTAGTTATAATGGCTCAAGAATGGTGGACAATGCTACTGTCTTCTCACAGAAAAAAAATGTTTGAATACAGGTCTAATTCCAGGGTTCAGCAGGCATAATACTAGGTCAGGTCCAGTGCAAATAGGAACAGCAGAGCAGCACATATAGGCTTGATCTGGTTAAATACGTATACTTTGGTGTGGACAGCTGCTCAGCCTATCAGTTTAATGCAAGTTTTCTAATGCAGGAAGGAATTTGCAGGCCCACCCAGTACCCGTGAAACCTATACATGTTCCCAAATGGTTCTTCCTCCCTAGCTCCTACGTGCAAAATTGAGCGTAAACCGTGTGATCAGTGGAGTGCAGCCTCCTTGTAGAATGCTGGCACCCATCCAAGCTGGGCAAGGTGCTGAAGCAAGAGTCCTCTGAAGTTGCTGAAGCAAGGAGTGTCCAGGCCTGTAGCTTTTGATACTCCCTGTTTTGAAAGGTTTGCATGAGTTGCCAGAGTTGCCCTAGTTCTAATGTGCAGGAGAAAACTGCCTTCAGTTGTTCTCTTTAGCTGGGCTCGCCTTCCTCCTCCTCCTGTTGGGCAATTTGAATGTGAGCTCACAGTGTGTTCATGAATTGCATGGTGGGATAAGGAAGACTAAGAAATAAGCAGGTTTGGCCCAAGAATTTTCTCTTAACTCTTTAAAAAGACAGTGATAATTTTATGACACTCATTAAATCTGGATAGCCAACAGAGGAAGCCTAGCACCAAGGAGCAAGGATATGCCAGTTCTATGTATCTGACTTTACAGATGTCTCACTATTAAATGCCATGCAAAGTAGCATCTACGAATTTCAAGCCCTGGACGTTCACTGTGTGTACATGGTTGAGTGCTGGTGCATGGTGAGCATCTTCCCCAACCCCCATCTAGGGATGAATGTGAGCAGTCTCTAGGCTGCTTGGTGAAGATAGTGGTTTTGCTCTGAGAACCAGATATCAAACTGCCACACAACAGATTGCAGATGGAATGACCATATCCTGGTAGAGCAACTTATCTACAGCTTTGCAGGCTAAGGACTTTCCTTTCTCAGCAGAACTGAAACTTCCTGGGAAACAGGCAGTCAAAAGGAAAAAAAATGGAAAAAAGAGTGCATCTGCGCTGCCTCTTCAGCCTTAAGTTTCCTTGCTTTTGATGTATGTGTGAAAGCAACTTTATTTGAATACCTGCAGCAAAGGACATCACACTTGAGGACTGTATTTATTCTTTAAGCAGTGCCCATAACCTCAAGGCAGTAAAAGTCTGCCCTATGTGAATCAGAATCAGATTTCTGTGATTGTAGTAGGTTCTTTAACATACCACTTGATTCATTTTAATCACTCTAGCACTTGTTCTTATAGTTTATTGTCATGGTCCATGGAAATGGAAGATCAGCCTCACTTGCAACTGTTATCACTAAATCACAGGCAGAGGACATGTTTTCTCCTTCGTGGGGCTGCTCCCCTAACTATGCTTCCTTAGGCAGTTCATCTCTCATCATATGCTGCAATTTGCTTTCCATGTTACTGCTCACTTGATGGGTTGGGAAATGATCGATGCCAGATGCACATTCTTTTTGGGCAGTAAATGCCGCTGCAGCGGTAAGTCATGTGCACCAGCTCCTCGTTTCATTAAAATCACATATGGTTTCCATTTGCCCCTAATTGGTCTCACTTCAGCTCTGCCATGTTCTCTGAGTGGAACGCTTAGACCTGTGGCTCCTTTGAGCAATTCCAAAGAGCTATGAGAAACCAGAGCCTTGTCTGTTTCAGCCTGACTTCCCCTCATCCAGTATTTACTCTGTCTAGAAGTACTTGATCTGGAAGTGAGGACTGAATTAAATCTTACTGCACAGATCTTATGAAGACCAAAAGAAAATGGAAAAGGTGTTCTGAGTTGCACATTGCCTGACCTGCTTTGAGTCACATGCTTGTTATTTTTATCCACTGTTGTAAGCTGGGTTTGGAAGTGCTTTTGTGCATTGGTTTTGACAACCAACTTTCCAACACTAACCTTGGCTGCAAGCAGTTCTTTCTTTGGCAGTGGCACAAAACGAGGCAAAACGCACTCTGCTGAAAACACCCCTTGGAGAGAAGTGCAAGGTATCTCTCTACTACACTTTGTCCCTTGATACTCCTTCCCCTTGCATCACTTTTCCTTCTTTTATCTGATACTTGCCTATTGCCTTTTGCCTTTTGCCTGAATTCAGCTTTTAGTAACTAGTTAAATATTTAGGTGGGAAGCTAAAAAGAAAGCCTGTCAAAAAGAAGACAGAGAAGTGACTAGTTGGCAGGAATGACATTGATTCCTCTTTTCCTTTTACCAGAGGTTTCTCGAGGCTATAGGCATGCTCATTATGTAGTCTGCAGTGTGTCTTGTTTGCTTACAACCATAGCCAACCTCGAACCTTTTACTCATGTAAGCTGAGACTAATTTAGTGATGCCTGTAACTCCTGTGACTCACCTGTTCTAGATAATCCATTGGGTCTACCTGGCTTCCCTGAGTTTAGTAGGTGTAATAGCTGGTAACAACAGACACGGTATTATTTTTTTTCTTTTATTTCCTTTAGCTTCTCTGTGTTTATCACAAGGTATTTCCTGAAGCTATTTTCCCTTGGCATGAAACATACCCTCTACATCTGAAAGATCTAAAAGATTCTACTTATAGCTGGATATAAATGCATTTTAGATCCTTCCTTTCTTTCTCCTCCCTTCAAGTCTTTCCTCCATCCTCCCAACAGACTATCTGTGTGTGATGGAAAAGCAAGGGAGCTAATATCAGGAGTTAGGTGCAGGGGCAGAGCTGGGCAGTCTGAAGAATCTTCAGCCTAATTGCACATAGGAATCTGAATTAAATGCCTAGAAGAAAATTTGCAGTTTCTTGTTTAACAGGGACCTCTCCTTTCTGATTCTAATGTATTTCAAAGGGAGCTTGGGCTTCCATAGGGTGAGATGCACCATACAGGGAGGGAGACAAATGCTTTCTACTGTTACCATCAGAAAAGTTGTATCCAGTTGATAAGCTACAGGTGAAATACCAAGCATGAACCAGGTTCTGCCTGTTTTATGCAACATTGCATTTTCAGTCTGTGGTCTTGTTGGGAGGGTTCACTTTCTCCCAAGTAAAGCCCTTCTAGAGTAGTTTATATATTTTGAAGTGATGAGGGGTTTGATGCACTCGTGAACTTGTATGCAAGAGTTGTATCACTCCTTATTTTGTAGTGTTGGAAATAAAGCAGTATAGCATATTGTTCTAACAGACTCCTAGAGACAAGGAAATCTGCAGGGATGGGAAACCTGGTTAATATTTAGCAAATGCAACTGTGATCAGTTGTTTTAGGCTGAGATTGGGCCTGGGTGAAGCCATTTAATTGTCTTCCAACTTTTGGGTGGCCTTCAAACAGCCTTGCTGTGCACAGACAGAGAAAGTTTTCTGGATATGTAAAGCAAAGGTCAAAAGTAAATGCCATAGTTATGGTTAGAATATCAGAAGAGATCTGGGTGTCTAGCCTTCCTGGTTTTATTTAGACTTTTATTGCTAGTTCAAATGCTCCAACATGCTTGCTGAAGAAAGCACAAGTCCTTTCCAGTGTGATATTTATGTGGCAACTGTCTGGCCGGTAGAGGTGATTGGTGTAAAGAAGGTACTCTTTCTCAGTCAGTGTTCCTCACAGCTCTTTGAAAAAGCAAGAGGTCAAGGACTGCCAGTAGTGAGAGGTAGTTTGTTGTTGAGGGGTATGAGAGAAAGCAGCCAGCAGTGAATCTCTTGCTTCAGTATCTTTATTGGCTTTCTTGATTAGGTTCTCTGGTGATGCTATGTGTCAACACAACTGGACTTGGCTTCTTCCAAGACAAAGCAAAAGAGGTTTGATTTGCCTTTGTGGATTTGGTTGGGTTTCCTGATGGAACAAGGCAAGAGGAAGCTCCTCTCGTGTCGCAGGAAACCTTCAAATTCAACACTCTTAATTTGTAAAATAATTGTATTTCGGTTATATAGGATGAGGTGACATAAGAGTACAGACAGATCATCAAACAGACTGGAGACTTATATCTGTTGTTTTTTACCCTCTTCATGACTCCCCTGCCGTCCTCAGTTTTTCTCTCCGTTCTGCTTTCATGTGGAGGAATGGTGAGTGGCTGCTTTCTTGTCTCCCTTCCAAAACAGGCCCCACACACTTACTGCTCATACAAGCCTATAGCCAACAGGCAATTTAATAGTTTCCCAACAGGCTACACATAGCTGGGACAGACTTCCAGTCCAAAGGGCATTATCCACTTGTAGTTATGGTCCTCTGTTTTTAGGGAGGTCAAGAGTGTTGGTTATAATTGCTAACAGATCAGCCAGGGTAGTGGGAAAAGGAGTCCAGCTAGTGAGAGTAAGCAAGACAGACACAGTGATTCTGTCTTTTGAGCAGCACCACCAGCATCAATGCTAGGAAATCTGTGTTTAAAAGCACCCTGCTTTGACCAGCTTAGGAGACACCCCAGTAAATGCCAGAATAAACCAAGACCTCAGTAGTGTTCTAGGTATCTTTAGAAGTCTTAAACATAACTGGCCACCTTAACCTTGCATGATGCGAGCCCTTCAGCATGTAACCAGAGCAGTGAGGAGGTTTTGTGGGACAAAGTGAACAAGATACCTGCTAGTAAAGTTGGTAGAAAGTTTTCAGTAAATTGCTCTTGGAAGTGAGCCCTTGTATAGTCTTTGGATGAAAAAAATGGCAACCATCCTCCTTGGTATGTCACATGTCTAGTGTTAAGGCAGCATTTCCAAGTGTACCATTCTAATGGGGGTTGGTTTTGCTGTCCATTTTCTGGTGTAGTCAGTGGCCTCAGGACAGAAGGATCCTTTCTTCAGCCTCTTGGTTACGTTGCTGCTCAACCATGTATTTTATATTGCAACTGTTTGGTTATCAAAGAATGGGCTTGGAAAATAACTTGTCCCCTGTGTCTCCATTAGTAAACAACATGAATCCCCCACATCTTTTACTTAAGTGTAGTGAGTATGCATCTCAGCCAAACCTCTCACGTAAAAATACTCATATTGCACACGAATAAAATAAATCCTTGAAACAATAATGAGAAGTGTAGCATTTGTTGCTCTCCTGAGCCATTCCTGGTAATTGGCCACAAGGGAAATGGGTTTGGAGCAAATCCTGGTCTCTAAAGGGTGTGTGCCTCCACTTAAAATGCTGTTAATGGTTGACAGCCAGCCCACTTGCACTGAAAGCGTCTAGATCTCATGGTGCGTTTGGGCTTGCAAGTGCGGGATTAGTGGTGTTGGATTGCTCCTGTACTACTGCCTCTAGGTAACAAAGGTGAGATTTGTGGTAGTGTCACCATCTAGTGGCTGCATCCTATTAAGGTCACAGGCTAGGTTGAACTAGGACAGCTGATGCCTTTACTTTTCAGTGGGTAAAAGAGCCTGGATGTGCCTGGATGAAATAATGTGCTTATTACAAGTCTTTTCACCATGTTGTTTCCTCAGCTTGGCAAATGCTTGTCTTAATCCCACCTGTCTACTTTCTCACATCAGGCATTGCCTGTTTGTCTAATTTTGGAGAAGATGTAAGCCATTTTTGTGGGTATGCATATATATGCAGACAGCTTGTACCATGCTAGAGACGTCAGTGAAATACAAACCAATAGCTGTTTGCAGTATATGATATGAGGAAGAAGTTCTTTACTATAAGGGGGTGAGGCACTGGAATGGGTTGCCCAGGGAGGTTGTAAGTGCTCCATCCCTGGTGGTGTTCAAGGCCAGGTTGGACAGAGCCTTGGGTGGCATGATTTAGTGAGAGGTGTCCCTGCCCATGGGAGGGGGTTGGAACTAGATGATCTTAAGGTCCTTTCCAACCCTAACTGTTCTATGATTCTATGATTCTATACTAGTCCAGCAGAAAATCTGAGCCACCTCTGTTTTTGTAAGCACTAAGTCAGTTTACATTAAAAAAAGGCAAAGGGAAAGAGATAAGTACATTAATCGTTTGTGATTGTTAGATGTATTTCCTGAATTCTCAAATGCAGCAGGTTATTTTCTTAATATATTTTTTTAATATCAACTAAATATCCATTTTTCTTTCTCTCTGTTCTCATTTTTTTTAATCATGTCAGATGTCGAGAAGCAGCATATATGTTTTCTCCTTCTTGAATTATGCTAAGGCTGCCATGCTTGTCAAGATTTACATCCTCATCTAATACAACTTTTTATAAATAATTGCAAATCACTCATGAGACCTTGCCAACTGCTCCAGTCCCACAAAGTGACCTGACCTGAAACCCCAAAGTACTGAGAAACATTCATCTCAGAGTATTTTCATAGGCAGTACTTCAAAGGAATTGTGGTTTAAAAATATGCAGCTATTTTGGTGACCACTTGTGTGGGATAAAGTTTCCCATTAGTAATAGCAAGACTGTAATAGAGCTTCAGGGAGAAGGAAAGAGTTCAGGGGAGCAGTCACAGCACCTTTTGCCTT
This sequence comes from Agapornis roseicollis, assembly GCA_002631895.1. Lineage (NCBI taxonomy): Eukaryota > Metazoa > Chordata > Aves > Psittaciformes > Psittacidae > Agapornis > Agapornis roseicollis. Next base: position 48,218 of record NDXB01009153.1, read on the forward strand.
ATTCAGCTTAAGCAGTAAGAGTACCCAGAAGTAAACAGTTGATTTTGTTAACATAACATGGACTGAATTTGCAGCAGAAGTACTGTAAATTTCTGATAATTTGTAGAGCATGAAGAATTCCTCTGGCAAGTATGCATGGCCCCCACTCAGTTAGGAACAATGTTCTTTATTTTCAGGTGATCAGTAGCAGAACTGGTGAACAGTGGTTTGAAGGAGCCAAAATAGGCCCAGGGAAATGCGTGGCTGTGGATCTGCAGCTTGGAGTTCTGTTCTGGGCAGATTTGCAGACAATTCTCATACATGGAGGCTTAGGGTTAGGACGAAGCTGGACATGCAAGAGCAATCTCTGAGCAGTCCTGTCAAACCAGCATTTCTCTCCAGTTACACAGATGCATCTGATTTTCAGGGGGTGAGAATTTAGCATCATAAAATACAGGGGATAGACTTAAGTTTGAGTATCCTCCTCTTCTTGGGTAACTGCTTGGCTTTTCCTTTAATATGGGAAAAATGAGGCAGGATGGGTTCTTTGTTCATGCCTAGCTTCTTGATAAAGAAAGGAACTTACCTAGAAAAGTTACCAGTTGTGTGTAAAGGCATTTCTCTGAGATGCAGAGAGCTTGCCCATTCACAAAAGGCCTGAAGTGATGGTCCACACTAAAGTTTTTAATACTTTTAGGATGGTTGTTCTTCTCTAACTTTATTGGGGAACACTTAATATGAAAATACAGATTCTTCCACCTGGTTGCAAGGGTAGCATTAGTTGAAATTGGGATGCTGTTACGTGCTAGTGTAGATACACATTTTGGATCTTTGGTCCTGTGGTGAGGCTGTTGATTAGTCCATAAATCAAAGCTGGTTTCTTCTTGAAGTGGTTGTGCTACTTAGCTAGAAGTAGAGGGCTGCCAAGCTAGCAGTGGAGCATATGAAAAACTGGGGTTTTAGATATTTTGTCAGCAATTGGGAATGTGCCTGTCATCTTTTATGCTAACCACATTCTGTTTTGGGAACCCTAGCATTTTGCAATATTGCCTCTTAGTATAGTTCTTATCATTGTCAATAAGATAAAAGATTGGACTGTTGATTTCAGATGTGTTGGGCAAACACCAGGTTTTTAAATTGCAATGTATCAGTTATGCAATAGATGAAGATAAAACTTCAGACACCCTTTGGTATAGATTCCAGCATTAGCGAAGTGCCCTGGAATCACAAAGCCTTAAAGAAATAGTGTTCTTTCTCACTGACCCTTAAGCAGTCTGGCTTTTTGTAGCTTCAGTAGTGTCTGTGGTGGCTGGAGGCAGCAAATAGAACCATAGAATCATAGAATAGTTAGGGTTGGAAAGGACCTTAATGGAAGAACCTTAATGGAGGAACTTAATTCTTTCAAGATATTTGCAGTCCTCAAGGACATGCTTCAGTATAACCACTAAATTGTGAAGAAGACAGCAAATTGAAGTCTGAACAACTTGTTAAATAGAAGAATCAATAAAATTGTACTGCCTTTTACTGCCATTGGATAATAGGAATAAAAAAAATAATTAAGAATGAAGTTTTACACTCAATGAATGAAGGTTTTGTTGGTCCTTTGAATCAAAGCCAGCAGGACTGTCTTAACTACTTTAAAATTTATTTGACAAGTCTGGCTGAAGCACAGGGTATAAATCAGAGCAGAGTGAGTTTGTCTTGATTTCACACCATCCTTGTGGAATAAGTTCCAGGAACTGGTGTGTATAAACCAGATCTATCTCTTCCTTTAAATCTGTTCTTCAGATTATTCAGAAAGCTCGGACAAGCCTTTTGCTTCATTTATTTGGCCTAGCCTCCTCTTTTTCCCATTTCTTCCAGGGGACTTCTGCAGCTCTTTGGAACACAAATGAGCTATGAAGCAACAAGGTGCTTGTTTAATTTCTTTTATCCACAGCAGAATGGATCCCTGAGCTTTGTTCCTTCTTTTAGGTAGTGTTGCAATGCAAACAACAACTCGTTGGGTTTTCCTCCTTGCAAGGGAGTACCTCCATCTCTTTGTCTTCCTTCCATGTCTTCCTGCTTTTTTTAATGAATTATTGTCTGTGATGCACTAGTATGATACATTCCAGCAAAACACAGATGAAATGCTGCAAATGAGTGCTGTGAAAGCAGTACCTCTGTCCTGTGCAGGGAGTTACAATCAGGACCTTCATAGGCTCAGAGGAAATATATGTGGTCCATTTTAGTTGCTTGATTTCAGTAGTGTGGAGCCATTGGGCTATATATTCAGCAGAGGTGTGTTGTTTATAATGATGATAAACTTTAGGCAAAGGTAGCTGATACCTACTTTTCAACGAAAGAAGGATTTCTGAGGAATTTATCGTAGGATCATAGAATGGTTTGGGTTAGAAAGGATCTTGAGATCATCTAGTTCCAGTCCCCCTGCCATGGGCAGGGACACCTCACACTACTATGTATAGCTATTAATTTTCAGTTGTGTTATGAGTATGTTGAATTCTTTGGATTATTCTACTGGAACAATTTTCATAGCCCTTGTAATGAGAAGCTTGATTTGTAAAATGTTAGGTGTGATTTGCATGGGTATGTTACAGTTTTAATTTTTCTCTTAATTAATGAGTTCCTTGGTTTGTTTTATATTTTGTCCTGTTGCTCATATGAGTGGTGTTTGGGATACAGAATTTTCTAACAGTGATCCTTATTCTTTCCATGATCGGTGTTCTCCATCTCATTTTTTTGTAAAAATTAAGCCACTTCTAGTGCTTGTATAATGCCAGATGATTGTTCTGGGGTAGTGAACTTTAGCTAAATAATGCCTGCACAGTCCCTAAGCTTTGCTCCTCTACTGAGATAAGCTGGTGATTGAAGAACTTGATCAAAAAGGGTCAATGGAACAGTAGGGTATTTGTGGAATGCAGCAAAAAAAGATGAGCAGGAAAACTCTTCATTAAGCTCTGATTGTAAATTACCCACTAGATCCATCTGAAGGACCACAAAATCTTTAATCTGTGGTGACTTGAGCTCAACAGGCATTGCTGTAGCTCATCTGTAGCACAGTGAAGGTATCTGTGTTAGGCTGGGTGCTGTGTTGGTGCATGCACACACACTGCCCCTTAGTATCCATGAAGAAATGAAGTGCAGTGTATGTAAGGTCGGATGGATCAGCTTTACTTTGTCTTCCAGGTGCCTTCTGGCTGGCCTGGCAGCTTTCAGTGTGAACTTGGTGGTTGCTGAACAATCTGCTTTTGCACAGTAGTCATTTTGCAAGAGAGCCATTTGTTTGAAGTTTTGCAGTATCTGAAAGGTGGCAGCTGTAGTGAAATCCCCAGATATTCCAGTGTGCCGTACTGCATTGTTGTGGCTATTGTGAAACAGAAGCTGCATTGGGTACCCAAAGAATAATTTAAAAGTAGCACCTTGCTGAACATCATCCCATATGTTGACAGTTAAAACATTAAAAACAAACTTCATCCCACTGGCTTGGTGCAAAGATTTTAACCTGTCTTGGTTCCAGTTACAGTCTGCTTTGCAGATTGCTGTCAGATTTCAACATAAATAATGCTTGTTCTAATTTTTCACACAGAACTGGATTTCCTCTAAATACTTGCTTTGGCATCCCACTTTACATGCCTTCACTGTGTGTGAGATTTAGATAAATTATTCTGTAAAATAAAACAGAACTCCAGAGTTCCTCTCAATTTATTCTAAGTGTCTTTTTTTTTTGAAGTGGAGGGACTAGCCTGAATGTTGTGTAAAGTTGTTTATAATTTGTTGTATTTTTCCTCTCTTATGACAGTGATCCGAGCTAAAGTTGTGGGGAAGAAGCTTATGAAAGATGGACCATTTGGAACAATGCGATACACAGTCAAGCAGATGAAGGTATGTTTGCAAACATTTCACGGAGGCTTGTAGATAAATTACAGTAGCATGTAATAATGAACAAAATTGAATACTGAAAATAATAGCATTTCAGCTTTTCATATTGGTCAGCCAGAATAGAAAGTTACTGGCAACTAGTAGAAATATGCCTGGGGAGGGCAAAGGAAGAGGTCATTCCTGACCTACAATGCTGAATACCTAATTCTTCCTGTATTTTAAAAATTTCTGGTAGTAAAAGATGCCAGATGGGCTTCTCTGGACATTGGAGTCCTCTTTGTGTTAGACTGTGGAAATGCAAGCTTTTCCATCTAGCACTTCCATTAAGTTCAATATGTGGTAGTGGTAGGGGGCCTGCTGCCGTAGGGAGAGTGGTCTTTCATCTCTTCTTTCCTTGCATTCTCTGTGACCACCAGTTAAAGTAATGGCATTTTTTTTTTTTTTTTTTTTTTTTTAAAAAAAATGGAAATTTTATAATAAATTTTTTTTTTTAAAAAC
>NDXB01009153.1:60735-88510 GCA_002631895.1 Agapornis roseicollis
AAGAAAAGGAAAAAAAAAAAAGAAAAAAATGTCTGTGCTACCTTACTGAATTTGTAATCACCATTTCCATTGTTTGATACCACTCATTTTGATCAGATGACATTTGGGAGCTTACTTTTGCACACCAGAGGGAAAATGGGAGGGAAAAAAAAAAGGAAAAAAATTAAAAAAAAAAGGAAAAAGCTGGGGCTCTCGCTCCCTTACACGTATCATTAGCTGTAGCAATATAATCTCTATTTTTTTAGGAAAACAAAAATCTAAAAACTATGCCAGTTAGGCACTGTATTCTTCTATGCGCTGGCTTCCCGTCACCCCTCCTCATGTGCTAAGGGCTGAAAATATGTAGACAAATCTATTTGAAGGAAAACAGATTTCATTAATCAGATTGGCAAATGAAGCAAACTGAAAAGAAATGCAGCCTAAACTGTGGAAAAAATGACATCCGGAAAAATCCTCCTCTGTGAGAGAGATTGGCAATGTGATTGACTCCAGCAGTGGGAGAATTCACCTGGTGTCTGACCACATCATCTGGTAAAAGCATTGTTGACTGATTGTCCTAGCTAATTCAGTCACGGTGTGGATGCAATAGCACGTTTAAAGGTCTGGCTTTCTCTAGAACAAAAGAAAAGAGTATTTTGTATTTTTATTGTTGTTTAAAAAAACAAAAGCCCCATCCCCTATTTTCAGGGAGGTAAATCTGCCTAGAGCAGAACAGATGAAGTGCTGTGCCATCCTATTTTGAGCAGCATTGGCCCCTGAATTTTTTGCAGCTTAGCTTCTACAGCAAAACCAGCTTGTGAACACTTTCAACCAAACAGATGCAAAATGCCAACTGTAAATCAATCACGTAGAAGAGGGAAAGGGAGACTTGCTAGAGCTCTTACTATTAAAAACAAAAAAAAGGCTATTGCCAAAATAGTGTTTTGCTGAACTAAGATGTATATACATATAATGACATAAGCTATTTTTGACAGGACGTGGATTTTTTTGGCGTTGTAAACAAAAGAATGGTTTGATTGTGTTTTAAAGACAGAAATATTGACATTCCGAGTCAGTGAGTTGTTTTTAAGATATTGAAGCTCCAGTGTATCTGCAGTAGTGGCTACAGTCATTGTTTCCTCTGTACCTTCCTGCGTCGCAGTTCCTCCCCTGCAGCTACACTAGCTGCATCTGTTTATATAGTGAAAGGAAGCGGGGGGAGGCGCTAGGCAAGGAAAAGGGGTCTCCTAATAAGTGCTGGCTGGGATCATAAAATCTCAGCTGCCCAGAGGATTCCTTCTGTGTCAAGTGCTGTGTTTCCCTCTAGGCACTGTTAAGCATAGCTCTCTGCATGTGCTCATACCATGTCCTGCAGTGATGTGGGAGGAGGAGCCTTACTGTCTTGTGCTTTGCTGTTGACTGGAGAAGTTTTTTTCGTTCTATTTTGTTTTTTATTAAGAAAACTATAATATAATTTTTCTTATCAAATAAAAGTATTTTAAGTTTTAATGATGGTGAAGAAGAAGGGGTGCTGACGGAATGGGTGACTGAGTTTTGGATGGGGAGGGCTTGGGCAGGGAGAAGATTATGCTTAACTTCATTTTTTGTATTATTATGATTATTTATCTTAAGTTTCCATATATCTTCAGTTCATTCCACTTAGAAAGCAGAGCTGCCACCAGCAGGAAAAAGTGTTGCAGTGATTCCAGCTCAAGGCAATACAGCATTTTACAGTCAGTGACCTCAATTACTGGGGAGTTGTTTGGGACCTCTTTGCCAAATGGAAAGGAGGAGGTGTCTGAGATGGGCCCTGATGCATTTTAATGTTCCTACATCCTCTGAAATGCCCCGTTTACTAGATGATTGTTGCAGGAAAAAGCATGTAGCTTCATGTTTGACATGAACTTTAAAGGGCATTTTCAAAGAGCTGATGTAAGAGGTGCCTAGGTCTGCTGTGTGTTTTTTGTTTCGAGCTGTTCAGTGGCAACACAGCACCATACACATTGAAAGTCTGTTGGATTTTCCTGTGATTCAGGCTTGGAACACTTTTCAGAAGTCCTCTTCCCAGTGACTACTCCTAAATTGCATAGAATCAAGTTGTGGGTCAGGATATCGCCTCTTTTGGCAGAATACAAGCCTGGGCTTTGGGCACAGTGGAACAATCTCTGTTCAAGTTGTGCACAGCTGACAAAATCTCTGAGAGTCACTGAGGACGGAGTGGAGTCATCCTCACTGTTTGCATCGTGTGGAGTCGGCATCGCCGGAGATGGCCATCCTCAAGCTCAAGATGACATCGCAAAGCTGACGTCTCTTTGAGCTGCAGCCACCTTTCATGGCTTCGGAAGGCTAAATGAAAATGCCCCTCGATGCAGTGAAGTGTTGATTTGAATTTTCATTCTACTGCAGCTCTGCATATTTTACCTGTCACTGATCCATTTAGCTAGCTAAGACATCACAGTATTGCACTCAAATTATTGTGAAAATACTTGCATTCTAGTACTAAGAGGACATGTGTCCCTAAGTAGGATATAATGTAGCTATGTGCTTTGTAAACAACAAACCAGCAGATGCATTACCAGAAAATGAAGTGTATTCCCATTTTATATTGCAGATGGTAAAATATTTCTGAGATGCAGACAGCTTAGAACAGCAGGGGTAGGGATTTGGTAACAAATCTTTCCCCTTGCTGTGTAAAGAAACAGTTGTTAAGGCTTTTAAAAATGCGGAGCCAAAAGGAGGGGGAAGAATCCAGTAAAAATACATTTCTTTTGGGAGGCTTCTTGATTTTTGTTTCTGTGCATGCTATCAGGGACATGGGTTTCTTGGGCTAAGCTTTCGCTTGCGCTTGTGTTAAGAATCTGAATGAAGGCTCCCTTGAAGTGGGATAGAGCCTTTATATGGATTGAAGAGGCTCTAAATCAGACTCATAGACTTCTTCCTTTCTATCGGCTCTCCTTTCTTCTGTCTTGCTAAGTGACTTCTGCCTGCCAATGGACAAAACTCTGTCCCTCCTTACAGCATGCCATGCAATATGTGGGAACACCAGGTGTGGTGATGTGAGGAGGCAGGTGTGAAGTTCTCCCCAAACTGTTAGGCTGTGGATCATACGTTTTGCAGCAGCACAGGCATCTTCCTGTCACCTCTGACATGCTCCTCACTTCGCCCCATAGCCTAAGGTCAGACTCAGTGGCACAGCTCATGTGAGCATGACCCAAAAGGCTTCCCCCCTCCATGCTTTAGATATACCAATGTTATTAAAAGTACTTTTTAAAATGTGTAGCTCATTTCTAGATTGTTACTGTTGGCTTTCTAACGTACAGTTATTTCCTTTGGAGTGTTTTTCCCTTTAGAATTACAAAAAACTATGAAAAAAATATATTGACTGCCTGGGAAAGATTGGATTTGATTTGCCTTTTCCAAAATGGAGGGGATAGGGAGCAAAAGGAGACTTGTGTGTGCAGTACCTTGAATACAGTTCTCCTCTGGGAGGCTTCCCCCTCCCCTTGCATAGGGCAGAATTGCTGTTTAGGTCTAACTTCCCCATGTTTTGAAGAGTTATATGGCCCTTCAGGCAGGACTATCCTAAAACCTAAATCTGTGTGGCTGTATCCCATTTATACTTGGCCGAAGTGAAATGCTACCTCACATTGAAGGGCAGCATACTGTTGTGTTTTTTACAGTAAAGACTGTTTGAAACAAAGTCCTCCATGGGAACAAGTTTCTATGCTTTCAGGTGTCTCTGAAAGTATATCTCACTTGCTATGTATTTTACACCTTAGAAGGGCAGAACAAAATTTAGAGAACTGCAAAACTTTTGTCTTTTTTAGGATAAGTGGCTTCTGGGGCTACCAGTCCTGAGAACAATCTTTGCAATCCACTAAGCATTTGCTGCTGCTTTGCCTGTGTTGGCTTTTCCTTCTGTCTATTGCTGTCCTTCTTTCATGGAGCCATTCTGCTGTTCCTGATAGTCATGGAAACTTGGGGAGGGAACCAGACCCGTGTGAAAAATCTTGTCCAGAAGGAATGTATTTGTTGCTAAATTTTCTAGCACTGTTTACAGTTTTCCTCCATGTTATTTATAAATTTTATATTCAGTGAATGTATATTGTCTTTTAAGGTAATGTTGCATAATGTTCACTTTTTATAGTGTCCTTTTATTCTAAACAGTAAAGTGGTTTTATTTCTATCACAGACATTCTGTCTCTGCTTCACTTATGTTAGTTTCTGTCCACTTCAAGTGTACACAAATGGATTTGCGAGTGGATTTATTCATTTCCTTCCCTTTTGTGATACCGTTTTATTGGGCCCAGAGCAGATATTCCACCTCTGGCAACTCTTGTACTTTGGTAAAGATCCTTCCAGCAGTCCCTCCCTCTTTTTAAGAGCTTGATTTAAGAATTGTTATTGGGGTCATAAGCCCAGAAGAGGTGAAACATCCCTTTTGAAGTTAATGTATCCCACTTGTTAACTGGCCATAGGGGGTCACTACAGAGCAAGGCAGTCATTATGGCTGTCATGTAGCACCAGTAGGGCCTTGGAAAAACAGTTGCCAGATTGCTGTAAATTCCAGTAAACAGATCGCTGGGGGGAAGGTTAAATGGTGTGTGCCCATGGCAAAGGAAAGAAAGATTCATCTGTCAGATCTTTTCTGCTGTGGAATGTCAAAGCCTTGGGTGCTTTTTTTAGGCTTGCTGGTTTAAGGCTGGTTAAAAATGCACTGTTGTCTTGAGTTGGAAGCTTCAGAAAAAAACATTTTCAACTAAATTAAAATGTTTACAGAAAGGTTCCTACTCTTAGAAGTTTCCTTTATCTCACTTTTACTACAGGGAAATCTCTACATGGATGAAAGACTGAAACAGATTTTTGATCTGTTCTATGTTTAAAGGTTTAGAAAGTAAGATTTGGAAAGTTTTGGACATAGAAGGATGAGGATGTCTTATGTGAGACCTCCATTGCTTAAAGTTTATCACATTGCAAAGAGGTAAAACCATAACACTAGTTATAAACACTTCCAGGGGGTCAGCCATCAAAGGACCACAGCGTATTTTATGAGTGTTAGCTGGTACAGCTTGAAAATGCCTCCAGGAAAGGGAAGAGTGGGAAAGAGGGATCATTATATTCCTACTTGACACATGGAGAAGCTGATGCGCAGCGGGCAAGCCACTTTCAGAGGTGGTTGGTGGAGGATGACTACAGCAGGATAACAGCAGCAGAGTTTAGTTGGTATAAGCATTTGCCCTCTCAGCCTCTCACAGCCCCAGATGCTGTGAAGGTGCACCCAGATAAGATCTAGAGAAGTTGTGTAGATTCATTCTGTGAGGTAAACACCCCAACCTGGAAAGGGCTGGCCTGAGTTTGCTCAAGTGGATTGTTGCTTGTGTAAATGTTTGGAAAGTGATTGGTTTAAACAAGATTACTCAAACTTGCTTGTCCACGATAGTGTTTGCGTTCAGATGAGATTATCTACAGTTTCAAAACATTCCTGTATTCTTTTGGAAGTAAGCAAGAGCACTCTGCAGGTGGGTGATAAGTCATAAGGGTAATAAATATATGAAGTTATGATCAATACTCTGATAAACCAAATGACTAGGCTGGTAACAAATGCATTTACCTGCCAAGGAATCAAGAACAGTATTCCCAGACAATACAATGATGCTAGAAGTGCTGGGTAATATATTTGCAACAAAAACCGTAATCAACTCTTTCAAAATTACTATTCCCAAAGTAACGGTCACACAAAATCATAACTGTCCTGAAGCATCACATGCCACAAACCCCTCTTCACTGATCAGCAGGAATTATATGCAATAGGATTTATCAACTATTTTGTCTTAAATGTTTGCAACAAACTGTCACGTAGTGTTGAAGGACCATCCATATCTTGAGTAACACAGCTGGTGCCACTGCATTACTTGCAGTGTATGTGAATGACTGCACTTACCTTTGTGATGTGCCTGTGAAATACGGAAGTGCTGCTGTCCACACAGCATGGGTAGAGAAGAGAGTATTGGAGCAGGGAGGTGGACTGTTCCTTCAAGGAATTCAGGTACCTAGCAAGCACCAGTGGGATTTTTCCCAAGTTGGAAGTGAAAATTCACGAAGGATTAGCCATCCTTCTAACCCAGGGAAAACAAGAGGCAGGAACAGTTTTAAACAAAGCCACTCGCTTTGCCATGTTGCCCAGGACTAAAGGCACCTATGCAGATCTCTTCGCAAGGGATTGGTACAGTGCCCAGCAGGCACACAGGGCACCAAGTGTTTAGATGTTGACAGGAAGAATAGACCCCAGAGCCACTGTGCAAAGGAATATTACAAGCTGAAACAAACTGTTTTTCAAGAGCTCCTATTTACTTTGAGTACCTAGTCAGGCTGATAAATGTTTCATGGATGGCAACCATGTGACAGATAGACCAAGGAAACTGACATTGTGAAAGAAACACCTCATATGGCCCATGTCCCAAATCATCAACATATTTTAAACAATTCCAGGAGGGGAAAAAGTCCACTTTATGTGAATGAAGTGGTTTCTTGCTCTAAGGGATGAGCTTTTATTGACTAGATTTTACTAGCAAATTTTGCTTTGGTTTCGAGCCTGTTCTCATTTTTCACTTTTTCAGGGTTCATACATGATCCTGGGAGGGCTGGGCAAGAAAGGAAAGGGGTTCCACAGCAGTGATTTTTGCATGTTGCTTTTTAGCTAGTAATTCCCTGTAAGTAAAATTGAGACTCTTCCCAGCATACCCACTGCCACCTCTTGTGCCCAGCTTGTATTTGTTGCTTTTCTCCCATCTATGCTGGCATCAGAAGAACGCAAAGGTACTCACCATCTGCTTATGGCTCGGGAAGAACGTTTGATCCACAAGGGGAAACTTCTCAGGACCCAGTGAGTTGAAGATTTTGATGAGCTGAGAGAACTTGGGGTGAGGGAGGGGGAACAAAAAACAGTGGGTGTCAGTGACTTACTGTATAATAAGTGCTTGCAAAATGTTCTGATACTGGTGGGGGAGTTGAGAGTGAGAGAACCATTTTGTTGTGCCTTTCCCACCTTGCTTTCTTGGCCTGACAAAATATAAAGTTGCTGTATTTATCCAGGGCCAAGCCAGCCTGCGTACACAAACCTTGGACTGAGAGAGCAAAGAAGGGGTTCAAGAGCCAGAAAGAATCAGCTTGAATTTAGTTACAGATCCGGTATGAACAAGCTGTGCTTTCCAAGTGTGGCTGGGGACAGAGTTGGGGGCCCTTCTTGGTAGAGGAAAGGGCTCAGAGGAGTGACCAGGCAGGAAATCAATGCCGCTACTCATGAGTACAAATAAATCAAAGCTCTTCTCTGGATCTCTGCCCCACAACCAAATCAAAGCAATGCACATTTCTTCATTGTGCTGAAGGGAAGGAGAATTGCTAAGGCACTGAGATGTCTAGAGGGGATTGACAGGCTACCTGGGTTGGCTATTAAACCAAAGAATCATGAGCCCACCATCAATCATGATTGGCATTTATTAAGAACCAGGGGTCTTCCAACAGCCCCCAGTGCACGGCAGGAGAAAGGGGTCATCATCTGCTAGCCCTGTCCCAGTGAGATCTGAAGGAGGTACCAGTCTGTGAAGGTGGTACCTAGAGAAAGCAGTATGTAACATCGATGGGGAAAAAACCAGTGCTGGTATTCCACGTAAAAGGTGAACATTTGCCTTTGTCCCCACCTGTCAGCTTGAAATTCACCATTATCATTATTATTATAAACTGTTTATCATTCAGGGTTGTTTCCAGCCAGACACAAAACTCCCGATGGCAGGACTGAGTTTTGGTTTCTTTTCAGGTTCCAAAACTCCAGCAGAAGTGCAGCACAACAAATTCTTGCTCAACATCAGCTATCTGTGAAGCGAGCAGACTATTCTGTACATTGTATTCAGCCTTCCTGTTCAATCTATCATTGCTCAGCTGGAGAAAACCCCAGAACTCTATGAAAGGAACTTAACAACCATGACATAAAATGTTGCTAAAGCAGGGTTGATTTACCGAAGAGAATAAGAGGTAATATATCCCAGAACCTTTTGGATCACAGGAGCAACTTAGATTCTTTACAATCACACATCTAACCATCCTACTTTCTCTCTGAAGAGGTACAGCCCCATTACCATAGACAATGCTGAACTGGCAGTGCTGCTGGTGAAGTGGTTAGACTGTCAGCCTTGCAGAATGGGGAATCATAGAATCACAGAACAGTTAGGATTGGAAAGGACCTTAAGATCATCTAGTTCCAATGCCCTAAAGCTGAATAAAGTAGCTTGATTATTTTCATGGATATTAAGAAAATAAAATGATTGAGGATTGCTCCATGAATAAGAATTTTGTTTCCTGCTTGCGCTGGTAGATGTGACTATTCCCCACTGATGTCCTATTTGCAAAGTAACTCGCAAACTGAATTTTGTTTCAAAGACACCCCAGAATTTGATAAAATCAAGTTAAATTAATACAAGTCTCCAGTCTGGGCCAAGGGTCACTGTTGCACAAGTTCCTTCAAGTTTCTCATCAAAGGGATGCATTTGTCTGGAATGAAATCTTTGTGTCACCTAAGGGAGGTAACACAAATTAAGGGAAGGAGACAAGGGAACAAGGGAAGGGCAAGAAAGCCTTCTTTCCTCCCAATAGCATCAGCTGCCTCATCTTGCATATTCTGAGCACTTCTGAGCAATGGCTGAAGCCAGTAAATGTACCCCCAAGGTTACACTGCAGAGAAAGAGGGAGTTATGAAAACGTTCTCTGCTGAGTTGCTACATTAAGGGTTCCTGTCATGGTCACCAGGCCAGTTAAGCAAAAGCATTTCTATATAAGACGTTGAAGCTTCACTTGGTGGTGGTGAAGAAATACCTCTTTGAGAGTTAAAGGGTGGTATGGATGTGAAAAACAAGATGCAGCCAGTGTGCAAAAGCTGAGGCTGCAAGGTGTGTGCCAGAGGTGAAGGGGCAGCTGCCAACAGATTTGCAAACAAATGTGAAGAATTCCTTCCTTAATCTTATAGGTTAAAATGTGGCATTTAAAAAAACCCAGAAAACATCAAGAGGTGGCATATCCCATCACTGACACCCCTCCCACCCTGCATCAGCAGATAAGAGAAGAACTCCCCATGTAGAATGATTATTGTTGGCAAAGAGGATATTGATGTTGGGGAGGGAGGACAGCTTGCTTCTCTTAACTACTTGCACTAGATCTGCACATCCTAGAGAAGAAAAATAAAGGCCTGTTTTGACTAGGAAAGTGAGCAAACAGGGCTTAAAAATTAAACAGAATGAGGCAGAGACAGGGAGAGGAGGAAAAACACCCTGTCTGCGAGCAGCAAATGCCCCTTGGTGCCCATGAACACGGCACTGGTGAACCATGGACATATATTTATCCTAGGAAAACAGCTCCGACAAAATAACTGGAACAACTGTGCAGCTGACAGAGAGCGTCCTGACTTGTTCCTTGGGGCTCCTTTTGAAGCATACAGCTCTTGGCTGTTGCTGAAATAGCAAGTTTCATAGGGACAGATGAGAGGCTCAGCCATCTGGAAGCCTCCTTCATCGGCCAAGCGTGCGAAAAGGTCTGACCTTGGTATTGACCCTCATGGGAAAATTCCCTCCTTTTTGCTGTCTTTTTTCTGCCAGTTGTTAGGGACAGGATTTTGGCAAAAAGATACCCATGTTACATGGTGCAGCAGCCTCATAGATACCTGATAGCAGGGCTCAAGTAGCACCACCCAGTGCATTTTAGGTGGATTGGAATGTTCCTATCAGCAGCTCAGCCAGATGTAACTGCCCCTTCCACATTTTGGTATCAGTTCTTACTTGCTGAGGTTCCACTTATTTTAGTGAGATTGTGGCCAGACTGCAGAGCAAGACATGGGCCAAGGCAATATGAGACAGTCTGGTCTTAGGTACCCAGATCAGGTACAGAAGTGAAATGCCTTGCCTGGCTGGTTGGACACCAGGGTTACTTATGGGGAGTCTTTATAGAGAAATAAAAAGATCCATTTGGAGGATCTACACTCTTGTGAGACCCTACCTGGAGTGCTGTGTACATTTCTGGTGGCCTTAACAAAAGAAGGACATAGAGCTGTTGGAGCAAATCCAGAGGCCATGAGGATGATTAGGGGGCTGAAGCAGCTCCTGTATGAAGATAGGCTGAGAGAGTTGGGGCTGTTCAGCCTGGAGAAGAGAAGGCTGCGTGGAGACCTCATAGCAGCCTTCCAGTATCTGAAGGGGGGGCCTATAGGGATGCTGCAGAGGGACTCTTCATTAGGGACTGTAGTGACAGGACAAGGGGTAATGGGTTCAAACTTAAACAGGGGAAGCTCAGATTACATGTAAGGAAGCAGTTCTTTATTGTCAGGGTGGTGAGGCACTGGAACAGGCTGCCCAAAGAAGTGGCAAATGCTCCATTCCTGCCAGTGTTCAAGGCCAGGTTGGATGAAGCCTTGTATGGCATGGTTTAGTGTGAGGTGTCCCTGCCTATGACAGGGGGGTTGGAACTAGATGATCTTAAGGTCCTTTCCAACACTAACTATTCTATGAGTCTTTGATCTCAAGGGCTTTGCATGTTTTGAAAGTGCCTGGGTCATCAGGTAGCTTGTATCCCTTGACAGTCAATAAGTTTGGCAGGGAATCTCTTGGATTCTGTCAAGACTTCATGTTTCCTGCAGTCTTAGAGATGCAAAACTTGCCTGGCAATTACGAACATTAACTGCATGCAATATGAATACTACTTTGAGCATTATTGGTATCGCAACTTTACTAACACAGAAATTATAATTAGTGGCTGAGGCGTTGTCTTTAGTGTGCTTGTAATGTTCTCTCACAATGATTCTTTTTATTTCAGAGATGGCTATTGCAGATATAATACTCTTTTTATTTCAGAAATACCTATTGCAAACCATGCCCGCGTTCAATGCAAATTTTAACCTTTGAAGAAATTTGTGTATTTCAGGACTGGAGACCTGGCAAATGTCATTAAGAAATGGGGCTGCATGTTGGAGTAAACTCAACCCCCAAACTCAGCTGATTGTAATTAGAGTTGCTGAAAAAAACATCGTTGCAAATTGCCAAGGAAAAACAGTCTCAATTCCATCCACCCTCCAGAAAATCATAAACATTTCTATGAAATGGAACCATTTTTGGAAAGAATAAAAAGGGAGAGTGAAAAGCACATTTCCCAGGGGTATTTTGTTTCGTTTCTTCATGTATCTCAACTGTTTTCTAGGTACAGAAAGTTTCCAGTAATCTGTGTTAAGCTGATCCCTTATTTCAAGATGCCTGTTTTGCAATCAGAGTGGAATATGCACCAGAGTGCTCTGTCCCTATCTCTAAATGAGATACCACAAAATCAGTTTTCTCATTCTGCTGACATTGAAGATTTCTGCCCTCAAATGCCCCAGAATAATCACTACCTGAGCTTCAGCCTCATAAAATGTCCAGGGTGCCGAATACTAGCTCAGGTCCTATCTGACCTCTTAGATTACTCTATGCACTACAGTCATGTTTGGGGGTGATGTGTGTGCAGAAGCAGTAGGGAAGGGAGGCATTTTGCAAATGTGTTTTAAGTGTTTACAAGTGGTTTCCCTGGCTCTTCTGGGAAGGTTGTCTGAGCCAGCTATATTCCCCATGAGGAAAGCATGGCACAAATGCACCCAGAATAGCTACAGCCAAGTTACTGGCAGAGCCAATTTCTCCCACACTGCCTTGCCAGCCCTGCTTTTTCTTTTCTTTTCTTTTCTTTTCTTTTCTTTTCTTTTCTTTTCTTTTCTTTTCTTTTCTTTTCTTTTCTTTTCTTTTCTTTTCTTTCTTTTTTTTCTTCTTTTAACCCAATGTGCTGAGTTTGTTTGTTTTCTTTTATTTTAGACTCCTAAAAATAGGCCTGTCACATCTTGAGTCCCCCGTACACCATCAGAAACATAATTACAAGGCATGAGTTGAAAAATGCCAACTAAATCCTGACTGACTCAACCCCAAAATCAGATAGCATAAACTACATGGCTGTCTTCCTCAGCAAAAGCCAGTGCAAACGTGGAAGCTCTTTGTCTGGTCACCAGGGTCATAAAATCATAGAATCAACTCAGTTGGAAAAGACCTTTAAGATCATCGAGTCCAACTGTTCCCCCAGGACTGCCAAGGCCACCACTAACCCGCGTCACGGAGGGCCTCATCTACATGGTTTGTGAACATTTCCAGGGATGATGATTCCGCCACTGCCCTGGGCAGCCTGTTCCAATGCCTGAGCACCCTCTCGGTGAAGAAATTGCTCCTAATGTCCAATCTAAACCCCCCCTGGCACAACTTGAGGCCATTTCCCCTTGTCCTGTCACTTGTTACCTGGGAGAAGAGACCAACCCCACCTCACTACAGCCTCCTTTCAGGTAGCTGCAGAGAGCAATAAGGTCTCCCCTGAGCCTTCTCTTCTCCAGACTAAACCCCCCCAGGTCCCTCATCTGCCATCAGATGCTTTACCAGCTCCATTGCCCTTTTCTACACACACTGCAGTGCCTGGAGTGCCTCCTCCCCTCCATCTTCACCAACCTTGGGGTCTGCAGAGCTGTTTCATGTATTTTCATTTCTCCCTTCTGGCTGTTCCATAGCAGTTTCCCCCCCTTTTTAAATACATTATCCCAGAGGTGCTATGACCGTTGCTGGTGGGCTCAGCCAGCATTGAGACAGTTGACATTGGCTCCATCAGACATGAGGGAAGCTTCTAGCAGCTTCTCACAGAAGTCACCCTCACAGCCCCCTGGCTACCAAAACCTTGCCACACAAACCCAATACGTCATGCTTTCCACTTTCCTTCTGCCTCTTCCCCATACCTCTGTCATTCTTAATTCCCTTTTTTAACCTAGACCTAGTGGCTGAAGAAATCATTTCTACCTTTATTGCCTTTCTTTTAGTATAATTTCCTCGCAACAAAGCGATAACCAGAAAAAGTAGGAAGAGAAGACAAGTGCAGTTTTCACTTTTGCAAGGAATGAATAATCTTAGGCTGGGGCGCCTGGTTACCACAAGTGTGTATCTAATAAAGGATGCTAGAAATAGCATAATTCAGATACCTTGTGAAAAAGTGAATGTTAATGTTTGTTTTAAGGTATTTTTATTGTGTTTTGGTCAGGACAGAGACGTGTTGCTATTGAGCTGATATTATCAACTCATCTACTCTGTCTCACAAGAAAACTAAGTCTTGCTGTATTGTTAACTGTTTGTGACACATTAGAGTTTGGGACAGGTGAAGCATCTTACTTAGGGTGAGGAAAGAACACCTTGACATAATGCTACAGGGTTGGCAAAGGAGGAGTGTTGCTAGTTTTCCCCCCAAGAGCTCGCATCAGGATTCCTAAGGTATTTAGACTGTGGTTTTAATCTAAAGAGATGAATTTCCCTGACTGGAAGCTGAGTTCAGTGCTTTATTGGTACCAGATTGACTTTGCAGTATTGGCATGCAGTACAGATGGCTTGGCACTTACCACCCAGGGCTTGCTGCAGAAGTTGTAGATGGAGTAGAGGGAGTTGACTGTGTGGATGCCACCGTACTGGAGGCCAATGATGAGGCTGCGGAAGTCCTCTCCCAGAGCCATGCTATAGGCATGCTGTCGAATCAGGACAAAGTCTGGCTTGAAGGACCTGCAAGAGACAAGGGGGATGACGTTTTGGTTTCAAATGCTCAGCAACACTTCCAGCCTCCCCTTGTTCCTTTTCCATCCTTCCCTTTCTTTTCATTAACACATGTTGCTCTCTTTTGGGCTGTTCGTCATGGGCCGCTTGCATTTGGAGGTAACAAACCAAACAAAAAAATCTAGTCATCTAAAAGGGGAAAAATCCAACATAGCTGCAAGTGTGAGAGCACAGAGACAGGCCAAACAGATTCACTGCAGTTTCCATGTCACTCAGGCATGCACAGGAACAAGCCACAAGCAGAGCCAAGGGTCATAAATTCACTGGTGGGGGATTCTCTTTTCTTTCTAAAACCTTGGCCATTTTTGGCAAGCTCATTGCAATGTGCGACGCAGATGAGGGAGCAAGTTTATTTCTTGATGATTGAACTGGATATTGAAGCAATGCCCAGTGGGTGGGAAGATCATAAGGGATTTCAAAAAGCTATTGTACACATCCATACATTGACACACATTACCCCTTCAATCAGTTTACTACATACGCAGCACATCCCAGGCTCTTTACGGCTGTGAGTCAACAAGTAAAGGGCAGGCATGGTAATGTAGTTAATCAAATGAGCAGAGTCCCTCATTCAGTGCTGTGACTCATGGCATGGACTTCCAGCATACTATTTAGTGAGACTAGAGCTGGGACTCCTGTGGTTCCACAGCAGCAAATGCACAGAAAAGCAAGGTCCTTTTCTAGCTAAGCCAGCAGGCGATGGACTGTCTTTCAAACAGCCAGATTTCATTCCTTGCTGATGCTGTGTCTTTGGAGCCATTCAGGAATCTCTGGGAACAGCAGCTGGAAAAGAAACTGTTCCCAAAATGGAGCTCAGCAATTCATTCTTGAAGGCATGGAGGGGGCTTTTCCACTGAAACAGGGGATTATTTTATACTTTAATGGAGGTTGCATCAAGGACATCAGAAAAAAATTCCATACTGTACTAAAGTTTTTCACAGAAATGAGCTCTGTAACCAGGTCCCATTACCTCACTACCCTCGAACATTTTCCTTACTAAGAGACTATAATTTCTATCCTTTGGATGTATGATCTGGAAATACTTTGGGTTTATAGCCCCTGTTTATATTTCCATCATTCTGGCAGGGAAATCCAAGATGGTGACTCTGGGACAGATTGTGGCAATAAACACTGTGTACAAAATCCGGCGACAGCTTTGTTGTTTTAAAGCTGTTCATTTTGGGTTTCGGCCTTGGACTTTTGTTATCGCCAGAGACATGGTGAGGAGCATGCTCTGCTTTTGTGATGCAACAGGCCAAGCTTTGGAAATGTTGTGATTCCCTCCCATGGAGAATTTTTAAACCCAGGCATGTTCCCTAATGTACTTGGCACCAAAGTTGGTGCTTTCTTCCAGCAGCAAGATGCATAATGAGCATTGGGAGGGCTGTGCTATCACTGTGCAGTTGATTCATGGACCTCCCTGATGTCAATGGGGGCGAGGCAAGTGGTGCACCCCTGCTGAGAAACAGCAAGTGAATGAAAATCTTGGAAAGCTTGAGTGGCTCCATTCTGCTGGATTTGCCATGCAGAAAGGACCTCAGAGGTAGGCACAGGTCCTCAGGAAGGATTAATCAGCTTCCTAGGAGTAGTACTTCATATGTGCACTAAGTTACTAAACAGTGGTGATGCCTGATGGGCAGGAGCTTCAGGCACGTCCCTCCTTCATCCAGCCTTATGAGTGCATGAAGAAGAAAATGATCCCAAGTCTTTCCCCAGGTTTGACTTAGGGAACAGCACTTACTGGGGCTGCAGGGTAATGGCTCAGACCATTGTTCCAGTCTCCCCAAAAGAAGCAGCAGTATTTGTCCTTGAACATTTCCCAAACACCCCACTGTGGGGACGTGGTGCTGTGGTGGGGAGGAAGCAAATGCAAATGATCGTGGCCAGCTCTGGAGTGGCGAGGAGTTCACACAGCAGCTGAGAAAATGCCTTCAATGGGCTTTACTTCTGCCAGC
The DNA here is from genome assembly GCA_002631895.1 of Agapornis roseicollis. Lineage (NCBI taxonomy): Eukaryota > Metazoa > Chordata > Aves > Psittaciformes > Psittacidae > Agapornis > Agapornis roseicollis. Next base: position 76,355 of record NDXB01009153.1, read on the forward strand.
CAAAGGCTTAGGGAAAAAAGCTGTTGTCTGTACATATCCTGGCAAAGGAAGAGTTTCTCAACTTAGAAGATGGACACAAGAATACAGAACTGATGTAGAAAAGCCTATTCCCAAACTCTGCATCATGTAGGAAGGCAGAGCACTCTCTCATGCAGACGATGAGGAGTGAATCTCTAAAGGGAAGGTGGACACTGAAACCCTGTTTTGAGCTGCGGGACAATGAGGATGTTCCCATGGATACTGAGAACAAGGCAGAGGAGTGCAGGGCCTGGAACTAGATGGGAATAAACATCAGCTGGAGAGCCCTGGAGTCTGAGATGTCTGTAACAGAGACACAGAGACCTGTGGCAATATGTGAGAAAAGGGGCTAGGAAGGATAAGAGGTAGTAAAAGAGAAATGAATAGTCAGGGTAGGAGTGGCAGCATGAAAACTGAGTAACTGGGAGCACCAGTGATCTGGGGAGAAAAGTGTTCAATTACTTCCCACAAGAATTCTTGCTTTTTTTGGTAGGCAATTAATTTTGCAAGCTCCTGCTCATTCTCAGAGTGTAAAGCTTAAGCTAACATAGCAAGCCTTGGATTTGGAATAGCTAGCAGCATAACTGTTTTCTTTGCTATTTCAACCCAACCCAATAACATCTCCCATGTCAGAAACCTGAAATCCTTGGCAGACAGACAGGTTAGGCAGAAGTCCCACATTTGAAACACTGTTGGCAAAACTTTTGTGTGAGCCCAACTCAAGTAACGCCTACTGTGCTGAGGTCCTTACCACCCAAGTCCAGCAGGCATAGGATGGCTACAGCAAGACCATGTACCTTTCCTTTTCACTAGATCTGTCAAGCCAGTGTTTGGGTGACTGTGAGTGGTCTTGAGTACAACCGTACCTAGACCCCTGCTAAAGACAGGTCATGGAAATGGGTTTGGTCACATAAAGAATGCAGGAGAGCCCCTTTGAACATCTAATGGACAGGAAGATGGGATAGGTAAGTAGAACTAAATGTAAAGCACAGATTTAAAACATAGCTAATAAGCTGTGCTCTGCATGTGGGTATGTTGCCCTTCCTGGGCTGTGTGGAAGACGCCTACCTGAAGTTGTGAATCTTCTTTAGCATGATAGGCAGATGGATGGAGCTTCCGGGAGAAAGCTGGAGCCCATCTTCGACCACAGTCCTTTTACAGAAGCTTTTTCTCAGACCCCAAGAGATCAGTTCTCATTTAGAATTCGGTCCTGGCAGAATAAAGGCCACTGAAATGAATGTAACACATTCCCAGAGTGGCATAGAGATTAAAGAATCCTTTGTTTAAAAAAAATAATAATCTGGGAGACTGGAAAATTTTCATTTTCAGATTGGAATAGCTGGTGAAATTTACTTTTCCTTTGGAATGGAAAGGTGCTTTCTTTTCAGCTTGTGTTGCCACTGCCATGCACAACATGAACCTTTCAGCACTCCAAATGGTGTACAACCAGAGAGGCCCCCCTAGAGTGAAGCAGCCTCCCCCAGGTCCCTTTATTTTTCTCCTTTTGCATCTGCTTTTTTGTTGCAAATGGTAGCCAAGGCACACGGCAGCCCTCAGCCTATGGCAATAGAGATAGGCCAGTGAGTCAGTCACCCCTAGGCAATGGTGAGTATCTGGCTAGGAAGCTGCTAGTGCTGCCAGTCCTGAGCCTGGACTCTGGTTCCGTGGTGCAAGATGCTTACCTGCATTTAACTAAATCTTTTCCAACTTGTTCTAACACATTTTAGCAGTCTTTTCCTTTCCTAGCAGTAAAACTATACTTTAGAGATAAACCTAAGTATAAAGGCTGGATGCCAAATACCTCATAGGAAGATGTCTGACTGCAGAACATAATTTCTTAGGTTGGACACATCCACCCTTGAACCTGTGACAGTATTAGCTGTCATGGAATTAGTTTTGTCAGAAATGACCAAAAAATAACCAAAACCAAACCAAAACCAATAAAAACTATACAAGAGATTCTTGATGTAAAATATGGAAATTAAACATCTCAGGAACCGCAGTAGCTATTCTGGTGCCCATATGTCTAACTTCTCTAATTATGAGGAGAAGATCAGCTCTGAAAAGATCATCAATAACATTTCTCCCAGCATGCTTTGGGATAGAGAAGATCATGACAGCAAATCCTCCTGAATGGTTTCATGCTTTACACTTCTGCATATAATCCATAACTCTGGCTTTCTTCCTGGTCCTTCGGCTTTTCTTACTGAAGCACAGAGAGATTTATGGACATGAAGAAAGAACACACAATAGTAGCTTATGTTGCCAAAATACATTCTAATGATCCCTTCACCTGCAGCCAAAGGGTAGACCTGCTTTATACTTTAGCACCATGGTGGGTTTAGAGAGCTTTTCGCCTGTGCTGTTAGAGAAAGATGGGCTCTCCTGCTCTCTTCCTGAAAGAGTGCCAGTCTTACAAGACACTTCATCCCTTACATCAATAGAAAAAGATATTCCCTGAGCACTGAAGATGCACATCTTCACTTCAGGTTCTGCCTAACCACCATTACTCAAGGATATTTTTAGTTCAGTTTTCTGACACTTCCCAGTGATCAGCACGTTTTGACTAAGTTCTCTTCTAAAGCTTTTCCTATCTGCTTGGCACAACATGGACAGGAAGAAAAATGAATAATTAAAGAATATGATGCAACAAGCTTTGCATTACTGGCAATTGATGGAGCCTTCAGGCAAGATTCTGAGACACAACTCCAAGCTGTAAGTGGCTGCAGCTACCTGAGAAGTTCAATAATCCTTCCAACTATGCAGTGCCTCCAATGCCTGAGAGCTAATAGAAAATGGCATATGCAAATAGGACCACATTCCTTTTGTCCTTTTCCTGGGTGTTATTAATATTGCTATTGCATTACTGACAATATGAAATCTATGACATTTTCACCTATCACAATGTTAAATTGTTATGAATAATGTTATGTTGGATGCCATAGGAAAATGGGATACTTGTTAAGAGAAGAAATCTCATTTCAGTCAAAACCTCATGCCATATTTTTCCACAGAAAGAAGTAAACTTGCTGAAATTATTCAAAGAAAGAACGAATGTGGTTGTTTATATGAATCAGGTAACACGGAGCTGGTTTTAGAGAAAGAAGGAATCAACATAGAATAAAGAATGACCTCTCTTGACCAGGCTGGAGGAAAGGAGCACAGAGTATTTTGGGATGCTGTGGAAGAGAATGGCTGGGTTAAAACCATAGGGCAGGGAGGAGATCAGTTTTGCAAAAGCAGCAGGAACCAGGAATCATGGTTGCAACAGGACCCGTACTGCTATATGCAGGTGAGGACACCCTGGAAGATGCCTTGATTTGCTTCCCAGCCACAGGCCAATGATCAATGAGCCATAAAATTGCATGTCACACACTCTCTGAACTGTACTCTGGCAGTTTCCTAAGTCTGCCATATATACTACTTGTAAACTGATCAATCTTGACAAGGAAAAGCATGTGGACTCAGATAATGCCTCAAGTTAGTACCAACCACACCTGCCACCAGCGGCTTGCTTTTAAGAATGCTTGTGACACAAAGCTTTCACAGAAGCTGATCCAAATGCTTTCCAACATCATAGAATAAAGCCATAGAGTAATTTAGGTCAGACATGACTTTTGGAAATCATCTGGCCCATTTGCTCGTTTCAGGGCTAACTTTAAAGTGACACTAGGTAGATCAGTGTCTTTTCCTGGCCAGAGTTTGAATATCCCCAAGGATGAAGATCCCCTAGCATCTCTGGGCACTTGTTCCAGTATTTGACCACCCTCACGGTGCAATATTTTTTATTTTTTAATTAAAATTCCACCTGCTGCAATTTGTGTCTGGTCATTTTTTTTAAGTTCCTTCCACTGCACACCTTCAGCAAGAGTCCAGCTCTGTACCCTCCTCTTAGTTGTCTGATGACTGTAGATGCTTCCGCCTCAGCCTCCTCTTATAGACTGAATAAAGCCATTTCTCAGTCTCTCCTTGAGTGTCTTGAGACCAGCTCAATGAGTCTGGTGGCCTTTCACTCAAGTTGTTCCACTCTGTCAATGTCTCTTTTGTACTGGGCAGCTCAGAGCTGCACTCAGTACTTGAGATGTGAGTAGTGTCTCATTAGCTACATGCTTCCTAACAACTCCTTGTGAGCCACAGGGCTTCTTCCTCTCCAGGTCCTTTTGTGAAGAGCTGTTTCCTCTCCAGCTGCCCCCCAGCAATACTGGAGTTACTCCTCCTTCATCACAAGACTCTGCAGTTGTCCTTATTGAACTCCATGAAGTTCTTGTTGGACCATTTCCCTAGTTGTTGAGGCAGTTCTACCCTCTGGCATACCTATCACTCTCTACTCTTCAGCTTGTCAAGGTTTCACTCTGTCTCACTATCAGGTCATTAACAAAAATCTACCTTGACCAGTACGGTGCAGGTGCAGCAGGACTTGGCCCTTCATTTCTCTGTTAGCCATGCCCTGGAAGAAGCCTTAGTAAAAACCCGTGTATAAAGGAGACAAATTAATGCAGGATTGAGGAAAAGAAAATAAAGCTGATCAAGACTGAAGCAATCTACATCAGTCTTTAATCATTCTTGCATTCAGCTCAGGATTAACTAATTAATAAGTGCTCTAGGACCTGGAAGCACATTTCTTATTGGAAAGAATTACTGTAAATGTGAAAGGGGCCAGGGAGTCGCTTAATCTCTGAGATGCTCCCCACCCAGGTCTGCTCAGAGTGACTTTTGCTTTCTGGCAGCTGCCTGCAAGCCAAATGTTTTCCCAGTAACTGTCAGCATCCTGCCTGCACATCAGCTGGGCGCCAGCTGCTGGGGAGGTGAAGGGGGACATTATTCATCTGGGAGATCTGTCAACCCCGAAGGAAGAAGCAGGTCTCCAAGCAGATGTTTAGCAGCAGGAGCTGAGGTGGAAGCAACAGAGAATAAATTCCTAAATAAGCACACTCTGACTTCTCTTTTTTTAGCTCCTGCTTAAAAAATGAAAGAAAAAAAGGTCTGGGAAAGGCAGGTGAGGAGGGGGAAGAACATTAGTGAAGGGTGATGGTAAATCATCCCCCATGTGGAAATAACTTCTTGGTTTATAACTGTTTACTCAAGGCAATATATAGCTTTATGTGTGACTGCAACTTGCCCAGGTATACCCTATTTGACACCTTGTCTGAGCCCATTGTCTCTGCAAGGTATTTCAATAAGAGAACTGGTCATTTGGCATGTTGGTGTTCTGCTTAAAGAGCACTTCTGAAAGCTTTCTCACCGTTACACATACTTCTCCGTTACATGCACAGATTGTCATGCCATCAATACAAAAATATTGCCCAAATGTTGCTCAGTGTTAAATATATAGCACATATTGTACTGCACCATGTGGCACATAATGTGAATTTTGGGAGAACCAGGCGCTCAACGTATTTTTCCATCTGGCTTCTAGAAATCTAAACTCTCCCAGTCAGTTTCTCCCTTTTTTTCCTCCCATCTGCATCTTAGCAGAAATTTTCAGAATTTTAGGTTGGAACCAACAAAAAAATAGAAAAAGATATTCTAAAAAATGAGACCAATTAGATAAAGAGATAAATTAAAAGATAGGGGCTATACAGAGCCTAACGTTCCTCTTTGACACAAGCTTCCTGGAAGATGAGAAGCCGGAAAGTGGCCTACTTCTTACCAATATGTCCTACACCACCGTACTGGGACAGTACCTACTCCCATGACCTCCCTGGCTATTCTTCCTGTATAGGAGCTGCAAGAAACCACCAATTCTCATGAATGAATAGCCCTCGAGAGACAAGAAAACATCCATCTCCTAGCATGTGCAGCTACAGTGTGGTGAGAAAACCCATATGCCTCTTCCAGGGAGCAGCTTGTAGATGGCCCTGTGGGGTGGGTAAACCTACTGGGGAAGGAAAAGGTGTAATGGGCAAAGGACAGTGTCCTCATTGGACTTTAAAAGCTCTTGCATCCTGGAGCAGGCAGACCTTTTTTAGCTACAGTATACATCTCCTGGGGGCTGCAAGCTCTGAATAGCAGGAAAACACCTGCTACTGGGCCAGCCAGTTTCTTCCCTGCTCCTCCCATGCAGAAGGATTTGCTTCTTCATGTTGTGATTGTACTGCAGCTTGCAGTGCAAAAATATGCTCTGGGAAAAAAAAGCACTCTCAGGTTCTAGTTTATTTGGGATGGTGATTCAATAGGCAGCTGTCCTGTTATCAAAGTACAGAGCATAGTGGAAGCACTGAATCAGCTTGAACCAATGGGAAAGTCAGTGTTAATTAAAGGAATGAAGGGGCTTGTATAGAGGAATTAGAGCATTCACTGACTTCACCACAGCTATGAGTGACAAAGGCATATCTTCCAGAGGGAGCTGAGTGACACATGCACCTTCTTATACAGACAGGCCAAATTCAGGCAATCCTATAGGACTAAACACCAGTTTATAAACCAGAAGAGATCCTTCCCCACAGCACGGCTTTGTCCTCAATGCTTAGCTCCTGCCAGAGCCATTGCTCCATGCAGGGTCCTCACCATTTCAGACCCTGGGCATCTTATGGTCTATCAGGTATTGTCTGTACTGTGACATTACAGTGAGCCTGCATAGACACACTCTAACCAGTATGACCACCACTGTGGTAGGTTCCATGCAGACACACAAAAATGTACTTTCTCCCCTAGATGATCAGCCCCAATGGCAAAAGAACTAGCTCCACAGGGAGACAGGAGATGAGAGCAGTCTGGTGCATGATTAATTCATATCCTTAAAAGTCTGAAATGCTCCCAAAGACATTAGTATTCCCCATGTAAAAAAGCTGTCCAGATTTTCAACATATCCCTGTCTTATTCCCACATCTACTGGAATTAATAGCTGAAGGCTTGTAAAGCTCCAAAGGCAAACAGAGGACTGCATTTAATCTAACACAGAGGCTGAGATCATAGTTTGGGAGTCTAAGTGTTGTTGTCAGAAGCAGAGACAGCCCAAATTCTCGTTTATACTAAGACACTTTTATAATATCCTGAAAGCATAAATGCACCTCAGAGTGGGTGCTGTGCCAGCACTGACAGCCTCTTTGCACTGTGGAAACTCTTGTAGGAAGGGCCCTACAGAGAAATGAAGACAAGTGGAAATGAAAATCCTATTTTTTATGTCTAATCCCAGTAGAGGTGACACAGCCCAAGAGCTTTCTATGGTAAATTAGACTCCAGACAGTTCACTCTGTCTGTATGCGTAGACCTGTGCAAAAGGAAGTTGTGCATGCACTAGAAGGAGGATGAAGAATCCACCCAAGTGTTTTGAAAGCAGGTATAAGCTCATGTTTGTTTTTTCACACTGCTTAGTAGTCCAGCCATCACACCTAGAAATTACTCCATTTCTCTCTTGTGAAGGGGTCACTGTGTCTAAGCTGGTGAGGAATCCTTTGGGATTCCTTTCTGCTTCCCATATTCAACTTTTCATTGGGAAGCTCTGGTGCCAATTTTACTCAAAGAAGTGTTGGGGTAACAAGAACCAACATTTTGGAGGTTCTCCCCTGCCAGCCCTGGCTGAGCTCAATGCCGATCCTGGGCCCCAGCTCATACCCCTGCACTGTCCTCAATCGAGGCATGTGTTACAAGCCAGTGAAACAGGAAAGTGCTTGCTAGGGACTGTGCGAGACACTCCATGGCCAGCTCTTTTTCTTCTGTCTCTGAAGAAAATGTACTGAATGGGCTGGTGAAGCCATCATACCATGGTTGGACTGGAGCTGAAAAAACACATGCAGCCTGTTTTAGGTTTGTTAGATGATGGTCTTTCTCCCCAGTAGCACATTTCACTGAGACTACCAAATCCCTCACCCCATCCTGTAGAAGTGCAGAACTTAGTAGTTGAAAAAGAGGAGGTGGAGACCCAGAATCTTGTTACTGTAAGATTAAATTTGGGAGCTGCACTTGTTTTAAATCCAGGTAATGCCTGGCTTCAGTTGTTGTTTGGTAGCTTGCTGGAAGCTACTTGTTTTAACATAGACAGTCTATTAGTTGTAGAGATTCATATACTTCCAGTTCCTTGTTCTCTTTAATTCTCTCTAATTGACAATAATGCTTATAAAGCTCATTTTAATATTTTTGTTTTCTTAAATTTGCCTGAGGCAAGCCTAGGGCTTCAAGGACCATTATACTTTCTTATTAGGGGATTTGTCTCCCAGGTAAAAGAACCACAATTCCTTCATGCTGATGTTCAAGTCAGTTGGCACAGGGACTAAAAGAACACCTTAGCTCCAAGATGTCAGAAAGGATCAAGGGATTAGCAAAGAAAAAGCTTTGAGTTAAATGTACAAGAGGATGTCCCCAGTTTTAAGAAAGAACTAGAAGACCTGCTGCAAAATGACAGAATTTAATAGGTTAACAGATTGTTAGATAGTTTATCAGTTAGCATAATTTCAAACTGGAGAGAATAGCCCCGTGTTTGCTTTATTATTACTGTTGTTGTTCTTGTTATAAACATTTATTATTTTATGGACTTAAAATTTACAGGTCTGCAGTACATTCATTGTCTTTTGACTATGCCAAGAGTCACTCTCTGCTGCCTTTGCTTTGAAGAAGAGTATGAAGAAGGCATGGTTCCTGCAGGGGGGAATCCCAAATGTGCAGGTAAGCAAGATGTCATATTTCCTTCCTGTAACTTGTCAGTGGGATTTCCAAGGGCTTTGAGTATTCAAAAACCATAATGAGTATTATATCTCACTGTCTAGAAACATTCTGACTTGTGACTGAGTGTTTTGCTTAATCATTACCAGAGGCCTAATAAGTGATGGAAAAAGATGTCATCAGCAGCAGGGTTGGTGCACACATATCAGTTGAAGGTATCCTGTGTGATGTCTCCCTGCAGCTGGGCATGCTGAGGGGTGTCTGTGGTCAGGCAGAACAAAGCTGTGGGGATGGGAAACTTGGAGTGAGAAGCAAGTTGCACCCATGAGGGTGGGCGAAGGTCCTCCACACAGCTCAGTGATTCCTCTTTGGAAGTGAAGAAGAGTTTTTATTTCTATAGGTTCTAGAAATGGCTGTGGAAGTTGCTTGGTTTGAGCTGGGCAGGACAGGGGCACAGATGCACAGGCTGTAAAGAAATGGCCAGTGCTTGTAAGGACTTTTAATAAACCATGGACAGCACATACCATACAAATTGGGTATCGAGACGAGCATATATTTGCCAAATCCATTTCCCATCACACAAATGCATGTGTCCTTACGCATGCATACACAGACCCCAAAAACCTGAACTAATGCCATTCATAAAGACATGCATTTTCAAATATAAATACCCACGCAAAAAGGCTATCTGTGATACCTGTGTATTTACTGTGAGCAGAAACATGAACACCATGTCCCAGACACTCTTGTGAAATAAATTTTGTCTTCAGTTTCAGTTTAATAGCTCAAGATCTTTCTGCCAGATGTATGAATGGCTTTGGGAGGCAAGGGAGGGAAAATGAAGATGTGATCAACCTAGGAAATGGTTTTCGGAAAACTTCCAGCATCGTGAGCAAGCGAACACAAGAACACATTAGCATGGCGCACTGTCTGATGGATGCGCCAGAGGCTGGTTCATGGGACATACGCTTTCTTTCACTGAGAAGCAGACATTTGTGGGACGAGAAAAAGCAAATGGATGTAACAGACTCAACCTTAAAAAATTTTAGCAGAGGCTTGTGAAATTGCACTTAAGAATGAATGGAGATTAAGAGCCGTCAAGACCTGAAATAAATTGATGGACCACAGTCATAGCTAATTGACAGTGACAAGTGTTGCTTTGCACTGTTTGGACTGGAAATGACATCTTGAAAAATTAAACTGAGGCCAGCACACTCAGAAACACTGTTTTTCAGCTGTTCTAATAATCTCTTTCAAAAATATCCCTGCATGCTCTATTATGTGTCTATGGCTTTACTTCTGAACTAGAAGATAACAGACAAAAGCGTTGATTAAATGTGTGAACAATATTAAATTTGGAGACACTGTATACACCAAAAAGCACAAAAGATTTGTACAAAAGAAGCAGGGAGGCTAGAAAAATAGACTGGGAGTAGTAATGAGATTTCAACATGAGCACAGAAAAGCTGTTGTTATCAAAGATGAAGTTTAGAGTTAGAAGTTGTAATGACAGAAACTCATTAAGATGTAGGCCTGGGAATAAAAGGGTGAGAGGTACATCAGGGCTATGTAAACAGAGGCGTTTTACCATCATACACAGATGTGACAGCTCATACTGCTCTTTATATAGTACCAGTAATAATGCGCCTAACATTAACTCCGAATTGCAGGCACTCTGGTGTCAGAAGGAAGGCAAACAATGCTGTTGGAAAGTGAATAGGGTGCATGATTGGGGAAGCATTGCTCAGGAAAAGAGTCTGTTTGCAATGACTGCAATTATGAAGTAATGCTAGTTGGGACAGAAATCCCCATCAGATATATGGTATAACCTCTGAGATATATCACAGTGCAAGTCTAGGGCTTTGGGAGTCTCTGACAAAGAAAGGTGGTATTTCAGGAGCAAATCAGGCTGCAAAGATCAGGATACTGGAACAGCTTTGTGGATACTGCAAGGGTACTCCACTGGGATCAGGACTAACATTACTAACACAGGTAGGCTAATGAATGCAAGCCACTGTTTATAACAAGAGCTAGTTGACACAGAAGGAGAGAAAAATCAAGGGAAAGGAAGATTCATTGTCCCTCTTACTGGGAGGCCTGAGGCTAAAAAGAACCAAAAAAGGTGGCATTTGTGGTTGCATGAAGGGTCTAGACTGGAAACAATGACTGTATGGCATAATGCGCATCTGGTACCTGATACAAAACCATCAGTCAGGGCAGTCTTTCCATTGCTTCCAGGAAACCTTGAAGTCCTCAGGACTGCACTGCCCTAGTTTACGTATCAATCAGACCCTGAAGTCATCCTGCGCGCCCCAACATTGCTCCAGCGAGCCTGATTTTCACGACAAGCTGGTGTTCCTCACCTTACCACCTTGGTGCCGTTCCTCATGACCTGCATGTCCACCATGCAGCCGCCTGTGACATAAGCAGCCAGGTTCAGCTCGGAGAACTCAGCCTAGAGCAGAGCAAAAGGACAGAGTGTTACTTGAGGGCACAAACACACAGACACAGACATTGAATTGTCTTTGGCTGGAATGTGCCTTTCCTTATTTTTCTTTCCTTTTTTTTTTTTTTTTTGTGGGGCAATGGGAGATCCAATTACAGCTGATTTGCCCTGGAGAGACTGCAGAAGTATTTATGGCTCCCACTCTTGGGGTGTGCAAGTATAAAGGATCAGACTTATTGCAGTAATAAGTACTGCAGGAATTAAGAATGAGCAAGCTGAAAAACGCATACGGGAAAGAATAATAATAATAATAAAAAAGAAGTAAGGTCATTTGAATTCAAATTCCAAGTTTCCACTTGGAAACACCAGTTTTAGAATTATGTCTGAGTTGGCTGTCGTGCCACTGGCCAGCTATAAACCTAATACAAAAGATTTAAACCTAAATAGCTAAATAGCTGAAAAGCCTCATTAAGCTGCAGGAAGGTGATAAGCAGAGAAACCCACCTGATCTGGTTTATTTATTAAGGTTTTAACTATCAGAGGGTTAGCAAAGCTGGGAAGGCTATTAACAGTACTGCTCAATTATTCAAACATTTTATATCTTCAGAGAGGTGTGACTTACAAGGCTGGAAATCTTGGCCAGGAATATTTAAGCTATGGGGAGCAAAAGGCAATGTACGCAGGGGAGATTATGACTGCAGTAGGTGTCAGTGAAGGTTAAGACACAAATCAGAGCGATTAACTTGGGCCAGAGGTGTGATAATCCTCCTGCATGGCCACTGGCTCTGCTGTCCCTCAGAAGGTGTGCCAGCAAGACTCAGTGGTCTCAGTTCATTCTCTGTAGGAGGAGAATGGCGGGAATAGCTGGTCAGGGCTTATCTTAGTCTCTAAATCCTGATTCTGTTCTTTATAAGCAAATGAGTAGACCTTAAACTAGAATAGTTTCTTATTGTGCCATGCAAATCGTCCCTTTCCAGCTTGATGCAAACATACCTGTATAGATTCAGAATCCTATATTAAATTAGTGCTTCTGCATACAAATACAAATACAACTCATCAGGTTTTCTTTTTTAATTTTTTTTTTTTTTTTTTTT
>NDXB01009153.1:88597-132109 GCA_002631895.1 Agapornis roseicollis
TTTTTTTTTTTTTTTTTTGAGACAGAAAATTTAGTTGTCTCCATTTAAACAGCCTTTTCCCCCTTTCCTGTTGTGTGTTTCTTTTAGACTTAGTATGATAGAAACTAGGCAGCAGTAAACTCCTCTTCTAACCACTGCCTCGGTAATACCCGAGCACACAGATGGTGTTGCTAATGCTTGTAATTTTATTGAGATCCTTGTACTATTTAATGTTCTTTTGATACTTCTACTAGCTGGAACCAAAGGATAGTGCCAGAAACAACTTTTATACAGACACTCCCCCCAAATTGAAGAAAGTATGTTTTGTCCTCATGAATGCATGGAAAAAACTTGCCAATGGAGAACCAGTGCACCTGTAAATGCTCAGAGGCCAGACGACAAATGAAAAATCACTTCCAACTTTCCTTTTTCTTTTTAAATCCACCTAATTTTAAAGCAATGACCATGGACTGGTGACCCGATGATGTAATGAGATTTCACGTCTGCGGCCTTGTATAAACTTTTCAAAGCAACACCCTTACATGATCTTACGTCACTGTAACTCCCAATTACAATGAAAGGAGGGGGAAAATTCCTGTTGCCAGGAAATAAATCCTACTTCAAGCACACACACACACACACACACATATGAACAGAAGGAATGACAGTAGTTCAGGTGACTGGCTGGACTTTCTTATGAGATTGCCCAGTGTTGTCTTGGCCACAGCCATGCTTCCTCAGTGATCATACTGGATAGGAGATAAGAAAATATGTACCTCTACAGGGCACCTGTATTTTCTATATTTAAAAAATCTCAGTAGGGAATAGAGGCAGGGAGGGGGGAGTCCTCCTTGATGAATTTCAGCCAAGAGCGGGTGCTCTGTGTACCATCAGTGAGCTCCTAGTGGGTTAAGACAAGCTTGCCAGCTTACAGATCGGCTCAAGAGGCTCTACGGACTGGAGAGAGGAAAGGATAGTTTTCCTGCATCTGTATCTGCATATGCCTCAGGTGCCTCAGAGATGTCCCACTCTGAAGGCAGAGGCTTACTGAGCCGCATCTTCAGCTTCTGCAGCAGAGGGATGAAATCGTTTGAGCAAGAAGAGAAGTTTTAGGTCTGTGTCTTCATGCTTTTATGTTTTCATTCTCTAACTTTTTTCCACAGTGATTTTGTACAAAAAAGCTTAGCACTTTGGTTTGCTGGGGGTAGAAATGGTCAATCTTCGTTTGATGGCTGTTACTTATGATCTAAGTAAGTTGGCCTGACAGGCGTTGCCCTGAGTCAGACCAAACAAAAATGTGTTCAGACACCTAATGTCCAACAGGCCTGGGAATCCTCCGAGATGGTAAGTACTTCATACCAAACTGCCAGGACCAATTTCAGGCCTGCTAATGTCAAAAGCCAAAAGAAAAGGAGAAATCCCCTTTGGCAACCATTGTCCAGGGGACCCTGACAAGGAAGGAGGAGAGAAGAGAGAGTCTGGGGAACTCAGCTACCTTGCCCTCAAAACATCCAGATATACCATCACAGCTGAGGGACAATCTTAATCTTTTCATGACACTGGCTCATGCTTTAACGTACCAAGTTAAGGGCCACTGCTGCTTTCATGTAGCTGCTTTGTTGCACCCGACAAGCCACTGCTAACTGGCATTTAGAAGAAGACTGAAAACCTCAGTCAGCAGAAATTGTTTCCTGTTGATTTTCCAGTGCTCCCTGTATTTTTAACTTTGTGGGTTTTGTAGCCTGATGACTTCCCTTGGCTGGGATTTCAAGTCTGAGATCATCTCCATCCTGAGTTTACCTTGCAGACAAAGAGGTCTTTGAAAGCCGTCCGTGCAGATAGAGTGACAGGTAACTATGAATAAGACAGGAGATCCCAGAGCCCCGTGGTCTCGCAGAGTCATTTGTATTAGGACTCATCAAATAGAAGAGGGCATTATATTAGCCCAATGGTGTTTTATACTTGCTTTGCAATGGTGCCAGTGTCTGCAAAAACATTCAGGGCAAGACTGAACCATGTGTGACAAACGTGACACAATCTGTCTTGAATAATAACGTAATACAGACTGTGGGAGTAGAAGTATTTCATACCTCTGTGAGGCCCAGACCTGGAGGATGCCCACAGATATTCTTAGGACAGTTTTCAATGCCTATTTCAGGTATTCAGACTCAGAAATCTCTCCAGATCATTTGAAGTAAAGCTTAAGCTATTCTCATTTTCTCCCATCAGTGTTCTCTAGGTACTGGAATCTTTTTTGGTGAGCTATTTTAGAGTTTCTTTTTCTGTTTGCTGATGATAAAACAAGGAGGATTTTTGTCTTTCTAAATTGTGCAGTATTAGAAACACCTGGCTTGGTAGCTATACCTATTAATGAATTGTGGTAAGCATGTGTTCAAGGTGTTATTTTAGCACTTTTAGTAGAATAACAGAAAGTTGTGCTGGAAAGACCTCAAGACATAACATATCTTTCCCTCATTCCTAAGTCAGGATCAGGTCTATCTCTGCCATTGTGTGCAGATACTACATAGTCTTTGTGCATCTTCCATAGGTGAGGAACCTCCTTAGGCAATCTGTGCCTTAACAACCTTGGAAAGTTTCCCCAATATCCAGTCTAAATCTCTCCCCTAGATTTTAAGACTGTATTTTTATTTTTGTTTTCCATTACTTTCTCTTGCAGAACCTGAAAGCTAACCTTTCCCTCTTCCTTTTCCTTTTTTTTTCCCCAGACAAAACCAACCTCATTCCTGGAACATTTTTATGTAGGCAATGTTTTGCAGCACATTGATTAATGTCGTTGCTGTCACTGGGATCCTTTCTGACAGGCCTGCAACTTCCTTGAGTTGCAATGGCCCAAACTCCCCCTGATCCTTCAGCAGAGACCTAGACATTGTTGAGTAAGAAGTAAGGCCACTCACCTTACATAAAATACTGCTGTCCATATGTTCCAGCATGGATTTGTCATATGTGCAGCGAAGTGACTGTTTTTCCACTCAGAGCGTGTCTGAGATCCACAGCAATCCTTGTGTTGCTTTGTCTCACCTACTGACTTTGCCTTCCGTTTCCTGTCTTGTGAATCTGCCATTGATGATTGATGCATAAAAGGGGGAGATTTGTCAATGTCTATAAAAACTTAATGGAAGGGGTAGTAAAGATGCTGGCGCCACACTCTTTCCAGTGGTGCCCAGGGAAAAGACAAGGGGAAATGGGCACAAAATGAGAAACACTTCATTCCATGTAAAACCAAGAAAACTCCCTTTCTATTGCAATGATTGTCAAACACTGGAAGAGGTTGCCCAGAGAGGCTGTGGAGTCTGCATCCCTGGAGACCATGAAACTTTTATTGGCCATGGTCTGGGGAAGCCTGCTTTATGTGTCCTTGCTCAGAGCAAGATACTGGACTATGAGATATCCAGATGTGTCTCCCACCCTCAACCGTCCTGTGATAAGTTTGGTATCTGGCAGACGTCCTTAATAAACTTCTCCCTGCATGTCAAAGGGGAAGCCCAGGAAAGCATTCCATTTTGCTGCTTGAGCAGATGCTGAGGATCAGTTCATCTTCATACTGGCAGAGGAATGCAGAAATAGGGATACAAGACAGGTTTTCAGATTTATGTTTTGGAGTCATGGTGGCTGATTTGTATTTTTTTTAAAGCAAGCAGGCTTGTCCACACTGGGGTTTTTGGAGGTACTGGACTTCCTAAAACCTCCTCTGTATGTAACTAGCTAAAAGCTGCTCTGGCTGGTTATTGCTTAGAAAGGAGACACAAGGTTGTAGACTCCTGTGTGAATATTTGCATTTATATATGTGTTTGCATATATACTGCACATACACGAAAATATGAGTGGGTTTTAGCACTACCAGGGGACCTTTGTGATTTCCTAAGTGCAACATGCTATATGCTATAACACATACACTGGCTTTTGGGGCAGTGCACAGTACCCGCATCAAGATCCCATCTGGTAGTTACACAGACAAGCCCTTCTCACCTGCATGGATTGACCTGTGGTATTGGAGCCAGAAAGCTTGCAGGCCACTGGGTCTTTCGCATGTCTGGAGCTCCCCAGTCTCTATGTATCCTTTAGTTTTTCTCCACCCACTGACTGTGCTCTGACCAAGGCTCTCCACTCTCCCAGGCTTGCTCCTGAAATTCCTCACCAACTATCACTACAATCTGGTTTGATCCCCTGCCCTGTGACAAAAAACGCAGTCAGGAGAACAGGCTGGCCCATGTCATGGCTTAAGCACTTGAAATGAGGAATTACTACTGTCTACTCAAATCATTTACATACATTGGTGGATTTTATGCTTTACTTTTGGTGGATCTTCCAATATGTGAAAGGAAAGAAAGACTTTGGCAGACACTAGACTGCATTTCTGTAGCAGAGTGTTTCACTGCAACCATCACAAGCATTTCAGGGGGGAAGTAAGCAATCTCTAAATCCTGCACAGGAAGAAGGGTGGACAGATCAAATGGATGTGAACACTAGGGAGAGCTGGGGCTGTGTGGCCTTGGTGTGCACATGCATGCAGAATTTGAGATTACATACCCTCACTCCCTGTGTCTCTTTCCTGAGATATCATCCCTTTGGACTGCACCTTGCTCCCCATCTACCCACAGTGCTGGGATTGCTCTCTGGGAGATGTTGTGGTTTAAACCCAGCCACGCATCTCATTCACTCACTCAACCCCCCCTTTCTTGCCCTCCCCCTGCTCCTGGAGGGATGGAGAGGAGAATCAAAAGAATGCAACTCCCACAGGTTGAGATAAGAGCAGTCCAGTAACTAAGGTATAACACAAATCACTGCTGCTACCACCAATAATAATAATGATAAAGGAAATAACAAGGGAAGAGAANAAGTGCAGTCACTAAGGTATAACACAAATCACTGCTGCTACCACCAATAATAATAATGATAAAGGAAATAACAAGGGAAGAGAATACAACCACTCACCACCCATTGACAGATAACTCACCCCACCCCGCCCAATCGAGCACCCACCAATACCTGATCCAACCCCACAGAGCCCTTGCCCTTCCGGGTAACTCTCAGTTACCTCCTGGGCATGACGTGCTATGGTATGGAATACCTCTTTGGTCAGTTTGGGTCAGGTGTCCTGATCCTGCTTCCTCCCCACCCCCCTGGCAGAGCACGAGACTCACAAAGTCCTTGGTCAGAGTAAACATCAGCTCTGTTCCCAGGCTGAGTCAAAACACAGTGCTGCACCAGCTACTAAGAAGGAGAAAAACTGACTGCTACTGCTGAACTCAGGACAGGAGAAAAGCATGGAGAAGGTCCAGCTGGGAAGGGGATGCTACTGTGTGGCTCTAAGGGGAGTTTCCACAGCTTCTCTTCATAAGTTCTGAAGATAGGATGCATACTCTTAGGCTGCCGACAGAGCTGATGCTGAAGGTCCACATATCTTGACCTGTGTGAGTGCCTTTTGGTGCATCAGCACTGATGGCATTTGGAACTGTGTATTGAATTCTCTTTTCAGAAGTGGTGTGACTACCCAAAAATTGGAGCTTTAGCAAAAGCACATTTCTGAAGTTTTGATCCCAGGAAAAAATAGCTCAAAACCATGAACTCTGTAAACCTCCAAAAACCAATGGAAGGAAAAAACCATAATGAAACAAGAAGATTCTATGTATGTAAGAAATTATTTTTCAAGTCATTCTTGCTGCTTCTCCAAGTCTTTTTACTCATAGTTTTTGAATGCTCGTGTGTGGCAAAGCCTTGAGAACTGTTGTTGCTGTTCTTGAACTGCTTTTTGGCTTTCACTTGAAAAAACAACAAACCAACCCCCAAACCTAAACATATAATAAATAAAAATATGCGGTTATTTGATGAGATACTAATTTTACCTCTCATCACACATGGGCCTATCAGACTCTGCCTTTTGAAAGGACCGCTTTGTGCCGCACATGAAAATACCTCTTTAGGACGGGAAGTACAATGGAGCTGGAATTCA
This sequence comes from Agapornis roseicollis, assembly GCA_002631895.1. NCBI lineage: Eukaryota > Metazoa > Chordata > Aves > Psittaciformes > Psittacidae > Agapornis > Agapornis roseicollis. Next base: position 94,548 of record NDXB01009153.1, read on the forward strand.
TGATTTGTGTTACAATTATCTTCTGCGAGTGCCAAGTACAACTTTTTTCCTGACAATGCTGCCAATGGAGTCATAATCCATACCACAAGACTTTTCCAGAAGAATGTACATAGGAGTTCACTGAATAATCATTCCATGAAAATAAACCAGGCAGCGGGAACAAGTGGATGAGCTGTATGAGAAGAATGTGTATCAGGCAGACAGATGGACCCACCTTGTCACAGCAGGAAATGGTGGGAAGGAGACGGGTGGACAAACAACAAGTATAAACGTTTAGATGAACCTTTTGGTCCCCTTCACTTTTTCCACCCCCCTCCACCATCAATAAGTCAGTGCCAGGAAAGATGTCTCTGCATATATAAAAATGTCTTTGGGAAATATCTGAAGGAAAGGTACCCCAAAGGTGGCAGGCCCTGTCTAAGAACTGCTGTTTGCTTTGCCTGCTAGGTCTGTGCTCTCCTCTCTCCCTCCTAGGCTCCCATTGGCCAACACAGTGTGCGGGACTGGAAAAGCCCACCAGAGCCATAGGGTCTAAGTCCTTGCTACTGCAGGCACCATATCACAGAACCCTCTCTTAAACCAGTATTTACTAAAAGCAGTCATATCTCCTTCAGCCTCTGTTTTGGCAGGATAAATAAACCCAACTCTTTCAGACTCCTCTCGTAAGTCAGGTCTCCATGGTCATGCCAGTGACCCTGGTCTGCACATACTGCTTTGTGGGCATCTTTCTCCCAGACAGACGGTGAGTGTCCACTCATCTGGCCACCACCCAAAATGCCACAGTCTATCTGATGGGCCTGGATTGTCCAGGTCTCAGCCTCAGCTTTCTTGCCCTCTTCTGTTTGTACCTGGATGTGATAGGGAAACACACCCATGTGGCCTCCACCTTATACATGTGGCACCCATCTTATACATGTGGCACACCTAGCGCCCAAGGAGCCCCTCACCTTGGGTATGTTATGATCCACGTGGGAAACTGCAGAGTCTTATGAAATCCTTAGAGCATACAAAGCTTAATTTTCTCTGGGACAGGGCAGATTGGGTGCAGAAAGCTGCTGAGATACTACCAGTTGCCCCTGGTGATGAAAGACATTTGACAAAGCATAAGGCCTATGGTCTAATTCCTCCGCTTCCTGAAGATACTGTGTTTCCTGATGCTCTTCTGGCCAGTGAAGGACTGAGAAGAGAAAAGTAAAGTTAATTTTGGGAAAGACTAAAAGCATATGGCCAGCTCCTGTGGCACTTCAAGATTCTTCTTTAAACTCAGCTTTAGAGCCATTTAATCAAACTTCCACTTTTCATATGTAAAGGAATTTTTCTAGCATTTGTATTTCTGAGAAAAGTACTGAATGTGTATATACAGCAGTTCTCAAAGCTAGAAATCATAAGACAAGTAAAAGCAACAATATGAATCAAAATCTAAGAACCTTATTCTTAGCATAAAATAGCAATAGTATTTTTAGACTCAGCTACTTCTTAAAGCTTAGGGGTTTGCCCACACTGAGTAAAGCTTAAACCATCAGGATTTTAATGGTACTAGATCAAAGAGATTTTCGCTTTTTGATCCGTGTTTCATTCAGTCTGAAAGAGTGTGACCAGCAGGTCAAGTGAGATGATTCTCTACCTCTACTGTGCTCTCATGAGACCCTGCCTGCAGTACAGGGCTCAGCTCTGGGGCGCACAGGACAAGAAGGACATGGACCTGTTGGAGTGAGTCCAGAGGAGGGCCATGAAAATGATCAGAGGGCTGGAGGACCTCTCCTATGAACACAGGTTGAGAACTGGGGTAGTTCAGTCTGGAGAAAAGAAGGCTTTGGGAAGACCTTAGAGCAGCTTTCAATGCATAAGGGGACCTGGGAAATCTGGAGAGAGGATTTGTACAAGGCCATGCAGTGACAGGACAAGGGGGAATGCTTTAAGCTGACAGGGGAGATTTAGATTAGGCATTAGGAAGAAGTTCTTTGCTGTGAGGGTGTTGAGGCCCCGGCACAGATTGCTCAGAGAAGCTGTGGCTGCCCCATCCCTGGCAGTGCTCAAGGCCAGGCTGGATGGGGCTTGGAGCAACCTGCTCTAGTGGAAGGTGTCCCTGCCTGTGGCAGGAGATTGGAACTGGATGAGCTTTAAGGTCCTTTCCAACCTCAACCATTCCATGATTTTATGGATAACTACCATATGGAGGATTTGTAGTGAAAAATTTTCCAAATAATCAAAATGCAATCCAAACTGCCTTCAAAGGAAAAGGGGGCCTGATTCACTTGCACTTTGTTCTCAACTCTCCAGCCTTCAATCAACCCCACATCTCTCCCTTCACAGTCAACAGTGCATGCCTGGGTTTCAGTCTAGGGCAGGCAATAATAAATCCAGCAGCCTCTAAAGTACCTTAATAAATATGTATAAAATGAAGATTAGAAGAAACAAAGGTGGAAACAAAGTCAGGCTTCATGTTCATTTTAAGAGGTGGCAGGAAAAAGCAGAGGCTGGAAAGAGTGTGCCTACCTTTACCCCTTACAACTCTCCCCTATTTACAGGCACCAGGCGGTACCCACAGCATTTCTTTTCCATTGCTTTTCACTATTGGTAATGGCCATGGCTGAACAGCAAGGACCTTGGGGTGCTACCAAGGTCATGCAATTCATTTCTGTGTTACTGAACTATAAAGCCTTCTTTGAGAGTCCATAAAATCTATTTTCATACAAACTGAGATACACAGAAGCAGCTCCCTGAGCAGCAGGATGGCATTTCATAGTCTCTTCCCTGTGGATTACCCAGTATCTGAACTGAATTCACCTCTTGTAGTAACTCAATATCTTGAAACTCTGCCTGTTTCTCCAATTTGGCTGAAATCAGTCAATGCCTTCAACAGTGTTGGGTGTGGGGGATAGATGGAGCAAGACAGAATGATCACATACATCTTGCATTCCTCGGATGACAGCCAAGGGGGAGAGGCAGCTCTGAGGGCTGGTAGGGGTGTAGAACCAGATTAGATAAGTGACTTCCCACTGCTGAGAGAGGGAGAGGCAGCGCTGCTTTCAGCACTCCTGCTCCATTACAAATAAGTGATGTCATGACTTGAAGAAAAAAATCACCTACTATCTTGCTCTGCTTCTCCCCAAAGATTTCTGAAATGGCTTGCTAAGAAGGAATTAAGATGTAATAGAGATGGAGATGAAAAAGGAAGAGAAAAAGCAACAAGGCAAACTCTCCCATCAGTTTAAACCAACCACAGAGCATCCTGGAAGAATGGCAAAAAAATTAGCACTGTCAGAAAAACAGGGCAGCTGCTTTTTCCCAGTGTGGTTTTTCAAGAGTATTTAACATTTGGATATTTCCTTTCACTGTTTTCTGCCATTCAAACTTTTTTTGCTACTTAGCTTTTCAGATTAAAAGTGATTTTTTTCCTATAAAATATAAAAAACTTTCCAAAGGCAAACTGTATTCCTGTCTGAGTCAATAATGTGTGGTTATCTGAAGCAGGACCAAATGGAAAACTGAAAAACTAAATGAACTTGCTGAGCAGACCAAGTGACTTAAGAGGTGCCAGAGAATCAAACCTTAATCTGGTGCAGATATTACTCAGATCTGAACAGGGCTTGAGCATGATGGCACAGTCTACGTACCATTCATGGGTCAGTTCTAGTAGTGAAGACTGGTGAGCTGGGCACTTAAAGACAAGGGTGTGGACCAGTCTGGTAAACAGAGCTATTTCCTACTTTTTTGATCTTATAATGGGCGAACATTCATTTTCCAGGTTGGGTGGGTCTGTGTTCAGCCACAGGGGACTGGCTCCACAACACTTTAGGCTGCTGGACATTTTCTTGAGGAAGAAGAGAGGAAGGCTCCAGGTAATTAGGGTGGGAGCAAGGAATGAAAACTGATTTTCAAGAAATACTGAGCAAGCATAGATTGGCAAGAAAAAACAAGGGGATAAAAAGCAGAGTTTGAAGAAAGAAGAGCCACTCTCTTGGCCTCAGTGATATGGAGAGGTCAGATTCAGGGACTGCCCATGATAATACAGATTCTGTGTTTCCTTGACAAACAGTGATCCAGCTGGGGAAAGTGATCATCCCTTCTGCTTTTGAGGTCTGGGCGAGTCAGCAGCAGTTCAGTGCCCACTACTTGGAGGCTTGGCTGCCTGGTCTAAGAGGCAGGAGGGGCTCAAGGGAAGCAGGGGGGACCTCTGTTCGTTGTTCCTCATCTTTCTTACCCACTGTGCTTTTCATTCCCTTGGACAGAGCTGCAGACACTATGCTCAGCAAGGAAAGCTGCAAGGGCCCTGGCAATGGTCCTCACCAGCAGGATTGATTATACACCAGCCTTACAGTCTTTACTTGGAGCACTTTAGTGCCTCATCTTAAGCATGGACATTCAGCCTATGTGAAGGATTTCAAGTGACAGACCGGGAAAGTCTCCCTCAAAGAGTCCTTGGGAAAATGCGATAAGCTGCCCAGTGACGATGACGAGGGTCATTACTGGGTTTAACCCATCAGGGATCAAGAGTCCACTTCGGTCCTTCTCCACTCACCAACCATTTGAAGATAGTTTCTTTATAAGGACTTCAAGTGCAGTAATATTTGAGAAGAAGGACTATAAGGGGAAAGGCAGAGGCTGGAGGTTTAGAAAGGAATTAACAGGTCATTTTGAAGAGTACCAGGTCTAGCTTTGAAGCTCACCCTGCTTTGAGCAGTGTAGTGGCTTAGATCAGAGGTTAGAAGGACAACTCTGAATTATTATTTGGTTTCCTGGTTCTGTGTGCAAGGTGTGATTTTTTTTTCCTTTCCAATTGTCTTCTAGAACATTTAGTGAAGGAGCCAGTAAAATAAAGACTTTGATAAGGAAGTGCAAGTGAGAGTTGTTCTTCCTAATTCCACCCAGTGGTGGCAAGTGTGATACCAATAAAAAGGAAAATTAAGTGTTCATAGTATCACAGTTGCAAAAAAAAAAATCCCAACAAAACCCCCAACTTGTTAACTTTACTGTTCCAGACACAGCCTTTGATCAGAATATGTGTGCTCATGTATAGTTGTAGGCAATGGGACAGCACTCCTTTGAAAGGAGAAGGAGCACTTTATCAAGGACAATGGATCCTGAGAAAGTCTTCAAAATCACTGCTTTAATAATTCTATACACACACATGCACATGTGTACACACACACAATGCAGAATCAAAAGCTTTATGAGCACAGAAAAAATCAGGTAATTCAAACAATGTTCACCACATTTCTCTATCTATCTATCCAAGTAATTTCATAGCCATAATGAGTATAAAGCAACCATATGATTCCCTCAGGATCACCAGCTCATCTCTACATCTCTCCTTACACCTGCTTTCAAGTTAGGTGCCTGTGAATAATTATTAATAATCATTTGTACTTTGACAACAGCATCCAAAGTTCCAGTCAGTACTGGGACTTCATTTTGACAGACTGCACCAACACAGAGAGAAGGGGACAGACACAACATCAAGGGTTTTCCAGTGAAATGAATGGCTGGTGAAGGCTGAAAGAGAAACAGGGAATTCGTCCAATGCCCTGCACAGCACACCAGAAACAGGCCATGAACCTCCTTACTGGTTATGGACTTTCAACTAATTAAAAGGCTTTGCCATACGTAGTTGATCTGCATACTTCAGCCAAAGGTTTTAGGCTTAAATCAGGATAAGTCAGAAGACTTGTATAGATTTCATGTGGAACATAACATCACCATGTACTGTTGCTTACTGGCTTTACACTTTTTCAGGCATAGATAAGAGAAGTGAGGTAGTCTTCTAATGGAAGAAACTATAATCCCACCACCAGAATAGAAAATTATATTTTAAGGTGAAATAGCAACTGATTCTGCAAAGGTAGGGAGGACGAAGGGGTGGCCAATTAAGATATTTTTGTTTATGGCTTCCACAATTCTATAAAATGGACGTGTCTTAAGACTCATTCGTTCCTTTCTTCAAGACAAGAAATATCCACAGATTATCTGTGATCAAAACCTCAGCCCTGTCCACACACATTTCTTGGAGCCAAATTCAGTTGTTACTGACCTGTTCCACTCGGATATCAAATTCTCCATTCACCTTCTTCCCCTGGAAATATTTGGCCCTGCAGAAGAAATGAGAGAAAAACATGGTTAAAGAAGATTTTTGGCTTTCATTACATACTGTTTTTCTTCTGCATTTCCCTTTTTGCTGAATAATTTCTATCCGGGTCACAGCATGTTTTTCTAATTCCTATCTTCTTTCAGCTTTCTGTTCTCCTAAAGAAATCTGCCAAGCCAGATGAAAACCACATTGGAAAGTTCCTTCAAGGCTTGTGACTTTTTCATTTTATTTTCAAACTGAAAACCAAATGCTCTCCTAATCTTTTCCAGAGCAAAACTCTAATAGATTATTCCTTGCTATGTCCCACTTAATACTCAATCTTTATTCTGTAAAAGAAGGAAAGCAACATATGGCACAACATTAGAAACTTCTTTGGACTTTGAGCAAGGATCTTTATCATCATAGCTGAACTACTTGTGAAGCCTATTCTCTTGCTTTATCACTACAGAGCTGCTTTTTGATTCTGTTTGTTTTTCCACTACTGATTTAGAAAAACAGTATCTGCATCTACAGTGTTATTAATGAAGGATCTCTCTGTTTGCTTTGGAGCTGAAGAGTGTCAGGAGAAGAACATGTACCTTCCACCACTCTGCTCCTATCTGCCTACGCTATGCAGACAACAAAGTACTTTCAGAAGGATTGGTTGTTTATGATAGGGAAAGGCTGACAGTAGTGCTGGAGAAGAAAACATAGGAAAAAGACAGGCAGTTTTAGCATTTTTAATTCATAGTTATGTATAATTCTCCTTATATTGAATAGTCAGCAGGGAATTTGCCAATATAATTTCCATTGTGAATATGTCTCCCCAGTTCTTCCCCTCACCAACCAAGCTTGACAGAAGAAAATATGAATTTATTTTCTTCTCAGTTCTCCCCCCTTAAAACTTCAGGAAGACCATGTAGGTTCCAAAAAGCTGTTCTATTTGGAAACCCTTGAAAACACAGTTCTGCCGTGTAAGAGCTGTTTCCAGAGACAAAGTAACTCTGTGAATTCTGTTTCCAATTGGCAAAGAGAGAACAGAATAAAGAAGTAAGGGAAAATGAGTGGAAGCCGGCTTTGCTCCCTATTTTATAGTATTAGCAAAAAAAAAAAAAAAAGCAGCAGCTGGCTCACATTTTTACTATGTGTCTGTTTGTTCCAATAAAAAAGAAAAGAGGAGAGGCAGTAGGAAGGCAATTTTCCCCATGGCTGACACACACCAGGTTTCAGCTGCACGCTCCCCTCCCGCAGAAATGTGACACGTAAATAAAAACCTGTTCTGTCATCCTGGCGCCAAACCAAGTCAAAACTTGACATTTTATTAAAAAACAAAACAAACCAAAGCAAACCTTCATAAAATAATTCCAAAAGTTTTCTGCTTCATTCTTATTAGGATATCTGAAGGCTGTATCAGGCTTCCCTTCCCAGACAGCCCACCCATCAGCATGGTGGTGATAAGACCTCTGCACAGAGATCAGTGAGGGACAGTGTAGCAGCCAGGTGTGACCAAGACCAAATGACTCAAACAACCCTGTCCGGTATAAAAACCAGAGCTGTGGCCATTTTTTATCTCTTCCTTGAATTTATGAGTGTTGCCTGAAAAAAAGGAGCTCAGCAGACAAGAGTAGACATCATGCCTCTAACAATAAACAGGAACGCTAAATGCACTTCATAATTCCATCGTATTTCTGGAGGCATGGCTCTAGAGGGACTGGCAACATTCCTTGCTCCTAAACACTGGGGATATTGCTGGAATCAGTGACTTCTCAAAAACTGGAATAAGCTTTAAGTGGGCCCACAGGAACTGGTCTGAAATCTGAGGCACACTATTCACTGGTACAAGCTTCTTTTTATTCCCAGCACACTCATAATGTATACTGCTTACCCCCATTTATGAAGCACACTTCCTCCCTCTATGGTCTTTCCTCTTTGCTGACCAGCTGGTTGCAAACTCCTTGGTGCTGCTTTGCTTCAGCTTGTAATGAAGTGTGATTAACCGCAGCCTTTAGCCTAGTACAGACGGAGCAAAGAAGCTTCCTCTGCCTAGAGCAGGAAATGAGCCTTCACATGGTTAAAAAAGTCCTTTTTCCCATCTCTACAGTACTGGCTCTACTCATGGGTAATCACACAGAGAGAATATCCAGAGTAAGGAATCATTGGAACAGAGCACGGGATCTCAACTTAAGCACTATATGACCTTGTTGCCCTCTTCCCACACAGGTTGTCTCATCCCATGTCTCCCATAACTTTCTGTTAACAGCACAATATATCACTTTCTTTCAAAGAAAGCCCCCCAGGAGGGTTAACCTGCTCTGAGTGCCTCTGAAGACTACAAGTGCTAAGCAATTTACAGCCAAATATTTTGGTCAGCCCATCATTTTGACACAGCCCAGGGTAGGAATGAAACACTTCTTACTGAAGCATCTCTGGAGTGAGGTTTTCAGTTCACACCTGGGGTTTTGGAGCCCCTGGGCAGTAGAGGCTATCATGTTGAAATGAAAAATTGCTTTAGCCTCACCCTGGAGCCCTGAAATTTCAAGCAAGTTGGAATCATTGCTGATGCTGTGGAAATATCATGATGCCTCTGTTGCAAGAGGGAGTCTTTTGGTCAGTAGTGCACAATGTGTGAAATGGCTTCTGGTTCCTACAATGGACATGAGATGGAGGAAAGGAAGATCATGTTACTCTGGTGAGGATGCAAGAGAAAGGCACATTGATGTTTCTGGTAGGTGAGACTGTGCAAGACATTTGTAAGATGCTCTCTGCCCCACAACAACCTGTGCAAGGCTCTTCCAGACCTCTGCCTAGGAAGTGACATGCTCCAGGGCTATCTAGGTATCCTGCAGTGTAGCAGGAGAGTAGCACCCGGAAGACCAGTCAAAAGCCTTTCTGGGAAGCCTCAGAAGTGTCCCCATTCACCTTTAGCATAGCCAATTGCTAGTGATCAGAGGAGCAGCTCATTGCCCTGGGATGGGCGCTGTTTGTCCCCCCAGCTTGGGACACTGGGCAAGGCAGTGGCCATACAAACCTACCCCCTCTCCTGGGCAGCCTGCAGCACTGACCACTGCTTGTCTGGCCATCCCTTTATTATCAAGCATGTCAGATGTTCAAACCCACCAGAAAGCAGAGTTATAATTTGCTAGGCAGGGTGTAGATGGGATGGTGTGGTTGTTGTGATCTCAGTAAATTAGCATGTAAACATGTTTTGACTGAAGAAAACTGCACAGCCATGCTCAAGAACAGTTCCTGGGTGGGATTTACAGTGATAGGCAATGCATTTAAATGTGGCTGCATTGGCTGGGAGGGAGGAAGCACCATAATAAACAGCAAAAGGCTGTTTCTTTTCCAGGGAGAAAGCTTGCCTTGAATCCTTCTCTCTTTGTAATGGAAGAAGCTGCATGCTCTGGAAAACAATGTATTTTCTGGGTGCAAGAGCATCAAACAAACTTCTGCTTTCTGCCTCAGCCCTGACATGATTACAGGGCCACAAGAAACATGATGACTCTTCTTATGAAGTAATTTGGAAAGAATAAAAGCTTATTTTCCAGAGCTGCCATGAAACAGTCCCCATCTGCCTCAGTGACTGTGGCACATATACAATTCTCTGTCACATACAGAGTGTATCGTTAATAGCAGCAAGCAAAAATAAATGATCTATTTATCTCTGGTTACTTCATAAGAGGTAATTCACATAAAGTCCATGTATAACATTATTGCCATTAGGTGTTTGCAAAGCATCTGGCTGAGCAAGGGATGCCATCACTAACCCAACACTGCAAACACATTTGAAAGCACACTTGAATACCAGAATTTATCCCTGTGGGTGTCACTGACAGCTGGGACAACTGGTACTGTGCCTGTGTGAGGGGTGCCCAAATTGGCATGCTCCCCTGCCGCTTCCTACTAATGCACTTATCTGCAAACACAGGGATTCACTCCTAATGGGTGCGAATTTTCCTGTTAAAGTCTCATGTGTCACAAGGCCCAGGGGAGATAAAGCTGGGCGAGAGGGATACAGGTACAGGAGCTGGGGCCAGCCTGCATTGCTGTGCTGATCCTGTATCATGGAAAAACATGCACAAGAGAAGCAATTCCCACATGTGGAGTAAGGGCTGCTCAGGATCAGCAGCAAAGGTCTAAAACTCACAAGCTACTTCTGTTGGGTGAACACAGATTATCTTGCAGTTTCTCTCCATATGATAAATAACCGGTTACATTTGCCTTGTGCTCTTTCTGCTTTAAAACAAAAGTTGGTGTAATGAGTGCTCAACCCATCAGCCAATAAACATGTCCAGCACAGGAATCCAGGAGAAGCTATTTCCGCAGAGCTTTTACTGTCTCTCCTGGAGTTATTTTTAGTTCCCTCTGCTTTTCGACTCTTGGTGTAAAGCAGCATATCCAAGGTGTTTAAGAGGACTGCTTTGGTGCTTTCCTTTGTATCTGTGGGAAAGAGAGGCATCAGGGGTGCAGCAGGGGATTGCACAACTTCTGCCATGCTGGAAAACACTCTGCACAGGTTAGGAATAGGAAAAGATGCAGGTACAATTACAGCAGGTATTACAGCTTGTTACCTGATTGCAGCATCGGCTAAAGAAAGTGCCCAGGGAGCTTTTCCCCAGGTGCAGTGCCACTAGACAGCAGCCCATGTAAAAGGTACAGAACACTGGCCTCAACATTTGGAAGGGAGTAGCCAGAAAGGACAAGAGGTTTGAAGCGATCGTGATGGCCTGGAGGAGTGCTGTGAGTGCTGGAGTGTGGCTGGGTGAAGTAGAAGTTACGCCAGATAACACAGCTTTGAAGACAGGCTGGTATTTTGTATTAAATTCGTGGTATTTCTCCAGATACCCTGTAAAATGGTTTCTGTATAAAGCAATTTTCTAGAATAGGAAGAGATCAAGGAAATCAAAGAAGTATAGCTCAAATCTTCTTGTGAGAGACCTCAGTGGAGCTGATGTAGCAAATGTCATTGCAATTGCTTGGGAAGCCATCCTTTAGATGAACAAACAAATCTGAGCCCAAACCTCCTGTGGTGTGAATGAACCCAGGCACTTTTTAGGGCATCAGTGTCCAACAGAGGCCTTCAGCTACAAACTTAGGAGCAGGCTTGCAGCTTCACCCCAGAAATGGGCTCAGTATCACTGAAAGAGTGCCAAAGAGGGTCACTGGGATATTGTAATAGCTAATTCCTTCAAATCCTCTGACTGAGCTTGTGCCTTTGGATCAAGACATAACAAACAAAGAAAGCCAAGCCACACTTTGGATGGAGACCACTTCTCATCCGGAGTAGGAAGCAGCCTTTTCCACCTTGAGAAAGGGCCAGAGCAAAACAGTGAGAAGAGGGGAAACATGCAGGATTCTTGGGGAGAGATGGGCAAGGGAGTGGGTATTAAAAAGAGTGAAAGAAATGGGGAAGAAGAGACCTGGGTAAATAAACCAAAAAGGACCCATGGGTAAATTCTGGAATTATCTGGATTATTTCCCTGGAGTCACATTCCACATATTTCTCTCAAGCTGCTTGGGAAAATAAGGCACGTAATTTCTTTCTGGATCAGACCGGAAAAGGCAAGGCTGAAGTCCCCTGGATTGGGTGTGGGGGACCTTGGGGCAGGAGGGGAGGGGGTTAGCCACTGTACGAAATCCCTGTGTCAAAGGGCCTGGGGGCCCAAGTGATGCACAAGGCACTCACTGTATGTCTGCATTGTCTCCTTCGTAAAAGGGGCTGGGATTGGGAAAAAGGAGACAGTTTCCAGGATACTGGCCAGCAGCTGCTGGAATGCCCTGACCCCCCCAGCCCCTATGCGCTATAAAGGCAGTAGGGAGGGGAGGGGAAGAGGGAGGAGAGATGTGTTTGTGCCCTTTTTCCTTCAGGGGTGAAAACAAGGAAAGTTTTCCTTTCAGGAGCCAGCCCTCAACCCCTTCACCGCTTTCCTCCAGTTCAGCAATTCTCAGCAAATAGTAAGGGTTTCTGAGATGGTAAAGTCCTGACTGCCAAGAGCATAGGGAAAACTCACTCCACAAATGCTAAGGTCTGAAGCCTACTGGAGCTTTTGTCCACATCTGCCTCAGCCCAGAGACCCTTATTCACTGTTCAGCTGTAGGATGGACTGGTTGGTAGTTAGTATTTATCCTGTAGGAGCACCTTGGGCCAGAGGTGGGGGTTGTCAGGATGCTAAAGATGATGTATAGGCATGATGAATATGTGATTTGACCCCTCAGAAAGCAAGGTCTGAATTGTAGGTTAAATGGACCAGAGGCAAATGCAGAAAGAAGGAAAGGTACCTGCATTCTATAGACAGACAGTGAGGGACAAATTGATAAATCTAAGATTTAGGTTGGATAAAAGCTAACTACACTGATACGTTTCCAGGAGCTCCACAGAAGTTTCATCTCCAGCCTTGGGGTGCACTCAGCCCTGTGTTCAGATCATCTTGCTCTCAATGCTGTCTTGCTGGAGCCACCAATGGAGAGCCAGCTCAGCTGTACTGCAGGTAGGTCCTAGGTGCCCAAGGTCAGGCCACGGGAGCAGACCACCTTTGTTGCCTTCTGGGAAGAACCACAAGACCCATTTGGCTCTCATTACTGTAAAATACCCCTGAGGCATTATTAGTTGTGGGATCACATAAAGGGAAGGAACGCCTCTTCTGAATAGGTCTGTGTCGGTCTGTGGTACGGTGGTTGGTTTTTTTTGATAGAGGAAGTCCTCATGGTGAGGTCCTTGATGAGGTCTGAGGTTCCACCCTCCAGGGCTGTAAGGATTTTCTTGGCTTGAACGCACACAGAAAGGGAAGCTTTAGGATGGGAAGAGAGAAGGGTTTTTTAAATTGTCATTTGTGAGTCCTCCCTTTCTCTAAGGGAACTGAAGGGTTGTTTTCAAGGGAAACCTGGGCTGGCAAGCCACCAGCGCTTTAACGATCACAGACAACAACCATTCAGGCTGCACTTCCTATTCAAGGAGCTACGGAATCTCACACAATACCGACCTCCCAGCATCTTCCTGTGCCACCTCCTGCTTGTGAAACGGGGCTACTCAAAAGCCATCCCTCCCCAAGAGAAGAAGCACTAGTTAGTGCAGTGCTATTGCTTTTGAGCACAGCTTTTTGTGCTTCCCTGAGCTGTCAGGATAGGAAGGACACTTTGCTGTGCGTCTGGTCCCCCACTTCTGGCTATATTGCAGTCACATTCCTCCTGGCCACAAAGACCTGGGGTGGGTGGGGAGTGGAGGTGGGAGTTTGCTTTAACTACAACATGAGGCAGCAATTTTATTTTGCCTATTATCAAAATAGTACATTGCTGGAACATTTCCACATTGCTAAATCTAGATGGTATGGCCTGGAGCAGCTCACAAGGGGTATCATTTTGTTCAGGGTTGTGCAATCTTTTACTCCAACCCACTTCTGCCCTTCATGAACTTGAGGAGCAGGGGAATGGGGCTGACTTGAACCAACACTGAGGCGGGGCTGCTGGCTTTTGAGCAGAAGAAATCTGGCTCACAAACCTTGAGAAATATATCTGAAGGATTATTATTATTTCATTTTTTGAATATGTACAGGACTAGTCAGGATATTCTGAGGTTAAATTCTGTGCATTTATAGGAACTCTGGTAAAGCAATTAAGGTCCCAGATTTGACTTACATTAGCATATTTATAACCTGGTGGGGAATGTTTTCCATATTCCTTGTGTCTATTTTTGTAATGATATTAATCCTTTACATTTCTGTATCACCTTTCATTTAGGAGGACTAGATCCCAAGCTGCTTTACATATGCAGGACAAAAATACAGGCAGACATGATGGTGACATACCTAAGACAGACTGGAAAGCAATGTGATATATACAACTTATTGAATATTTTTGACAGCCTTACCTGCTTTTCATTCTTATGCCTCTGTGTTAGGCAATACAGAAACCCTCTATGTTGCTTCCAAGCACACACATATAACATACACATACACACACATATGGTTAACACAAACTTGCCTCCTCTTACCCTAAAGTAGAATTTTTACCCTCATGATGCACTTGGCACAAATCATTCAGTCTTGGATAGACATGGCTAAATGATGAATTTATAAGCAAGTTTTTTAGCCAGATTTGTGAAAATGTAAATTTTACCTATAAATTAATAAATTTTTCAAATTATCATAGCACAGTTGAACAGAAATTGTGAAACCTTTAAAGATAGCCCCTGGATGATAAAAGGTAATTCATAATCATTTATTGTCAGTTACCATCATGTTAAATTATTTTGGGCTTTTTATCAGGAGATACAGACAAAACTGCAAATTTAAACTGCAAATGCCTGAGGTCAAGCTTGGAGAATCAATTTTGAATAATAATAATAGCAACAACAACAACAATAATAATAATAGCAAATTATAATGAAGTCCGAAGCCAAAAGCTGGTCTAAAACTTCCCATTGTATTTAAATGAGTTAAGGACAGAAATAATTCTCAGAGTGGGAGCCTTAGTACGTCATCTTCAGCCTAGCAAAACCATGAAATTATACTTATTGAATATTTTTGAAAAGGAATTCCTTGCAAAAATTTAGGATTTAGGAAGTCCCATGTTACCAAGATTCAGTATTAGACTGTCATTATTTGGCCAATTATGTTTTTTGGACAAATGCTATTTAAAGCTCAATACTGTCATGAACTATCGGAATAAAAATAGTTTTATTTTAATGAAAAAATGATTAATAATTTCCTCTGGAAAGTATAAAACAGTAATCCTGATGAGTCAGTCCATAATTAGACCTGAATCATGACATTACTGTTATACAAAGAACTATTTCAGATGTATCAACAAGATTACATTCATTAATCACAATTTTTCTCTTCCTTCATCTTTGAATTTTTGGAGACAGTTTGCTCACGCAGTTTTGGCTGTAAAATAAATGGAAAAACAACAATGCAATTCTGTGTCTCCTAAAATATCCTCTGGCTTTTTTTCCTATGAAACATGACACAATCCTCGTGTGCAGAACGGCTGCACACAGTGCACGTGTATTTTGTACAAGACAGCATGTAACACCATTAGCACTTGAAATGGCATGAAATCTGGACAAAACACACCAGTGGCTTGGAAAAGCAACATGAGGTATTTCACAAATGCAACCAAGATACCTAACAAATACAAGAACAACATTGTTATGCTGTCTGGTCCAGGAAGCAATGCTTTTAGCATATGTTGTTAATAGGAGCTTTAGCTGTGCTTGATCACTTCCCAAATAAGCTGTTTAAACATGAAGCATTAGATTAGAATGCTGAGCAGTTTTGCAGAGGAAGGGGGTTAACAATTCAGAGTATTAAATCCTGTTTGATCTGCTGAGAAATTCAATGCAGCAAGAGCATGATTTTACTTAATAGTGTGTCGGGAGCGGAGGTTGCCAGAGGTAGGATGTTTTCCTCCTGGCTGAGGTTAGGCTGCCAGAGCTGGCCCATCAGCCATTACATGGAGTCCTGCCATCCCCCTTCCCCATGGTCCCACTCCCTTTTGCTGTGCGTTTGCACATGTGTGTGTGTATTCACATCTGAGCTCCATTTTTATTTTTAATGGCAGCTGCTGTAGGTGTGTTGTAGATGCATTTCTGGAAGCCTCCCAAGGCACAGATACTCCAGGCCCACAAGAAGGTGCCTTATTGTCCAGGTGGAGGCCTCCTAGCTCAGACAGGTACCAGTAATTACTGAAGAGAAGCAGAGCTTTTCCCTTGTGTGCTGATGCACAGACACATTCACTGCTGTGGGTGCCTCTTAGGGCCAGCTGTTGAAACCACAAATACAAGGGAGCCATACAGTGTTTTCCTTTTGTGCACGTTCTGAATGTCACAGATTCAATTTGTGCCTCCTTGCAACATGCTAGAGACATGCCCTGGAGAAGAATCATAGAATGGTTTGGGTTGAAAAGGACCTTAAGATCATCTAGTTCCAATCCCTCTGCCATGGGCAGGGGCACTTCACACTAGATAGTATCACCGAAGACTCCATCCAGCCTGGCCTTGAACACTGCCAGGGATGGAGCATTTGCCACTTCTTTGGGCAGCCAATTCCAGTGCCTCATCACCCTCATGATAAAGAACTTCTTCCTTATATCCAATCTAAACCTCCCCTGTTTAAGTGTGAACCCATTACCTCTTGTCCTACAGTCCCTAATGAAGAGTCCCTCCCCAGCATCCTTATAGGCCCCCTTCAGATACTAGAAGGCTGCTATGAGGTCTCACGCAGCCTTCTCTTCTCCAGGCTGAACAGCCCCAACTTTCTCAGCCTATCTTCATACAGGAGGTGCTCCAGTCCCCTGATCTTCCTCGTGGCCCTCCTCTGGACTTGTTCCAACAGCTCCACGTCCTTTCTATGTTGAGGACACCAGAACTGCACACAATGCTCCAGGTGAGGTCTCACGAGAGCAGACTAGAGGGGCAGGATCACCTCCTTCGACCTGCTGGTCATGCTCCTTTTGATGCAGCCCAGGATACAGTTGGCTTTCTGGGCTGCAAGCGCACACTGAAGCCAGTGTGTGTTCAGTTTCTCATTGACCAACACCCCCAAGTCCTTCTCAGGGCTGTCATGAGAAGGATGGAAAATTTGTCAAAGTGTTGTCACTTTAACAGAAAGCTGGGCGAGTTCCATTACTTTTAATAGAATGTACCTTTCTTTTACTGCTGCTAATGCAGAAAGCAGCTGATCATATTCTGTGGGGCTCACATTATTTTTCTAATACTTTGGAACAAACCAGAGCATATTGCATGTCAAAAATGGTAAGGATTTTATGGAGGAAGACAAGCCATGGATTCCCATGGGTTCTTTTTACTTCCTCCAGACCTCTGAGAGAAGTTGAGTGCTATACTGTACCAGCAGACACATAGGTGCTTCTTAAGAATACAAAGGATTGTCATTTGTCACCTTAAAGTGCATTCAATATGCACTTTGGGTTGTTAGACCATTTCATTATGCACTTGTGCAACACCTCATCCTAACCCACAGTTGCAGCTCTTTGCTGTCATACGAACAGTGATGATGAATTAATGTCTGTCTTGGCAATATTGCTACAGCATCCAATTATGAGAAAGTGTTTTCATTTAGAGAAAAGAAATTAAATGGCAGATTCCACTGTCTCTCACCCTTCCTGTCTGTGAACAAGCTAGTCCTTGCTGTAAACCTCATATAACTTGACATGGGGGAGGAAGTATTGTGAACCACCCCCTCAAGGTAGGCTTCAGTAGTTATTTCTTGGGATCTTTCCTGGTAGAGTTCACTATTTCAAAAGTAGAAGAAAAGGGTTCCTAGAAAACCAAATCCATAATAGTAGCAAGAACCTGAGCAGGCAGAGGTGAAATGCATTGCAAACATGATTGTTTTTCTGAACCCAAAATTGCCAGCACAGAAGTAACTATATGTTGTTGTTCACCTTCTAAAGTCTGGGACTGCTTCCCTATGTGATACAGAATAGACAGCCAGAACCCCTGGATAACCAGCTTCTATTGCTGTGCTCTCACAAGGGAAGCACTGCTGTCTCGGGCTGATCAGCTTGAGCTCATGTAACACTCTGGCTGAGAGCAAGGAGATGACTGGCATTGCTCAGAAGTACCTTACCAAGAATAAACATCCATGGAGCCACTACTCTCCAGAGCTGCTTTCAAGGGCTCACTGAGTTTCCTGGAGACACAAAAATTCACTGCCAAGTAGCACTCTTGGCATCCAGGAGTGGTTGCATTGGTACTCTCTCTCAGAGAAGACCACGTGCTACCTTTAGGCTGGCAAAGATTCTAGGCATGTGTTTCTGCCCATGGAAATCTGTGGCTGGCAAAGGTTAATAATGTTGCTTCATTAGTTTTCATGTCATATATATGTCAGGATACGGTCATGAATGCACACACTAATTTTGTTCAGTGCCCTTACAGCCTTAGAGAGAATGAAGCAGAGAGCCTTTGCAAAAAGCATTATTTGACATCTGCAAGCCTGTGGGATAGAGGCAGAGAGCTGAGAGAAATGAAAGGCATCCCACATAATGTGTAGAAACTCCCAAGTTATAGACAGCGGAGGGATAGCCAAGACAGCAGGATGTATGGAGGGCTTGCACATGAGTGGATGAGTGAAGAGTGCATGGATAGCCATACTTCCTTTTTATGTCTCCCAGCTGCTGCTCCTTGGGCAAGCTCAGCTCACAGACCACGAAGTCTGCATGACAGAACAGCAGTTGGGAGATATAAAGGCAGGGATTTGAATGCAGTGTGTATTTTAAAGCATGAAAAGACTGCAAGAGTCCAATCCCTACTTGTCCTTTCCCCTGCCCAGACTACCTTCAGTTCCATTAATCTCAAGTTAAAACTAAATTGGCCTTTGAGCTAGGGCTTTCTTCTCTGGTTACCGTGCTTGGACTAAGCAGTGCAGGCTAAGACCCAGACGCTAGCACTGTGCATTAAAAGCACTCCCATCCCCAGCTGGAGGATGCTATGTTAAGGGACTGCCACCTGGCAGCATCTTCAAGGAACTGCAAAAACGCTAATCAGAGACCAAGGCTGGTGAGCATCAGCCTCCTGTGAGGCTTGTGGGTGTAATCACCTTATCAAGGAGTTTCCCACTCACTTAAAATGTTGTTTTCCTTTGAGAATAATCCCACTATTTTCCCACTCTTACTTCAAATTGGCTGAGGAAGCCTGAGCTGGTTGTGCTCTGTCACTGCCCCTCTTTAGCTAAAGTTAAGTTCTTGCTTTGTGAAGATACACCCAGGGAGGAAGGTCCCACCTTGTCCCCACTCTCATGGACAGCAGAGAAGACCAAAGGTGAAAACTTCACCAAAGAGTGCTATGAAATGAAAAGAACAATAAAATAGCGTCAGTTGGCCAAGACCTGGTAACCCAAATTCTTTCACCTTGAAGTCTTCAGTACTGTCCCCTTGCCTGTGCTATCCTTTCCTTTTTTCTGTGTTTCGACAGGCTGGCAGGTAAAACAAGAGCATCTCCTTAAAGTCATGCTCTGGATTTTCCCCCAGAAAAGTCTTCTTTCAGCCAGTTTGCTCATGCTTTCTAAACCAGCCAACTTTGAAAAGAAGAACACAACAAGTAGCAATTTCCACATCATTTCAGCACACTTCAGTTGTCCTGCCCTTCGGGAAGTGTTCTGTGCTGCCCAATATCACAGGTAACAAACTTTAATTTGTAAAGAGAGACCTGCATGTACAAGACAAATCTGAGGTTTACCTGAGCCTGAGAGCCTTTTGCCAATAGCCACCCTGTTTAGCAGGTGAAGGGCCCTTCAACCATGAATGAACTCCAATCATTACTATTAGTAGTAGTAAGCTTGGCTTATCTCTTCATAATTTATGTACAGATTTGCATACAGAGGAAAGTCCAAGAGAGATTGAAAGCTGGAGAGACTGAGTCCCTTTTCATTTCTTAGAGCCAACACAAACAGTAAGCTAAAGTCCTGAACAACATCACTAACACACCTTCAGTGGAGCCCTCTTAAGACCATTGCTAGATGTGACAGTTCAACTAAGTTGCTCATATATTGAGGCTATGAAGAAGTTTGCCAGTGAGTATCAAATGAACATGTTTTTCAAGAAAGATATGGGAAAAGCCTACTCTGCCATATGTGAAAGTCACCAAACAGACATCGACCTGGGGCCAGAGTTGGTGACCTAGATGTGAAAGCATCTACCCTGCATATGCCCTGTGCTTCCCAGATCCCTCTTATCCCCCAGCCCTGTGGAGCTAAATTCAGCAGGGGGGACTACGATAACTCACCACTCTGTGTGTGCATCATCAATCACTAGGAGGATCTTGGGTTTCTGGGCCACAGGAGGCGTGGGGCTGGCTGAGTGATCAATCAGTCCTGCAGCTGCTTGCGTGGTCTGCTTCATGGCGCTGGAGATGGAGCTGAAGATGCTGGCGCCAGTAGAGGAAGAGTGTGCAGGCTGCAGCGGCTGAGGATGCTTTCTCTCCATGGCAGGAGAAACCGGGGAGCTCATGGAGCTGTCAGGGCGCTGCAAGTCCATCATGTACCCATTGGGCAAATTTGCCACGAAACTACTGTCCGAGAGACGCCGCCGGAGGAAATTCATTGTTGCAGCGTTGTGTGGAAACCTTCTCACTGAGAGTAGGGCTGAACAATGGTGTCACCAGTCCTGGGGAATGTTTCTGTGTGCGTGTAGATACCTCCTTGAAATCCTGGTGGAGATATACACCTTAGTTTTTCAGCTGTATTTTCTTTCTCTCCTGTGAGAAGAGAATAAAAACCATGTATGTGAGATACATGCTGTCAGCATGAAATAAGAAAAACTCTTTTGGCTCTTAAATGGGTACCTAAGTCAACAATGAGACAAAAAAGTATTACTGGTTTCTATCCAGCATGCTATACTGGTACAGCCAAACAGATAAGTATGTTTCATGGCTCTCTCTCATCCCAAAATTTTCCTGGTTGGGACTGCTTAGGTGCTTACAATTTTATAACTGCTCATTATGGACAAAGAAAAATTACTCACTATAAATGTTAATTTTCAAAAGAGTAACAGCTTATTTCTGGTATTTTGTGTGCTGGAAATAACACATGGTTGTTACAGTGTAACCAGCAAATGACCAAAAGGATTAAAAGTTGTATAATCTTTAGCAGGTTTGTAAGCAAGCTTAAGAAAGGCCCTAAACTCAAAGAAAATGTAGAAAATAAATAGCAGAAAAATACACATCTTGATCAATTTCAGTGGCAGCTGCCCAAAGAAGTGGTAAATGCTCCATCCTTGGCAGTGTTCAAGGCCAGGTTAGACAGAGCCTTGGGTGACATGGTCTAGTGTGAGATGTCCATGCCCATGGCAGGGGGTTGGAACTGGATGATCTTAAGGTCCTTTCCAACCCAAAACTTTCTGTGATTCTATGATTCTGCTTGTTACTGTCCTGCTCTCTGCACTCAATTAGACTTCAAGCAAAGTGCCTGTTGCTGGTTGCTAATACAGCAGACTAGCTGATTTTACAAGTACACTTGTAGGATTTTTGCAGGTACAAGAAACTAGGAGTTTGTCCAATCCTCACATACTTTTTGTTCTGTTGTTGAGTTTTTTGGTTTGTGTTAAAAAAAAAGGTCTCTTACTCTGCTTATCTTTTCCAGTGGGAAAATGAGCACTGTGAAATATAACTACCTGGCTCTATTCTCTTGACCATAGTATGATGACTTTGTTTTCACACAGGACTCAAAGCTTTTCAGCAGTTAAATAATCTCATAGATTTAGGAGTTACTCTTAAAAAAATTATTCCTTGAAACCACTGCCCAGAAATGAGATTTCCCCAGTAATTCCTCAAGACCTTTTATCTGCTGAGACAAACTTTGAGTCTTGACCAAGGGCTCACTAACCAAGTGAGATTGAAGAGAAAAAGCCCACAACACATATTGCTGGTAAAACATCCATGTTTTTCAGGACAGACATATCTGCAGCAACAAAAGTGAGAGTTATCCCACGCATCATGTAGGATGAGTCACATGAGTTCCTAGCATCATTGTCAAATCATGCCCTAACCCCCTTCAAGTCGTTTTGAAGGAGCCCCCTACAAACACTGGAGGTCCTTGCCTTCATCTGCCTGCTTTGGCCTCCCTCACTGCTCACACTTGTCCTGGTCTCCAATTGCCTCCTGATAGTTTTTCCCAGTTGTTCCAAGAGAGCTTGTCATCTGTAAATCTCTCTGCTGGAGCTGTGGCTGAGAGCTCATGGTGCAACCAAACAGCTTTCTTAAAATAAGCTGTGATTTATTCTCACCCATTAGGATTTACAAAGCGTTAGAGATAAAATATTCAGACTTGTCTATGTCCATACCTCTCTTAGCCCCCAGAGCCTTAGGGAAGCTTGGATGAGCTTTCTGGGAGTCAGGGAGCTAAGAAAAGCTCCTTGGCACATGCTCACCAAATCATCTATCACCACCCTGAACCCATAGGCATCGGATCTCTGTGGAGCAGAGGGCTCCCTGCTGAAGCTGCTGACATTGCATCATTAGAGCAATTTTCTTTTGATTTCTCAGCCCTGGCAATGCAAGTCCTCTGACTTTGCCAGAGCCTGGAGGTAGTCTTTTCCCAGGGAATAGCTCAGGAAATCTTTAATGACTTCCTGCCACATTTACAGTTGATAACGTATCTCAAGTCATTGTGCTGACTTCCCGCCTGGTCCTGGCGCACCCTGTGGCTGCACATCATCAGCAAACGCATGCAGTGGTGAGCACTTCAGCAGCACAGACTGTTTATGCAGCAGTTGTTCCAAAAAGCAAGTAACATACAGTATCCATGAATTATGGGTTAGCTACTTAGCTCATGCATACACCCACCAAACACTTGGCCTGCTCATGTCCTGTTTCAGTAACTATGAGTGCCAGCATAGAACCACCCACTGTTACTTCTCTGGGTTAGAATGGAGTGGTAGAGCCTACAAAGACTCTGGGGATTTATATGCTACAGGCTGTATAAATATGCACTAGGATGTCCTCTGCTCAGGAAACTGTATTTTCTACCCTGTATGCTACACATAAGACAAATCCCCATTCTTTAATGACAATCCACTCAAGAATAGGTCCAGTTAAGAGAAGCATCCCAGAGATCTGTCTACCATTAGAGGGGCTTCAAGTGAGTATCCCGTTACTGTGCTTCTCTTGGAGGACCTTGGCGTTAACTGTCAAGACTGGGATGTAATTTTGACACCAGTCTCAGAAGAATCTGTTTTAGGACGAGACGCCTGCCCTTTGCATGCTTTGCACAACATCTCAGGGCTGCCGGTTCCTGCTGTGGCAGCTCTCAGCCACGGGAGGGAACCTGGCCTCAGCCATACAAGCTGGACAAGGTTCTTTTCAAACCAGCATCCACCAGGAGTTCCATTCACTTAAAAGCGCTTTTCTCCCACTGCCAGGTGCTTGCATTGCTGCTTCCTCCTGGGCGAGGTTTGCACTTTCCTTGTAAAGTACCAGCAAGTAAAGCAACAGGCTAATGCTCTGCCCTGCACTGAAGGAAAAAGGGCATGGAGGCACCTGGCATAGGGTGTCCCAGGGCTGGGAAGGTTCATGGTACCCTGTGAAGTGTACACAGGCATTTTACAACACAGGTTTCTTTACAACAAGCAATTTATCACAGTTATTGCAGGGCCATGACCACTTGCCTCCTGGACAAAAATATTTACATTGAGCCATAATTTTTTTCCACCAGGGGCTTGGTAGTGGAAGATGTTGCCCAGGAAATGCTAGGAGCTGGCAAAATTCTCCTGTCCATAGTTTGGGATGCTGCACCGAGGCTGGCCTTTCCCTCTGCTGGCTGGCACTGCCCCTGCTTGCTGCGAAGACTGGGCTGGGTGCTGCTGGCTTATGAAAGAAGGAGATAAAACCTAAGCAGCTAATGTCATGGGGAAATCTCCCTCCAGCAAAGCATGCAGAGGCTAAATTCAAACAGGATGGCACTGCTGCAGCAGATTGTAATGACTGGCTGCACTCTGGGATGGGGGATGGCAAACCCACCAGGAGTGTTGCCTTTGGATCTGTCAAAGTGGTGACAGAGACTGCCCTCCTCTTGTTATTTACATTTTTCTGATGAGCTGGGTAATGTAATTAAAACAGACTTTCCGTTTTTGAGTGAAGTTATTGGTAGCTTCATTGCATTGATTTATTGATAGCCATTAGTGCTGCCACAGAGACCTTCTCCACAATAGCAGCAGTGTAGACTAACAGTGGTTTCCTGTGCTTACTGAAAAAACCTCATGTTCTCTTTCTGCATCATGTACACTTGCTGTTATTTAACTTTCAGCAGCAGACATTTTCATATAGGTACAGGCTGAGTAGGTACCTGATTTTCCTGGTGCTTAAAACTCCCTGTGGACACCCTGAGGGCTCAGCATGTCAGGACAAATCTGGCTCTGTGCAGCTTTCACGGTATGCAGTTCTCACACAACATCCACCTGGTGTATTCACAGATCCTATGCTGGGAGGCAATTTGGGCTGTAACTTCAATAACGCCAGGACCTGACACCTTCAGAAGCAAGACAAATCTGCTAAGTAGTATTTTGTCACTCCAGAAGCAACAGGTATGGGAGCAGCTGAGTACACACCATCAAGTTGCACCTTGCCTCTGTGTACAGTAGTGTCTTCCTATGGCTCACATGGAGACAAGTTGCCTACTTCATGCTGTGGCAGGCATAAACCCACCTGCAGGAAGGCCTATAGCCCTGCACATCTGAATACAGCACACAGGCTACTTCCAGGTGAGGCAGCAGGTCCTGTTGTGCTCCTCAAGCTGCAATACAGCAGCTGCCTCCCACCAGGCAGGAGTAAGCTGCTGCTGTGTCAAACATCTGCTCATGAAAGCCAGCTGGAAAACAGGGGGCATCTGGGCCATGGAGCTGCAGGTCAAGGAGCTGGGCTATATTTCAGGATGGGGAAGTAATAAGTGAGGCATAGGAGTTAAGTCCTGAGGAAAGAAAGCAGGCAGGAGAGAGGGAGAGAGAAGGAGGAGGAGGTACAAGTAGAAAGGCAAGAAGTAAGCAGGAGTCAGCTTAACCAAAAGACAATGCAGGAACACACATAAATGCCAACAATAAGAGCACAGTCAGGGAATCAGAAGGAAACAATGTGAGCAACCAAGTGAAGTGAATGGAAGGTCAATTAGATCTGACCTTGAAAACAACAGCAAAGAGGCTGGCACCAGCAGCCCCTTATTATCACGCAATTTAACTTCCTGGCTGGTATTTTTGGAGGGGCAATGGAGGGTAAGCAATCTGCTCCCTCAGCATGCTGACAGCAGCCAGGCACCTACCTGCTTTTTCTCAAGGATGTACTCCACAGAGATGCAAGTTATCTCAGAAAACCTGTTGACATGTGTTAGAAAACAAGAACAAAACGTGCACTTAAACCTCTTGTGGGGCTGCTTTCTAATGTGCGGTAGCATCTACAGGGAACTAAACTCAATTGGCTGATGTCTGTTAACCATGCTTAGATTTCCCTGGAGCTTGTTATCTATGCTGTCAGGCAATGAACTGAGACGACCATGCCAGCCTGCATCTGATTCCTGCTCTTAACAGCCTCAATGGAGCAAAGCTGGAGGTGGCAACATGGAAAACAAATGCAAAGAGATCATCCTCCCACCTCACCATAAAGGACTGCACACTTACATCTGCCCCCATGGTGGATGGGAAGATGACGAGGCCTTCACTCGATAACAGCCACTTACTGATATCCCTCACCTACATTTCACAGATAGCCTTCAGCATACATTCAAGTTTTAAGGTAGTCTTTTCTGACTTCAGGCATATTGACACAATGTGGGAGTGGACTTCTATAAAGGGACAGCCATTTAGGGAGCTCCAAATCCAGCTGGATGGCTTACCACATATATTTTTAAAAAGAGGAAAGCAAGAGATTATTTATTATTGGCAAGCTTTCAGTGTTTCACCCTGAATGGCTTCAACACTCCCATGCTTGGCATAGCTTGGCATTTCTTGTGAAGAATTGATAGCAGAATGAAAACAATTAGTTCTGAAATGAATTGGAACTTTTGTTGCATTTTTACCTTGCTGGTCACAGTTTTGGACTCAAGAGGCTCATGTGTTCAAACATTTCTTGGTATTTTTCAGTGCAAGCTGAAATTCCATAAATCAGGGAATTGAAACAGTAGGAGTTAGGAAAACAAAAGGAAAAGGATACCCCACCAAACTGCCCACGTTTTGTAAACCTGAAGCATATATAAAAAGCACAAGGGTTGAAAAGACTGTATGCTGCCCCAAAGAACAGAGGAAAGCAGAGTTTCCCTGATGGTGTTCAGTTTGCAGAGGTTTCACAAGCATAACCAATGCAATGCAGCTTGAATGTAAACACTGGTGGAAATTTCCCAAAGCATGTGAAACTGCAGCATGAATGCCACCTAAAATCAGAAGGGTTTGTGCACTCTGATGCAGGAGACACCTAAAAATTGTGTATCTGCTATGACACCAGCAGAGCCGTGCTGCCTCTCCAAGGCAGTTGTAAAAAGTCAGGACCCTGCAGCTAGAGGGGGTGGTAGGACAGGAGAGCAGAAGCAAGAGGCATCAGGACAGTGATGCTACCCAGAGGCCAAGTTCCCTGCTGTGTATTAGTTGCTTCCCAGAATTCCACTTGCTTCCCAAATTCTTCACTACCTTTCACAGCAGCAGTTATTAATTTCATTTGGAAATATGATCTTTAACAGTTTTAGCAAGAAACCAGTGCCCTGTGCATCCAGTTTCTCTGTTTATAGAGAACTCCAGGGATGCCAGGAGGTCTCTATGAGAAACTAATCACTTTACAATATCAGGCATGCTTTCAGGACTGATACATATGAAGGTGCTGCATTCTTGTAGACAAGAAATCCCATCTATTCTGTTGGGCGGCTCTTTATCCAGAAAAGTGTGGGCTTCACAAATCTTACTTGTATTTTCAGTTTGCAAAGATGTCAGTGCTTTCTATATAGCAGTTTTACCATAGGGGGTTTGCCTTATCCTGAAGATAATGGGTGTGCACATACCAAACTGAGTGCCAATGGAACCATTTCCTAAGAGCTACACTCAGCATAGAAAATGAGTTAGTCTCTTTCCTCTTCTGCCTATTACTTCCTAATGGCAGGCAAGGAAAAGAAGGGAAGAAAATAGAGTCTTTAAAATGACAAAATGTCATTGTAAGACAATCACGCTTTCAGGTAGATTGCAAAGGAGCATGACTAAAGCCATGAACAGTCAAAAATTTTCTTGTAAAAATAAATCTGAATATTGTGATAATAGTCCATGGCTTCAATATCCACAAGAACAAATTATGATGTGCTGCTTCTTAGAAACAATATATTATTTCCTAATTTTATTCTCACTGTGGAAATCCTGTTGGCACCTAAAGGCCACAGTGCTGTCTCAGTGGTAATATCCCCTTGTCAATGAGCTTAGGGAGATCTTCTGTGGCCCATCTCTCTTCAACATCAATACTTGCTTACCAGCAAAATCAGATGCTGCTCAACTGGAGCAGGCAGTATGGGGTAAAGAAATCCCATGCTTATCCTTGAATACTACAGAGTCCTCTCCATAGGAAAGTCAGTTGAGTTGGCATAATGTCTCCATTTCTTATTTCCCTAGAGTATTGTGATCATTCCCACTGTGAACAATACCAACACTAATGCTTCCATTAAGGCTAATACACACATGTCAAAGTAGCTCCTCATGATTCTATTAAAGAAAAGCAGGAGAAAGCAGTATAAACCAGAGAATCTGTAGAGATAAATGCTCTGCATATTAGGGAGGTGAAATTATAAGAAGAAAGCAAGCAGGACTCTGAAGCTCTCATCTTTTTCTTCCCAGTCTTGGATCTGACACAGTTCATGTTGTGTGCTTGCGAGACATGCTCTAAGCTCCCTGCAGTAACCATGCGAGTCCTGATTTCATGATGATAAGAGTGAAAGCGGCACCAGACACGCTGTTAATAGAGCAGGGATTTCCTTCAGCTAAGAGACCCTTTGCTTTGAAGAGTGCTGATCTGAATAAAATCAAGAAGCTGGATGTATTTAATATGTAGGGCCTGCCAATATGCATTAGGGCTCATCCAGATAAAAGATGCCTAGGGGCCTGACAGCTCACAGGTTCTCAGAGGAAACTGCAGCAGCCTGCCCAGTGCTAATGGGGCTCCTGTTTTGATTATCATCATACACACTTCCTCATTCCTATGCCTTGCCTTTTTCTTTCTATTTCAACTCTGCCACAATAAACTAGTTATTCAAAATGGAGATGAACAGAATATTTTGTTACTACAGATTTAACTAGATATGTTGGGGGGAAAAAAACATGCTATGGCTCATGAAAAGGAAGAAACAATTCACTAAGATTTCTTAATAGACATCAAATACGTTATTATTCATTAACTGATCATGATCAAAGGAATTTTCTTTGGAACACAAATTGTATTATTTTTCATGTGTTTAAGATACAAATGGATTGCATATTTCCAGATAACAGCTTCAAACACAGCTCTGCAATTCTTGCATCACTGCTTCTAACTCACCTAAAAATACTGCAAAAATCTGATTTCTTTCTCTAAATGTTCTATGCTTCTGGGGATTAAATGTTTTCCTTCAAACACATGAAGCCTTCTAAAATATCTGCTAGCGCATTCCATCTAAGTTTTACTGCTGTTTGCACCCACCCCTTTTCTCCCACTTGCACCATTCCAAACACCACCATATCCCAATTTTGCAGATTTTTTTTTCCCATGTGGCAATGAACTGCTTATAATACTTGAGATTCACTTAACCTGATTGTGTGAACAGCAGATAGCTGGAAAAATAAAGACTGTAATTTGCCTTCGTACAGGAAGGTGCTCATTTGTTTTCTAACATGTGCCCATCTCATGTAATAGCACTTAGTACAAAGAGAATAGTTGAGAATATGAGCACATTTACTGATGTATTTTGATGATGGAGGAGCAAGACAATATTTTACTGTACTCTGGTGAAGATTTCTGACATGATGATAAGATGCCAAACTCTTGCATGTGATGTAGAAGTGGAAGAAGATTGAATGGCTAGACCATTCTCCCGAAAGAGGCAGAGAAAATGGGGCTGGTAGACCTTCATCTGGAGCAATGTAGGGGTCTAGCTAGCTATCTATGTCTGTCTCAAGCTCCATGATGATCAGCTCAAAATGTGCTGATTATTTGTAGGATACATTTTTCTTCACCTTTTGCATCATTACTGTTGATTACATGGAGACACATGGAAAGCTGTGTGAGTTTGTGTAATACATTCCTTCTGTTTGCACTTCTCACCCTAGCAATGGTTGCAGTCTCCTGTCCCAGAGATAGACTGAGCATCCGAGCCTTTGCACCATTGCCAGTGCCTGCTTCCCAGCTGCAACCTCAAAAGTGCCCATGAGATCCTGCTCCAGCATGGTGGCAGGTTGGAGCTGCAAGGCAGATATATTTGCGGTGCCAGCAGAAGCCTGTGCAGAACTATCAGAGGTTAAGTGGTTTTGCTTCCTTAATAAAGCATCTGGCCACATTTCAAATGCCATTTAAGAATATTTGTCAGCATCATAGGGATGCTGACAAAGAATTGCATCACTAGAGGTACACTGCTATAACTAGGAAGTATGTTTTAAAAGTTTAATCATAAATTATTTCCCTATTTTATTTCACTAACTGTCCTTTACCAAGTTATCTTCTCTCCTGGCTCCTGTCTGCTTGCTTATCCAGACTTTGCATCTCCATAACTGGACACAAACGCCAAAGACTATGTTTAGTCAAAAAGCATCAGACAATACTATACATGAGTGTGGGAACTGGAACAGATTCTTGACCTAGACAAAGTCCTGAGAGAGTAGACTGGTGGGCTACGCCTGGGCACAGAAATGAAGCACAATGTGATTTTAACAGAGTCCTCTGCCATCAGCCTGGGGAAAGGTCAGTCAATGTCAGTGCTTGGTCTCCTCATTTAAGAAGACAAACTTCATTTTGTAGAACGCAAAGCTACCATAGTGCTTAGCTTGCATGCCTCCATGCTGCAGTACTGAACCAAGCATGAGAAGATTCAAAAGCTCTGGTTCCATTGCTGACCAATAGTTGAATTACAAAGCTTTTAAGGATTATAAAATTGGCCAGCCTTTTTCAGGAACCAAACCACCAAGCCTTTCAGGAGCTGTAGCCGCCATGAGCAGAGGGGAAACATCAGCTTTGTTGGAGGAATGAATGTGACATTTGGAACAATTTTGTAACTGGGAATGTAAAGGGTTGATCTGCACAGCTATTTTAGTTTCTCTTACTCCCATACTCGCAGAGCTTCTTTCCCAAAGGAGAGAAGAAAGGGAAAGAGGAGCAGGGAGAGCATTTAAGAGCTCTGCAGCTGGACAGCCCAAGCAGGGCACAGTGGAACTCAAGCATGAGATGGCACGAGCTCTTCCTGGGTACACACAAAAGTACAGTCTAACTGGCTACAGAGCATGAGCATTGCAGTAGGCAGAAGACATCCTACAAGTGTCAGACAGAAGTTACCTAACACCACATTGCGGCCTCCCTTTCTGTATCTGTGTCCTGACCAGAAGGACAGGTAGGCAGCTGTTATTTATGTATAATTACATGATGAGTTAGCTAATGGTAGCAGCAGCATTCCTAAGTATTCCTATTCCTCTATGGGACAATGTGTATTTGATCAGAGCTAAAGTGATGAGGCCCAAGTGATTGAAGAAAATAAGATGTGCCTAAGGGTGGACTGTAAGATCAGCTGGAGTCCAAAACAAACTCAGCAGAGCTCTGAGTAATAGCCTGAAAGCTGCCTTGCTCTGCTGGGTTTATTTTCAGCACTTGCCCAGACCAGTTCTTGCCTGAACCCTCAAGCTCATAAGGGTCAATGGGTTTAAAACTTCACCATGTTGAAACTGGCCACCACATCACTTTGTCATCTCTATTGCAATCACAGAACTGGTTAAAAAAACACAATCCAGACAACCAAACTCAGGGCACAAGTTCTTACCTTCGAGATTTCAGAGGTGGCATGAATGGCAAGGTGTTAACTACAGAAGGCTGAGGAGGTATGTTTATTCCCTTCAGCTTTGCACAGAGCTATGCACTCAAGGAAGCCTGGTCTCCCCCTGTTAAGATGGCAAGCTGAATTCTGCCTGTGCTTACACTTGCATATTCAGTGTTTTCCATTGAAATCAGCAGAGCTGATATTCCTGCATGTTGCAGTATGGCAGTCAGTGCATTAAAATACACAAAACATTATTCTCTATTTCAAGACTACACACAAAAGGAAACCAGTGTTACTTTGTGGATAGAAAGAGTGGCTCCTTTCTCTATGTTTTTTTCTTAGAGCTTTTGTACTCGAAGCACATCATTTAACTACTTTGTGCCTTAGCATGCCTGATTGTATAATGATATTTCCTTTAAATAACAAATGGAAAGGTTAAACTGGGTCAAGTTTGAGAGAGGCTGAGATGCATGGTGATATAAATACAGACTGTAGAGGTGCTCTATAATATACAAAGTAAGTAGATAGGCTGAGAAAGTTGGGGCTGTTCAGGCTGAAGAAGAGAAGGCTGCATGGAGACCTCATAGCAGCCTTTCAGTATCTGAAGAGGGGCTATAGGGATGATGGGGAGGGACTCTTCATTAGGGAGTGTAGTGACAGGACAAGGGGTAATGGTTTTAAACTTAAACAGGAGAAGTTTAGATTGGATATAAAGAGGAATTTCTTTCCTGTTAGGGTGGTGAGGCACTGGAATGGGTTGCCCAGGGAAGCGGTGAATGCTCCATCCTTGGCAGTGTTCAAGGCCAGATTGGACAAAGCCTTGGGTGGCATGGTTTAGTGTGAGGTCTCCTTGCTTATGGCAGGGGGGTTGGAACTGGATGATCTTAAGGTCCTTTCCAACCCTAACTATTCTGTGATTCTATAGAAGCTGTTTAAAACTGAATCTACCTTAAAATTGTATTACTTTTTAACATGGGAGAACATACAGAGCTCTCAGCTCAAATGAGAGCTTCTGAGGTCACTAGAGTCAAGTTTCAGAGCTGATCACTACAAAAACTGTTGTGGATACCTGGAAGATGTTATTTATGTAAGAAAGTAGGTTTTGGGTGATTTTTTATAAATAGGCCAGGTTAGACAGAAAGCCCTCTGTTCCCTTTCTTATCTACTCCAATTCAAACCAGTATCCAAACATGGCTCGGTGATAGGGTTATAAAAATCTGATATCATCACTGGATTCCATCAAAGGAGTACATCACTTGCACACATTGGTGATAGCTCCTGCACATTGACATGTATTTTCCCAAGATGTGCAGGAAGATCCTGGTTAAATCACTTCATATGGGAATTCACATGTAAAACTAGGGCAAGAGAGGGTCATATTGTGAGCACTAATAATAATGCATCATAACAAATATATAACTATCTTTCATTATTACCAGTTTAAACACTTCCTCACTTCTTACTTCATCTCTTCATTGTTTGTATCTCATTTCTGAAAGAGGATAATTGCTTTGGATCTCTTCAATTACAACTAAAGCACTGCAGAGCACTTGTAAAAAATCAAATAGGTTTGAAGACTGGGATCGTTGAGCTTGGCCTCCCATGCAGTGCAGCTTGTGTAGTTTCTCCCAACAGCTCCTGCCATGAGTTTCTCATTCCTGCTTGAAAAAACAGCACCAAGACTAGTTTGTAAATACTCACTGGTGTGGTCCAAACCACGCTTATATCACTAGTGCACCCCCACTGCAGCAAGAGCAAATCAGCAGCACCCTGAAAGCCTGAGTGAAGAAAACAGCATTTGGTCTGACTGTGACAAACCCTCAACTTCAGCAGGGACTGCATGACCATATGATACC
This sequence comes from Agapornis roseicollis, assembly GCA_002631895.1. Classification (NCBI taxonomy): domain Eukaryota; kingdom Metazoa; phylum Chordata; class Aves; order Psittaciformes; family Psittacidae; genus Agapornis; species Agapornis roseicollis. The sequence goes on from NDXB01009153.1 coordinate 126,923, forward strand.
CCAACACAAAGACACTTGCTTAAGAAGAGCTCAGATGTTCACTCTGTAACGCAGCTGCTATCTCCTGGGCAGCTAAGTCATGAGCAGCAGCTGCCGCCAGTGCATCATCTGCAAGGCTAGTGAGTGCCTGGCAGCATTCCTGAGCTCATGTAAAATCACCTGAGCTGTTTCTACACTTTGTGCTACCCTGAAGGTTGAACAAGAAACATTGCCAAGTGATGCAGGAGATGGCAGCTTGTTTGACAGCCTTGGCCCTGCCCTCCCTCTGCCTGTTTGTCACTGAGCCTCACAGCAGAGCCCATCCCCTGGGGCTGCTGCCAGCCATGGCCCACCAAGCTTTCTTTGAAAGCAAGCACCAGTGAGGCTGCAGATTTCAGTCAAATTGATGGTCTTTGCTGGCATCTCTGTGCAATCACAGCACCTGCCTGATGCTCCTTAATAACAGTGCTTAAAAGCATAAGAGTGTATTCATTTGTCACCACCTACTCTGCTCTGGGAAAATATACTGGTCTCAACAGCATCACATGAAGCCAACCAGCTACTGCTTCTATTAGTCCAAGGTGTGGGAGGCTCTGGAGAAAGCTGCAGTTGTAGATGCCTCACTAAGAATTAAACCCTGTAGGTGTCCTCTCTGTTTTCAAGCCAGAGGACAACTACCTCAGAACTACCTCAGGGTCCTCAGTCATCTAACGACCAGATGGAAAGGAAGATAAACTGACAGAGGCAGAGCTGAAGGTGAAGGTTCTTCTGAACAGAAGCACTAAGGTCTTTTCACCCATGGCTGTATGGGAGGAATTACAGTTCAGGGAAACATATGGAGCTGGGCTAAGAATGGTCCGGTTGAAAATACTTTATTTGTAGGAGTAGGTTGGAAACCGGGCTGCTCATTTCAAAGAAGTTTTGCCACTTCAATACATTTTTTTCTCCAAAGCAGCACGACAAATATTCCAAAACTTCTTGTAACATTTACATGTTACATCTAGTGTCAAATATCCCATTCATTCATAGGCTTCCTTTTCCAAACATATTTTCAAAGATAGCATTTCTAGAACCTGTCTCATAGCTTATGAACTGTGGTCTTTCAAGGGAGAGATACACTGAAATGTGGCTGGCTGACTGTTTCTAATAGTGGGATTGAAGGAGCATCATATATCACAGGTTAGTAGCATATTACTGTTATATCATTTATTACAGGCAACCAAAGCCAGTCACAAAACCTTTCTCTCCAAAAGATGAAATGCCATAGCAATGTAGAGCTCATGTCTTGTATCTTCCTCTGATTATTGCATTACCTTTACTGGAGCATTTACCAAAGTTCTATAGTGTGTGCAAGTTAGCAGAAACAGAAAAACTGCTATTTATTTAAGTGGCAACTATCTCAGAAAGCAGAGAGTCAATTCCTTCCCTTCCAGCTCAAGCAAAATTCCCATTAACTTCAGAAGGATTCTCACTGGAAAAAGTTTGGGGTTTGGATTCAATCCCTCTCTCTTGCTGACTGCAATGGAAGGGAGATTATTTTGCACGGCTGGCATGACATTTGTGGGAGATGCCAGCTAGTGACTTCAGAAGGTCTGTGACTGCCCTGGATGATGAAGGCATCACCCTGCTCTTCCTGTGAGTTGCTCCTAAGGAGGGGACAATAATTATGCAGCCTGACAGTGGGGCTCAGCAAAAGAGGTGTCACTTTCTTTCAAGACAGAGGCATGACATGTAAAGCCAGAGGCCTGTGACCTGTGACCAAGAGTCAGAGACATCAAAGAATCTTCTGGGAAAACCCTCCCTTCACATTAATAGGGATTGTCAGTTCTAGCTCTTAACAGGCTTCTCCTTGTGTTTCTTAGGAGCTGGAGCACTGAATGACCTCAAGAAACTCTCATACATGAAACTGCCCCTGTGGGGAACAGCAGGGGAAACCCTGACTGAAAGGCTGTGTTGAATTATTAACATTGCCCAGAGTAAACCAAGGTAACCTTCATGTTAATTCTTGTCAGCCTCTTCCAGTTTTATTATGAAACAGTCCCCCCGCCCCTCACCTCGCCTACTCTTCTCTCTCCTGTTAAAAGACACTTCACATGGCTGCTGAAGTAAGAAAGCCTGCCCGCAAGATTAACTAAATACACACAGGCCTATTTTAGATAGATGCATCGAGCTAAATACAGCATCCTTGAGCTGCTGGAGGGAATGCAGCACTTCATCCAATCCCTCTCACCAAAGAGCACTAATGCTTCAGCAACCAGAGGGGAAATACAGGCACTAAGTCTCATCTTCAAGCAACAAACCCCAAAACTTCAGGGCTAAAAAAAGAACAAATGCTTCCTAACTTGTCACATTCTTTGGTTTTGTCAAGCCCACTTCAGAAAACAGATGGGTGCTGAGTGTGTTTCCCTGCCCACGTGTATGTCCACCACCCATGGCAGCTGCCTGTGATGGGCACAGTGCACCAGAGGTGCATGCAGTGACTCAGAAACACCCACTCCATCACCTGTGGGACCATGTGATTATTCTTTATCCCAAAACTCCATTTTTTTTGTTCACTGCACTACAGCAATGCCTATAAACCACTGCACTGTGTTGATAAGCTGAATACTCATGATAAGCTGAGAATACTCCTGATTTTCTTGACTTCTTTCTCTGAGAAGGATCTATATTTTCTAGCATCTTCCTCTAGAGTTTATCAGCTTGTTCTGTAGAGTCAAGCGAACATGTTTCTGCAGCTGAGAAAGTCTTTAACATATTCCTAGGCTACAATTTTCTGTAGGGCTGTTCAGCCTTACTCTAAACCGAGCAAATCAGATTAAAGTGGAGGAGGAAGATGACAGTGTAACGGATATGTTCACTGTATTATTCAAAAGAAGGCAACCACAGAGGGGCCAAGATACATATATATATATAGGTATAGATATATATTAAAAATAATACATTTTCTCTAAAGAAGGAATGTTACTATATTTTAAACAACAGATTTTAAAGGTCTGAATCATCTTGGATCTGAATATTCTGCTGCTATTGGTTTTGCTTTTCTAATGGCCCTGTGTAAATATGCTTGTGTTTGCTTATGAAGTTAATTTAGTGCTGGTGAAAGTCTATCAGTCTTTTTAGATTAAAAATGGTTTATATTCACTATATAAGAGGTATGGCACAAACATTTCTGGCTGGATTTTTTCCACCAAGCTTGGAAGTCCTAAGTCCCAGTGGAGTGGGACTTTCTCCATTCACTTGGAATGATGCATCATTAACCTCTTACTTTGTTCCAAGTAACGTGAATGGCTTTAGCAATCACTTTTACCAAAAGTGGCTTATTATTATCTTTTCTTGAACAAGTTTGTGGTTTTAAAGGCCTAGACCCAGCAAGTTAAAACAATATTTCATTCTGTGTTTCTGCCATTGTCAATAAAATGTAAAATTAAATCATGTAGAGCTTGAGGTAACAAACTTTTTAGACTCCAGGGAGATGAACAAACAGCCATTTCAAACCATGAAGAGCAGGCTGAAGACACTGGTTGACATCTTTTAAAAGGAATTAATATGTGTGTGTTTGTTCCTGTGTATGAGAAGAAACAGGGAAGCCCAAGTTTTTACATGCTTCCATCCCAGCTGAAGTGATCTGAAGGCAATACTCCCAATTTCAGGAAACCTGGAAAAGGGGCTTATCTACCCCATCCAATCTCCTTTGTTCCCCATTTATGATAGCCCACCGCATAGTCTTTCTCCTACTTTTCCAAGGTCATCTCATTATATTTTTTCCCTTTTATGAGCAGAGTCTGAATTACAAGCATGTGCCCCGGGCTACCTTTCCTGTGGCCAGTGTAGTCTGCTAGTGGCAGCGAACTCATATTGAAAACTTGCTTTAGTGTTTGATCTGTCCAGAGCCAGTAGGATGATTTCTCATTAAACAGACAGTGGATGAGTGTCTGGAATCTGACAGCCACTAATACAGGCATCGTTAGTTCTGCATAATCACTTAATTTTCCTTAATAACCATATTATAAATATATATAAATTGACAGTACTGAACTGGTAACAAATCTGCTACAATTGCTAACCAGATCTCTGCTGTTTGTCAGCATTCAAGAAAAATTTCATTACATTTACTATCCCTAGACAAGATAGGAGAATACCACAGCCAATCATGAAAGACAGAAAGAAGTGAAAAACTACCCAGAATGGATAGCAAATCTTACTGACTGCTTCAACAGAAAGGAAACCATTTTATCCCACAAATAACATATCTAGAAATTGGAAGGTTTCTATTTGGTCTTAGAAAGTCTGTTTGAAGACTTATGATCCAGTGCTTTGTATATCTCTAGGGATAGAAGCCAGCCAAAAATATGGAGGCCTGGGGGTAGAAGAGAAACACTGGAATGAGCAAGGGGAAAGGGTACAGGAGGCAGAGCAGTGATGTTGTTTGAAAGCAAATGCTCCTGCAACAGCTCTGGAAATGTCCTGGGTGTTTTGTTTGACATTTCAAGCTAGCAATTTCACCTACCCATAGATTATCAGACCAAGTTATTGCACCTTTATCAGGTACTAATTGCATCCAAGTCACTGCACCTTTATCAGGTACTAATCATATTCGGGCCAGGGCAGCTCCTTGTTATCTCCATCTGGGAATTCTGAGTTTATTTGCTTAGCTATTAAGGTGTCAATAAAGGGATTTTTAGCCTAAAAAGAAAATTAAAAAAAAGAATAAAATATCCTGGAGTGAGGCATTCTGAAGAGTTTCCAGGCTGACTAGAAGGTGATCCTACATGCTTATAGACAGCAGCATCCTCTGAGGGCAGAATTCCACAATGCAATATACCAGGCACTGAGGGGAGAATTCCACAGTACAATATACCTCAATACAATATACGCAGTAAGAACCTAAATCACTTTTTCCCCCCTCTTTTTCTCCTTTTTTTTTTTTTCTTCAAAAAATGAAGATAATTGTTTTCTTTTCTTGCCAGAAACTACAACATAAATGACATAAATACAAGGAATGTTTGAAAGGCAGTATGAGATTTGCAAGGTGAAAGAAGCCTGAATTAAATGTTAAAATTAAAGAAACAGCCTTTATTACAGAGGAGTTGTGAAACTTAAGGGCATTATGTTTCAGTCCTCTAGGGTAGAATTCATATTACAATTCTCAGAAGAGCTCTTGCTCACACATCAACAGGGGAGAGCCAGTACTGTTTCTGCCCTTTCGGG
>NDXB01009153.1:132215-199003 GCA_002631895.1 Agapornis roseicollis
GGGGGGGGGGGGGGGGGGGGGGGGGGGGGAAAGATGATGGAGATAACACTGTGGCTAGTTTGCTGTCATTAGCATTAACATCAATAAAGAGCACAATTTTTGCCACCCATCATGTCCCTCATTACTAGAGGGCACAACCTTCCAGCCTCCACCCAAGAAAATGATATCATTGCATGAATTAATCATCTGGGCAATTAACAGCAAAAGGGACCTCAGGTTTCCAGCACTGTCTCTGGCATCAGTGAATTGGCAATGACGTAAGCTTCCCTGGGAATACATTGGCGTTTTGCCTGATCCTGAGCCTTGGTGTTGACTCTGAGGGCAGAAGCAAACAATGAAGTCACCCAACCGGTGATAAAAGCTGCAAGCCAATGCCAGGTTACTGCTGCTGCAGCATCAGAGGGATGCTCCTCCTGCCAAACCCTGTCATGTGCCTATCCCAAGGAAGATGAGTATCCCAAAACAGTCAAGTGTAAATGGCTTCCTCTGATGTGCAGAGGGATGGACTTTCCAGGCAGGCTGAGTATCTGCCTTCTTTTTAGTAAGGACAGGCTTCTGCTCTGCACCTGAAAGTTATGCAACCTTTTGCAGTATGTGTATAAACAGGTTATTTAGTTATTCCTCTGTTCCTGGGGAAGAAATGGGAAAGTTTATTTTGAGATGGCCAGGCTTCTTTCGCATCAGTTCTTAGCTTGCTCTGTTGCTGTGAGCACTTTGAAAGTTGGAGTCAAATTCAACTATGACCATGTTTTTTCTAAGAGAAGCTGAAGGACAGGAAAAGCATGAGAAATCAAGCCCTGTCTTAGACTTGTATTTCAGTCAGGTGTTTCAGGTGAGATGAGTTTTCCATTACCAAACAGGTGGAGCCTTTTTGTACCTGTGCTAGCTGAGTGCCCCTTTGGTCTCACTTGGGCCATCTGCACAAACTGTGAGACAAAAGGAGTCAGACTCAGCCCACTATCCCCAGCAGCGCATCCCAGAGACTTCAGGAGAGCATGGAGGTGGTCTCTGACAGGAATATCATTTGGGTTTGTATTTTCCCATCTTCAGGGCATGTGAGAAAACCACAATTAAAAAAAAGAAAGGAATTCAGGTAGGGGAAAATTGACCCTTGATAAATGAAATTTGGCGTCATGGAGGCAGGAGAACTTATTTGGCAAACAGGTTTGGTTAATCTAAGACAAGCCATTTTCTTGCTTTTCCCTTACTGCTCTTTTCAGAGGGAGCCTCTGGCTATTGCCTACTGAAATCACAGAATAAGCATATCTCCCTCAGCACTCATCATAGGAGTAAGTTTCCAACTGAGATGAGATATCCACAGGTGAGCAACATTGTGTCAACAACACTTTCCTCTGGATCCTAGCTTAAAAAAGAATTTGAGTAGGGGAAAGCATATGAGAAGCAGACAGACCTGTTAATGCCTTACAGCAAGCTGTGATCCCATTCAGGTTAGTGACTTATGTTACCCAGCCTGGGACAGCCTTGATTTAAAGGCTTGCAAAGATGTAAGCTGCAGAAGGGCAATTACAGCATCATCAGTGCAAACAACATTCCCTGTCTACACAGCTTAATACCACTTGTCACATTGTAATCCAGCTTCCCCTACCTGCCTTGTCTGTTTAGCAGTCACTTGTTATCAAAGCAAACCCAGCAAAACAAAAGAAAGGGCAGGGGCTAATTTGCTTCATGTGCTCCTGCTCTTCCAGATAACATTAATTTGTGGGCTCTAACCTGATCCTCAGTGATGCTCGCCCTTTCTTAGCATCATTAAAAGGCAAATAAGAAATCTGTGGAAGCAACCCTATAGGTTATCACTTAAGCAGCATGAAAACAGGAGGGTTTGATCCTCAGTTCTTCTGGCCAGATAACCTGTCCTGATTCCCCTGCCTTGCTTTCCAGGTGTAGCTGGCTCTGCAGGCAGGATTAATCCACTTTCCTACTCACTTGCACTCTCCATGGTGGAGAATCTGATTACGCAGATTGCTTGCAATTTATCTCCACCTGTCACGACTAATGCTTCATTCTGACCTCCTCTTTCCCATTTTAACATCTCACTGCAGGTCCAATACATACACAAACAGATGCACACGCACTTGCTCTTTTTTAATGGCAAACAGCTCACTAAGAACCTCAGCATTTCCATTTTTAATCGAACCAGAAAGCACAACTGTTTCTCCCACACTGCCCATGAGGTAATTTCTCCCTTTTGACTCCTTTCATTACATTTATAATTCATAGGCTTCCTACGTTGCTGCTTTATCCACATAAAACATAGGCATCTCCATACAGACACGCACAATGAACATGCAATGTTATAAACCCCTGCAGCACATATAAAGACAAAGGCACAAGCTACATGCACTGAGCAAGTGCCACCACATGCATTCCTGTTCTCTCCAAACCCTGCAGGAAAACGCTGCCTGCAGAGTGCTTTCCTATAAACAAAATCAGCCTTGCAGCACAGGGTCAGTACATGAATCTGGCAAATGCTGTTCCCACTCGTTCCCTTACCTTTCCTTATTCTGCTAATTCAGAGGCCCTGGACTGAGTTGCTTTCTCTCCTGCACACAAACTGCCAGTCCCTCCTGCTTCACATTCACAGCACACTAGCAGGATTCACCGTCATCCCATTCTGCTGGATCCTTATCGCCCTATTGGCCAAGGCCAGACAGTAAATTCAATTAGGCTCCTCCTTATAACTATATTATCACAGGAACAGGATGAATAATTTAGTAAAACAACAAGGGTGTGCAGGCTCTGGTGTCACAGACTTCACCCCCACTGGCAGGCTTTTATCAGACAGAGGCGGGTAAAGAAACCAGAATCTGTCACCCTCCTGAAAAGGAGACCTTAGATTACCCGCTTGTATTTCTCGTTCTATCCCTCGTCTTCCTCCCACTAAAGCCATGGCATTCCCTTTTTATTGTTGTACATCTATGCTCAGCCCATCACAGTATTTTCCTGGTGAATGGCCATTACTGTCTTGGTGGATGCAGAGATTTCTGTCCAGGCAAAGCAACACCGCAGCACTTCAAACACTTTGCCTCTTCCTTGAATACAAGGTGTGAGAAAAGAATAAAACCATTCTGCAGAAGGGAGTGACAAGACAAGCGGATCACAAGGAAATGGGAGAGTCTGCCTTGTATCACGACATCTTCTGTTCAGCAACTGCGCTGTCATCCTGTCAGTTCAGTCATCCAAAGGATGCAAGTACATGGTTCGCACTGCTTGGGGAATGTGATTTCGCATGCCTGCTGTGGGAGTTTGAATCCGCACATCAAAAGAAGCACACGGAATTGACAGTTTTCCCTCAGACCAAATGACTAAGCTGTTCTGGTTTGCCTTTTTTTTTGTTTTTTATTCCCTGACCAGAAATCTGTAGTGACATCTAACTGTGCTTGTATTTTCCAAGAAACAGTTTTCCCCAAATGAACAAAATAAACATTGCTCTTTTTCCTCAAGTTATGCTTTGTTTGAAGAGTTACAGAGCACTGCAGCTTCCCTTAACAGGGTCACCACTGTCTAAATCAAGCTTCAGATCACCTCTTTTGCCTGTTACCACTTCAGTTTTATTATGGGACTGGTGCTGGAAGTGGAGGAGCTCAGTGGAACAACTCCTCCCACCTCAGATCAGACCAAGCAGTCAGAAGGCTTTCTAATGACCACTGACAGCAATACTGAAAGCTATTGCGAATACACGTTCACAGGTACAGTATTTACAAACAGCCACCTCATTCCACTGTAGCTGAAAAATAGGCAGGATGAAGAAGTCATTCTTCCCTCGTAGGAGCCTGTGTCCCTCAAAGTCCAAGAACACCCTTCCCACTCTGCTTCCCCTGTCTAATATTTACTCAGCAGAGTCTATATACTTACTACCATAATAATGTGAGGTTCATATTTGCACTAGAGCCCAAACTCCTTCGAGCAACTCCTACACCAGCTCTCAGTTTGGCTCCTCTCCCAGGACTGCCTGGCTCTAGAGGCAGTAGTGACATGAGATTGAAGTCAAGCCCAAGTGCCAGCATAGATACAAAGGCAGACCACCACGATCAGAAGTTTTTCTAAAGGCGATGTCTTTCTTTAGGCACTGTCTTCATGGTGAAGGACTGGCAGGAGACTGGGATGACATGTGACTATCGCCATCTTCTTAACTGTGAGGCTGTCCTTATACTGTCAAAGCTCCAGTGCAGGATGGACTCATCCTGCCTTCCCCAGGAGAACAGGGCACAGGAATGGTGAATGTTTTTGTCTTTCCCACTGAGTTTAAGGTGATCTAAGGAGAGAAAAATTCTCAACCAAATTGTTGTCTTTGTCTGTTATGGATTTCCCTACCACAAAATATGACAAAACTGCCCTCCTGTTCCTGGAGATGCTTCTCTTTAGAAGAATGGCAGCTGCTTTTTTCCTCCTCCTCTTTCCCTTGCAGCCATCCAAACTTTTAAGAGCTTTTGTTTTAAAGGAAACCTTGAATTATGCACTTGGGGACATCTTCAGAGCAATTAAATTAAGCCATGTGGCAAGTTGCCCAAAGTCACTACCAAAACCCAGGATATTTTAGCATCATTTACTGTAGAGTTTTTACATGATGCTTACTTAAATCACAAAGAAAGCAAATTAGGCTGTTGCTATGACAACTAGAGAATCTGCTCAAAATTCAGGAGATGCTGGGGAGGGGGAAGAGCTCTTTACAGGAGACCTCTGCATCATGAATATGGCCCTTGGTTATCAAATCACTTTCAAGTTAATTCCTAGCATCAAAGCCTCCCTGACAAAGGGTTTAATAATTGAGAGCAGAGCTTTGGCACAAACCAATTCTCTCAGTACGAATGTGAATTTATTTCTGGTAAGAGGTGCTCAGCCAAAGGGTGCACAGAGCAATAACAGAAGTGGCAGCAGTAGTACATAAACACACGAGGCAGGGTGGAAGACTTGGCAGGAGGCTTCACTGCAGACAAGCACTGAATAGGAAGGCAGATCATGACTCTGTGATGCAGTAAAGGTAAACAAGAACACTGACAGAGTAGATGGGGAAGAAGAGAAGGAAGCAGGGTCCCAGCTTCTGCTCATGGAAACCCTACGGAAATTGGAATAAGCTGAGCAAAGTCTTTTGCCAACCCCAAGAAATGAATTAAAGCAAATAAGAGACCAAAATGGCAAAGACAAAAAGAAGGATCAGAGGTGTCAGAGGAAGCTGACAGGCTGAGCAAATGAAAGATAGGCTACAAGAGTTCTTTTTCAGGAATTAAATCCTTGGTAGGACTGCTGAATATTTTCCATCAAAGCTGTATCTTTGTGTAATATTTTTTTTCCAGCTAAACAATCTTTTCTGTTACAAGCCTTCTAAGAAAATCATTATTTTAGTAGAAACTTTTCAGTGAAGTCTTTTGGTTCTCAATTGAAATAGCTGAAGTATTTTTAGAATAAAATAAAGAACATTTCTTTGAAAAAAAAAATAGAAAGCTTTGTAGTTTATGTGGAAGATGTCTCCTTCCTCATAATTATTTTTGATGAGAGTATTTATTGCTATTGGAAGCTTTGGTGTTCTTCTCTGAAAAGATGTCTCACTGGGCACAAGCCACTTGTGGAGGGTAGGAACAATAAGTGAAGATTAAAGAAAATGAAACACACAAGCAAATGGAGTAAACTGTGAAAGTTTCTCCTGCTCCCTTTTCATGCCCAGATGAAAGGAACTGTGTTTAGTGATGAAAACAAGAAGCAACTGAGAAATTCAGGGGAAAATATGCGATTGTATTGTTGCGAGTGTTATACCCCAAGCAGGATACTTGCCAAGGCAAAAGCATACATACTACAGGGATCTAAAAGTTCAATAAATTGTGAAAAAGCCACTAATTACAAGTATGTATTTTCAGGATATAAATTTCTCCTTATTTGGTGTCCTGTTCACCCTCTGAGGTCCAAAATTGATTGTCAGTCTGCTTTACTTGGGATGTTATGGAGATATTTCAGCAACATGAGTTGCAGGTGTTGATCTACTAATGGGGTCTTCTTCCTTGTGCTTGGGTACCACTTTTATAGGTTGCTAATAAGGTCTAAATTCTAGTTGGTTGGAACTGGATAGGAAACAAGTCTTTAACTGGTTATTGACTTGCAAATGAGACTCCCTGCTCTCCCCAGCTATTTTGACAAAGCCTTGCAAAAAGCATTTATTAGTTAATGGCATTGTAGCACCAGGAGTAGGTCAGGCTGCACACAAGCCATGTAGGTTTGCTTTGGACCTAGAATAAGAGACAGAGTTGTGATGTTGAAATGAGCATTTTTTTTCATGCAGAATATATTGCAACACCCCTTTTAACACCTGTCTGTTTGGCTAACGTGCTCTTGGGATGGTGCAACAGCAGCAGAGGTTTTCAAGTGGCAGATTCCACAGAAATAAATCTGAGGAATAGAGGAAAAGGTGAGAAAGAAAAGAAGGAAAGGGTGATGCATAGCAGAAAATGAATGGGCTCCTTAGAATTGTCTGAGATTCTATTTTCTGAAGTGAGATGCCTTTGGGAGAAGCTGCATTTTGCCTAGTTAGACTGATGCATTATCCTGGGGCATCAATGCTAGCGCATATGTGTTTGGTGGACTTTAAAAAGCATATTGCCATCCCACTGAAAACATGTTTCAGTGTCCCAGATTACAATAAATTTTCATCCTTCAGCAATAGTGGCTTGTTATTTTAATAAACTTGGTTTTGGCGGGGTTTTGTAAGACCACCTGGGTATCGCATCTTCATTTAGGAAAAAAAATAAACAATTTTCCTACAGGCATATTTTACTTTCTTCAGTAAATTAAAGTGAAGGGTTTATAAAACAAGTCTTAAAAGGAGCAGCTGAGGAAACTGGAGAAAAGGAGGCTCAGGGGAAACCTTATCACTTTTTACAACTACCTGAAAGAAGGTTGTAGCAAGGGGGGTGGGTGTGTGTGTCATCCTCTTCTCCCATGTAAAAAGCAATAGGACAAGGGGAAATGGCCTCAAGTTGTTCCAGGGAATCTTTAGATTGGATATTAGGAAAAATTTCTTTACCAAAAGCCCTGTCAAGAATTGGAAAAAACTGCTTAGGGAAGTGGTTGAGTCACCATCCCCAGAGGCATTTAAAAGATGTGTAGATGTGCTATTTAGGATTATGGCTTAGTGGTGGACTTGGCAGTGAGAAGTTAATGTTTGGACTCAATAATCTTAAAGATCTTTTCCAACCTAAGCAATTCTCTGATTCTGTGATTCAGTATCATTTTTCTATAATCAGTTTATCTGCTTTTTTGTTTGCTTTCTTGAATTAGAAAACCTGTTTAACGTTCCAGAGTTTTCAACCCTTTTGTCTACCAGAAAGAACATCTCATTCAAAATCTGAGGCTCAACATCATGTTTAGAAGGGACAGCTGAGCTGAATTTTCTTTTTCTTCTTTTAAGCCAAGGGGCACTGCTCAATCTTACAGTGTAGCTATAATGCTACAGGTAATGTGGTCTATGCACTGACCACATCTTGTTTCTTACCTCACTTATGTCCATTCAAGAATAGTTTTAGCAACACCAAAGGATTCATGTTAGGATGAAAATCATCTAAAATTCAAGCACGATCATAATCCTCATCTTCAGCATACACTCATCTAAAAAGGGCCAGTGCAGATGATGTATTGCAATGGAATAGCTCAGGAGAACCAACAGCTGATTTGGCCAGTTGGTTTGCTAGAAATAATCTGCTGCTCCAGATGTCTCCATGATCCCAAACCCTCCTCCTCCTCCTCTCTTCCCTAGTTGCCAGGCAACTACAAAAAGGACCAGAGAGCATGCTGGTGGAAGCCACCCTGTACAGTACTGTGTGGGTTCAGGTTTTCTTTAATAGAAATGCTCAAGGGCAAAGAGGACTTGGCTTTGGAGGCAATGTCTTGCTGTGAAGCATTGTTTTGCATGAACATTGGTTGTGTGGCAAGTGATGTATATCTATAATAACCAAAATAAATGCCTTCACTGACTTCAGGCTTGCTTCTGGGGCTCAGCTGTTCTCCATCACTTCCACAGGTCAATTGTTTAAGGAGCTCAAGCATGGAAATCACCAGCCTATACAGCAGGAGACTTCACAATACCAGATACCCTGTATAGTTGTTGCAACATCTCTGAGGATCACTGCAGTAGCTGGCCATAGCCAAATATTTACAGTACTGACTTAACAGTGTGTCCCATGGGGCGAATGCAAGAGAAACACAACATTTTTGACCAAAATTCTGTTTGGTTATAAAAGCTCAGGTACTTTTGGATGAGAAATAACTGAGATCAGCCACTAGAAAGTGAAATGGAAAGACCAGTATTGGGCTCCATGAAAACCCCTGGCCAACTTGGTGGGGGAGAGGCTGTCTCATTTTCCTAGATCTATCCAGCTTCCTTCTCTCAGGGGATATAACTGAGGAATAAGCCTCAAGTATATGAATAAACCCCCCTGATTCTGATGACTGGAGCTGTAAAAAAAGAATACATGCATCTCAAAATAATTAGCGTTTTAAAATACAATTCAGTTTAAAGATTTAACCAAACACAGGTACAAAGTCAAGTAAAAAATACCTGAAAGATTAGACACACATCTGTGACTTCACTTTCAACACAAGCTGAATTTGTAAAGTCTTATCCTGTGTAGGACTGAATGTAACAAGGAAGGCAGGAGAAGAAAAGAAACTTTCTATTTCAGCAACTTTAATATTATGTTTTATTTCTTGCAATCAGACTGAATTCTTGATGCTTTTCAGTATTTCAGGCATATTTTTGAAACCTATTACTGCACAACAAAATCTGTTTTTTATCCCTTCCTCTATACGTTATGCCAGAAAGTCCATCTTTTGTAAGCAAAGTTTGCCATTTTTATTATCTACTGTTCTGCCTAAATTGATAAAGGCTGTACTCTGAGGCCATTCAACCTAATAATATTCACTGCAGCCTCTGAAGTCATAGTTAAAGACCAAATCTTCTTAACCACGTATTCCCAATATAGTGGAAATTTCCACAGTTTCTCTAGGAACTCCTCTTCCTTCCCTGCCCTTCTGAGTAGCCACTTACTATCTCTTTGTAGTCCACAGACAATTAATTACTACTGATCTAAATTACCCCATAATAACCAGACCCCCAAATTGCTCTCAGCTGAAAGGAAAAATGCTACGGCTTGCCAGCCATACACCTCAACCAAGGTTGTTTTTTACTATCATGAGATAATATCATGATCGCAAAGGTTTTGCTCTGGGTCCTCTTGTTCTTGTTAGAGCCTTTCTTAAACAACTGCATCCAGCCTTCAAGTTTACAGCTTAAATCAGCCATTACAAGCAGATTTCTCCTTTGGTCCTCTAGCAGTTCAATACAGGTGGTTAATTTTTGTCCCTATAGTTTTTGGTTATTTTTTTAATCCCCTGGCACACCCAAGGTTCTCTTACTCCCTAAGGTCACAGTTTGGCTTGATGCTTTTTTTTGGCTGAGGTTTGAAGTCCAAAGCAGTACCTTATTACAAAATCTCAACGGTACTTTTGCAGTTCTTGGAGTAGAAAATGGAAGTTTAGAGTGATTAAGAAAAGGAAATTAGGATTTAGGAATAAATTTTTCCTGAGTTGTCCCTTTCCCCCTTCTAAAAACCACTTAAATTTAGTACCTAAGGGTAGAAAACAAACGAGATGCTCTGATTAAAAGCTCTTTTCAGCTGTTTAATGCCAAGCTGCCCCTGCTATTATGGGAAGGGTATGGATAGGATTAGGCATTCTAACAACTAAACTTCATTATTTTTTAAAATGATCTATCCCTTTACCAAGTATTGAGGGAGAATCCTTAGAATAAGAAAATAAGAGATGAGTTTCCTTGGAAGAAATGGATTGGCAGGATGGATGGACACATTTTTATGCATGGTGCATAGACCTTACTACGTACACTTGATTGCAGCATCAGCCATGGCAGCCCAGCATCATTGCAACGACTAGGCTGAGGCTGAGAGAAAGGAGCAGACAAGGGAGTGGGAGGCAAATTGTACAGGGAGGGGAGCAGTGAACCAGCAGGGTGAAGGGCAGGTAGCATGGAAGGACTCATGCAAGCTCCTCTCATTTGAGGTGATTGAAGTCTTACTCTGTGTAGAAGAAAGGTGAGGCAATAAACTCTTTCATGAATGCACACATCCTAGGAGAACATTTCAAATAGCAGTCTACAGTGGGCAAGAAACTATCATATTTAAATACTCACTTCCCAGGGGTATGGGAATTAAATGAAAAGCTATTCATAAGGCTGTAAAATGAAACTACATAGAAAGATAAATGTCATGTTTCAATTTAGTTATTCACTGACTGATGAGAGAGCCAAAATATGAATATGTTCCCTAATGTTAATGGCAAAATGCCTTTCTCAAAGCAAGTAAAAGAAGGAGACAGCAGCAGCAAGCTGGAATGAACTGAGAGAAAGCTGAGCATATGCTAAAGCACCAGACAGGTCCAAATGGCACAGCAGGACAGCATAGGTATTGACCACTACTCTCACCCAGTACCTTTGACGTCTCCTCTGGGGTATCATAAATAATGTGACATCAGTGTAATTTTTGAAATAGCCTGTTCTTTGAGGGCAACTGGTATTGAGTAAGAGTCACACCCAACATTTATTTCTTAGAGTATGTCTATGCAGCACCCAACACCATGTGAAGGTGCATACTCATGCTCATGTCTGTATCCTATCCCAGCTGCATTACTGTGCTACAGGCACAGTAAGCCTACTTAGGTAGAGGAGCAAACTAGTGCAGCTCAGGTCTCCCTGGTCCCAGTGCTACTGCTGTAGCCCCAGTTCTGATATCCACAGCACAGGGCTCTGTGCCATTCACATACACTTCCACATTCTCATAAAGTAGAAGCTCTCGCTATAGAGACTGCAGTACAGATTAAGGCTGTTTACAGCCTTAGTAGTAGAAACTGCGCTATATATTACATATATAAGTGATGCGTAATGATACGCTCTCAATTTTCACTGTTTTTCCCCACTATTGTGCCACAAACACACTTCAAGGCCACATGGTAATCCCATCTCCTGAACAGGAGAACACTTTCACATCTACAGTTAAGACTGACTTTGCACAGGTCTCTACTGTGGGGTCTTCCCTACTTCTCAATTTTTTTCTATTTCTGCTGTTGCCTAAATGACCTCCTGCCTGACACAGTGACAAAAAGATGAATGTTTTTCCCATTTAAATTTATACTTAGAGCAGAAGTTCAAAGCCATCTTGCAATACACCCCCAGTGCAACTACACACTGAACATTACCAGTAAAACCCTCAGAAAGCTTTATATTTTCTGAAAAGAGCTGCAACAATTTATTTGTGGTGGGACTTCTTCTCTATACATATTTATGGGGTCTGTTTACTCAAATAAAGCAATGTGTGAAATTCAACAGACACAGAAGTCTTCTGTCTGCTTTAATTAAAGAGAGAAGGAAAACACTCAAGGATTCTTTACTGCAGTGAAAGTTAAAAGGATCAACAGGAACCACTGTGGGTGGATGAAGCTTCTACATTTTCATGATTTCTGACATGTCTTTAAGTTCTCCAGGTTTTCAAACCATTATGATACAAGGAAGTTCACTGTGGTCACTAGACAGACACTGCCCCAGATTATGGACTGCCAGTTACTTAAGAAGGAGAAAATAAAAGCCAAAATACCTCTTGCTTCAAGGAAGGAGAGAAAAATAATACACTTTTTTGTTATTTATTTCATAGAAGCATACAATACCCACGATGCAGAGGATAAGGGAACAGCAGCCCTGCCTACATGTGCAGAAGAGATTCATATGCAAACCGAAGTACCATGCTTTCCCATATTCCCTTCCATTTAGTTTAGGTTGAGGGTTGTTTACAGTACTTAAAGCTCCTTTTTAATGAGTTGTGTGAAATCTGGCAGACACATAACCTCTTTGAACAACAAAGAATTTCCTGCATTAATGAAGGAGGAGAGAAAGCCAAGAATTAATTTATTACAGCACGTTAATTACTTCATGAAATTAAAGTTCAAATAATTGGCAGTAACCACAAGGGTGAGGTAAAGGTGAGAGGAGATAAAACATGTACATTCTGCTTTACTGATTTTTGATGATATGTGATGATGACCAGGAAGAAGTCACTCAGTGCCACCTTCCACATTTTCATTTAAAGGTTTACTGCCACAATATTGAGTATGAGATATGAAATCAATGACTATAAACTTGCTGGATTAACTGGCTTGAAGAATTTTGCCAAGTCAAATGCTGAGATAGCAATTGCTTTCTTTAGTTACCTGTAAGGTGGTCTTCAAATATTTTCACTGGAAGCATAAGATGAGCATTTGTGGTTCTAGATTTCCACAAAAGAAATAGAGATTTACAATCAGTAAGAGATATGGGTGATATAGATTGTTCATTTAGACATGAACCCACAGAACATAAACCAGAACTACAAGTGGAAGCTCAAATTTCCTCCAGTGCTCCTAACATTTCCCTCTATGTGAACAGTCAATGTAAGATAGAGTGTCAGGCAGAGTTATGTTGTGGAGAACATCTTTGGTACTTGTCTCTGAATATCCCACAAGGTCATGTGGAGTGTAAATCTCTTGCTCTAAGAAACAAAGGATGACAAGAGACTGTTAACAGCAAAAGGAAATGGATCAACTGAACGAGAGACACAGGGGGTATAAGCAAAGCACCTTCAGAGAAGGTTTGCTCTGAAGGGGACCATGTCTCCATTCCTGCTGCTTGGCCAATGCAGAGCACCTCAAACATCGCACACATGTCATGAGCTGCAAGCCTAAAAGCCTCCAGTGGTCTTGACAGTGGTCACTCAAGTGTGTTTGCGAGAACAGTGTTTCCTGGAACTGGAGTGCTGCTCCCTCCCATCACAGTTCTAACCACTCCCAGCACTGCTGGTTGTTCTGTGAACAGCCTCATTCACTGCATGCTGCACTTGCTGGAATGGCTGGAAATCCATCTCTCCCCTCCTCCCTGCCTGCTGCTAGTTTTGATGGGGTATTTTTCTCCTCACATTAGCCTGCCCTCTGCTTTTCTCTTTTCCAGAGCTGGGCCCATTTCATCCTCCTACTTATTCATGCAGGAGAGCAGATGGCAGGGGGAGTGGATTTCTCACTCACTGGGAGTGTGCTAGCTTATACAGACACTAGGTTTTGTCACACAAAACGGGAATAATGCCAATTGCAGAAAGAAAGCAAGATATTCCAGAGCATGGCTCCTAGCATCCCCTACTCTCTGTTCTTTGTTCAAACTGGATGTATTTTGGGCAACACCATTCAGTTCCCAGTGAGTATTTATGCCAGTTACATCACATCTTGCTTTTTCCTTCTCTTGTTTAAAGCTTTTACTTAGGCTGAGAAAATAATTCACAGCATATCATTTATCAAAATGAATGCAGCTTTTTGCTCTCAAGAAATAGATGCAGTTCAATACAGACACAAAAATTTGGGAGCATTATTTTCAAGTCTGCAGTAGAAGCATCAGTAGTCCCCTGCAAATCTTCCATATTCAGACAGCACAGGAGGTCAGTTGTGATGAGGTAAGTGGGACATGGGCAGGATCTTTCTGACCTGAGGGGGAGACATCTGAATGCACACCTTGCATACAAACTGCACTAGGACACCCACCAACCATCCCTATGCCTGGTTCAGTGATGAGGGCATTGCTGTGATTGTTCCTAATAGGCAGACTGTATAAGCTTTGCTGTTTTGTAGTCCAGCAGTATTTACCACCACAAAAAAAGGCCTCTCTATTCCAGCTGGTCTCAGTACCCAGGGATACTCCTGGACACATATCATTTATTAGACTGGATGTAACTGTGCTACAAGTATGCATATAGGCATCTCAGTTTTGCTGTCCCAAGTGACCTTTTCCTTATCTTGCCATTGGGATGCAGTTGCAATTATCATTGATAAAGCTTCTGTCACAGTTACCACCATCACCAAAATAAAACACAATGACAATATATATACACTTATCCAGCCTTGCGTCCTGACCAGGTTTAGCTGACAAACCACTACTGAGAATGTTATCAGCAAAGCTGCTGTTGTAGCCTCATTACAAAGAACAGCAATACTTGACATGAAGGCTTTCCATCAACATTTTGCCTGGTAGGTTCTGTAGCAGTAACAAAGTTCAGCCACCTTTTGATTTACATTGACATTCAATGGGTACCCCAAGAACAGCACAGAGAAATAAGGCATCGGTAAAGGCCGCTGGGGTCTGTGTTGTTTTAATTGAAGCAACAATACTGTCTTTGACTGCTGCACAAGTACTGCCAGACTTCCAGAGTTTTTGCTGTTTTTCAGAAAGCCGGAAGCAAAATGACCTTGCAGAAAACTATGCAACTGAAAATAGCTATTCAGAAAAAATGGACAAGTCAACTAAGTTCGGATTTTAATCTGTGGTTTTAAAAGCCTCTCTCATGCTGTAAATTAAGGTAACTCAGTTGTAAACAAATGGAGTTGCGGTGGGCAGACAGCTGTTGCAATAGGACCAGTCTGATGTTTCTTAACACTAAAGTAAAAGCTCATTTCATATTTATGTCAGGAGAATGAGTAGCAGGAACCAATGGGCTTCTAAGCAGCAGTTTACCAGTTTATCAGGGTAAATCTTGCAGAGAAAAAGCAATCAAAGAGGAATGAGAGGAAAAAACACCTCAACAAACACGTCACAAAATAACTGAAGGTACTGTCTTTAGACATCATAACCCATTTAATTAAATCTCTTACTAATGCAAATGCCACTTTGTTTCCATTTGTCACCAGTGGTGCTAGACTGTCAAGGTGACACAAAGGAAACTTAAGAAAAGCATTTTCATTACATGACATTGGCAGTCCGAGCAGAAAAAGGAAGAATTAACAGCATTCCTTAGTTCCATCGTATATAACATGCAGTGCATGTACATCCCTTCTAGGATGGTTTCTTCATCACCAGAAAACTGACACTACTGTGGCTATAAAGCGCCTATTAATCAAACTCTCTTTAACTGGCTCTCTTCAATGTGTAATTGGGATGTGGCTTTTGTTGCAAAGCCAGCAAATAACTCTTCTTTTCACACTACGCTTTTCACACTTTGATGCACAGAAAAAGTGCATTCAAAGAAGGGAGCTGTAAGAAAGATAAACTGATTAATCCTTCAAGATTCAAAAGGGAAGCATGAGCTCAGCTCAGTCATGTTTTGGTCCATCAGTCATACAATTCTCAATCAGTCAATGAGGAGTTCAGTTTTCTGAGCCCAAATTTGCATGATGGAATTCTTAACTGTTTTGGACTCATGAATGCCTTTCCAGCCTAACTTGGCCAAACACTTAAGAATGTAACAGTACTTTTCTGAATTGGAAATTTAGCCATGGGATCATGAAAAGAAGTTTTTTTGTGCAGTACTATGGTTAAAACAGAACCCAGAAACATATAAAGCCATTTACTGCAATGAAGACACACTAAAATATCAACAACTTTTAGAGTCAAGCAGTTCAAGCTACATTTACAAAGCGGGACCTTAAGAAACCATTCTGAGACACTTTCTGTAGGTTTATTACAAGTATTGAAGGCCAGTCACAGTAGTACCCAAAGCAGTGCCCTCCAGCCCTATAAGCATTTGCTATACCAGTATGAAGAAACAACCTTCTTGCTGTACTTTATAACTTGGATTTCCTCCTCCTCCACTCCCAACTGTTGCTGACTCACTGGCAGGGTTTTTCTTCTTCCAATTTGCTGTAATTGCTTTATGCTGAGGCTCTATTGATCTGTCAAGAATGTGTGAGTGGGGGAATTTCTTGACAACTCTGAGGCCACAGGTTTCTGCCTGCAGGCAAGCGAGCATGGGGAAGTCATGGCAGAGGTGTTGGGCCAAATCTCAATTCCTTTTTACTGAACACTACTCTTTTCCTGTGCCAGCAACACCGCCACTTTTTACATAGCCTAGCAGAAGCATTTTAAATGGCTACATGAATCAGTGGTAGTTCCTGCCTTTCCCTGACCCTAAGATAGACAGAAAAGGAAAAAGCAAAGCAAAATCTACCAGAACAAGAAGCAGGCTAAACACGGTATCTACAGTGACAGGGATGTTTGATCCTGTGAGTTGCTGAACTCTGTTCCTGCAAGCCCAAGTTGCTGGATAAGCCTCCTTTTCCATGTGGTTTAAGTACTGTAGTTCTCTTCTTCAGGAATTGAACTGCTGTTCCACCCACCTCTCACAATGAATGGAACATTTTCTGCTGCTTAGCTGTTGTGCATCCCCTCTTCAGTCAGTAGAATGTGCTGGGAGTTGCACAGCCATGAGCACAACTACATCAGTTTTACACCCACTGTTTCCTCAGATGTTAATAGCTTCAAGGTTACCAAGTGTTTATCCTGGGTCACAGCAATGGTCAGAGATGCTTTAGAAGTCTCATTACTGGTTAATGAAAGAGATTTTGTTTGCCATGAACCAATTCACATCATTCATTGAACTAGCTTCTTGTCCTATTTTTGAACAGTGAAGGTTTCCCTAGGCAAGCTTCCAAGGATGAAGGTACCGGCACTTCAAACCTCACAATTCCTCAAATCTTTGGATGGGTTTTGTTGCGTGGATGCAGTCAAAGCAGGGCTGAGCAAAATGCACAAAGTGCTCACTTCTCTTTGTATTGCTCAAAGCTCTTTCACAAAAAGTTCCTGTGATGCAGTATCATTTTGCCACCCAGCAGGAGAATTGCTTGTGAAAACTGACTAGTTCTTTTATTTTGACTGCTCCCAGCATATCAGAAGAGGGACTTGATAATACTGAATTTCTACTGCACTTCAGAAAGCAATTCTGATGTCCATCTAAGCTTTTGCAAGGCATTCATTCTGTGCATTGCATTGCAGCCAATAGTAGAAGAAAGGAAAAAAAATAAAATGAGTGGGTATATTAAGGCAATAGCAAATAGGGTGTATAAACATGGAAGATGCTCTTATGTTCTTTTTTGAAAGATTCTTGTAAGCAGAAATAGTGAGGCTTGACTGAGTTGATACAAAAGAAACACACTAAACTTATTTGACTAGGATACAGAGGTAATCCCATTGTACAGCGATGTTGATACTGATTAGATACATCACATGGGATTTTTATTCCTGCCTTGCCTGCAAGATTTGTTCTGCCTCCCGATAAATTTGATTTTTCTTATTAGGACTTAGAGGCTGAAGGCTTTGTACTCATCTGGCAGTACAGAGTCTCAGAAATTGTCTGAACTTGTCCCAGCATGAGTTTATTTTAGGTTGTTCTAGCACCAAGGAAACCATTGCTTAATTTGTGTTACTCTCACTTTACCTTAGAGTGAAAAGAAACAGTTATTCTATACGGACTATTGTGTTGTTTGTGCCTTTCCTCACCTTTGTGCTGTCAGTAACCTGTTCACCTAATCCTGCACACACACAAGGCTTCCTGTGCTGGACTCATCACTTAGATAAAAGACACTGCACGATGTTATTTGCAGCCTTACCCTCTGCCAAAGTAATTAGACATGAAGCAAGGAAAACAAAGAGGCATGTTGGTGTATAGATGCCCTTAGCAGATGACTATGGAGCCCAGGAGGTCTCATCTTTGCTCTGTACAGGAGCATAGCTCTGAACTCTTTGCTGCTCCTGCTAGCAAGTGGCCCCAGTTGCACTTTGCTGCCTGCAACACACAATACTTTGTAGAAAGGATGAACTGTGCTGCCAATGCGTCGGGTGAGCATGGAATATTCTTTTGGTCAGTTGGGATCAGCTGTTCTCTCCCAGCTTCTTGCACACTTCTAGTCTACCCATTGGTGTGGAGGTGTAATAAGCCAGCCACTGGACTTGACTCTGCATAAGTACTGCTCTGCAGTCACTAGAACATCCTTGTGCTATCAACGTTGTTTCCAGCACAAATCCAAAACAGGAGGGAGAATGGCATGGGAGTGAGGTGCAGGGAGGTGTGGAGTGGTCTCAGAGTTTATGTGGGGCTATTTGGGCAAGTGAGAAGGGTGTAGGCAGCACCTCAGAAGTCCAGAGGCACAGAGTTTATCATAGAATCAGAATGATTTGGGTTGGAAGAGACCTTAAAATCATCTAGTTCTGACCTCCCTGCCCCAGGCAGTGACACCTTCCACTAGACCAGGTTACACCGAGACCCATCCAAACTGGCAATGAACACTTCCAGGGATGGGATGGTGGTGTAGAATAGGGGATGACACAGGTGGACTGACAGATGGGGGTATGTGTAAACAAAAACTGCAATGAATATTGTGAACAATGTATGGTTGCTACAGAAGTGTAAGCTGCCATTCCATTACCATCAGGTAAAAGAGCAGTTTTAGAGATAACACAATAGAAAATCTGAACAATTGGAACTAATTAAAAGAACATACAAGTAGATGGATTAAGTTGCTGGTATTCTAGCTCTAGTGCTCCTATGAACTTTAAAAATTGCACTTCAGCACTGAAAAGAAGGGTGCCAAATCCCTGGAATTATCTAACAACTTTTCCTGACCTGGTATTACCAGCTATACTAAATGAGTGGCAATTCTAGAGAATTAAAGGTAGAAACAATATTGTGAAAACACAAAGCTATCCTGTAGTTTAATCCACAGTGAATCTCTAGTTGCCTCACTACAATCATTATTACAACACATACCAAAAGAAATCCCTCTGTCCCTCCCACCCACTTCACAGAATATAAACAACCAAAAAACACCACCACCAGCAGAGCCTTTCTGCTTCTTCCTGCCAGCAGGCATAACTTTGCTCTTACATTATTTCTGAACTTTCGCATGTGATATGATATGTGATTAGGAACTTGGGAGATTTTTAACAACTGAAGTTTAGAGGGAAGGCCGGATAGAAGCAACAGCCTTGCATCAAAATTACAGCAAATTCTCAGAAGAGTTTGAAAGCACAAGTTTTCTATCTTGTATTTGGAAAGAATTTGAAGTGTCAACCCGTCATTTTCCTTTGTCAGAATGAAGGATGTAATTTCCAATTAAAAGAATTCAATTTGAAGACTTTCAGAAAGTGTTTTCTCTCATATGCCTCTGTTCCTGTGAAGCAGAGCAGGAGCTAATTTTGAAATGTTTAAGCTATCCAGGGGTGAAAGCTCTATTTCTGGACCAGCTCTATGTTGTGCGCTGTATGGTCTTGCAGGGAAGGAACTTTGAAATCATCTTTCAGACACACAGAACAAAGCCAGCCCAGTTCTGCTCTTCGGTTGTGGAGTGTAGCATCACATAGGGCTGACATCAAACTGAGAGGGTTTACATCAGAAATGACAGATGGCAAGATGGTTGCCACCACTATCAACTCTGTTACCAGCTCTTGAGTCTGAACCTGCCTGGCACCAGAACAGCTCCAGTTTATAGCTGTTAAAGCTGAAAGGATGTATTTTTCATGTCAGCAGAGTGAAACAGTTGCTAATTTTTTCCAGAACAGAGATTACAGCAGGCTGCCAAGAAGCCGTCAGTACTGACATGCCATTTGGAGAGTCCCTGTTGCTGTGTACTGAATGTCTAATGCACAGCTCAGGAAAGAACTGCAAGGTGGACTACCAGTTTATATGCATATAATAAGGTGGTATTTCTGCAGCATGATGATTTTTCTAATAGTCCCTTAAGGATTCCAAAATGCCTGACAGTTGGCTGAAAATGCTGAGATTAACCAAGATTTAGTCTCACATACCATACACAATGATAGGAGATAAGCATTCAGGTACATACATTGAACAATACATTCTAAAGAGAACTCAGTCTGAAACATTTGACACATTTAGATTTGGAGACTGAACTAGGCAAAGACAATATTATCAAAAAGAATAGTAATTTTCTGCCCTTTTTCCCCTTCACAGGACGGGAAACAGTGAAGAAGGTTTTTCATTAAAGGGCAGACCTGGGTGGAGAGACTATGATGATTAAAGTCTATAGGTCTAGCTAGGGACTACTGAATGCTAAGTTAGAGCCACAGTATTAAGTTGGAAGTGAAGTCTGTATTTCAGACCTGTCAGTGAAGCGCTCTGGTAAGCTACCAGCATTTGGTTAGCAGATTGTGGCTAGAAGGGAATGCAGCCTACCTAAACAGCAATCACTCCCTGAACATCATGTTCTCCCATGAGATCAGCATGGCCCTTAATAGGTCACTTGGATCCACTCTCCTATGAAGAGAAAACAACCCTCAGGAAACAATGTCTTGGCTGCTGGTTGTTCAGGCAAGTGTACAGATAACTTAACTCTTCTACCCTCAGAAAGTCTCCATAAGGCTGACTCCTACTGTTCTGGGCCATCTGGATACATCAATTCTAAAGTACTATAATAGGAACACAGTCCATAATGTGCTAGAAGACAACATACAGTGTTAGCTGGGCACCAGAGATGAGGTAGATTAAGTATTCCCCTAAAGTCGTCATGTGCCATTTGCATTGTGCATGTAGGATGTGTGGGTATTTAACAGGCACTGCTCTCACTTGAAACAAGTACTTGTTGACCCAATTATTTTAGTTAATAAAAAAAATCCATCTAAATTCTGATTAACTGATGGTAGCTCCCTACTATGAGAAAAATAAGTCAAATAGGTCACTTGTTACACCTTAAAGGTCTTTCAGTGCCCCAGCAAAACCACTGGACTCTGTAGGGCTCACATGACACTGGTTCAAGCTGTACAGCTGTAAAGACGTTCTTTCTAACAACACCAGGAAGCATAAAATTACAGCAGCTATTATTTTTCATTCTTTACTTAATAAAATAACCCACCACCTATAATTAGGCTGAAACATCTTCCCTTGATGCATAATGTATGAAACACACCGTGCATGCCTTCTCTTTAACAGAGGGAAGCAGTGAACTCACCCCAGCCCAAAAGATCCGTGACATGTAATTACAGCCAACAACAGAGAATTAGAAGATTACACTGACACAAATGCACTGGTAGGAAAGAGAGTAGGAAATCTGCTGCTTCTGTCATCTGATTTGCCACTCTTCTGTCTACAGAAGCAAAGGGTAATCTGTTGTGCAACTACTTCCTTATTCACTAATAAATTTGTTGCTTGAAAGAACAAAACTAAATTACTTTAAATTTCATTTTGAATTAATCTGTGCTTTGGAACTCCTTTTTCAGAAACTAGGAAGGACCTGATTTTGTTCTGGATCATGTTGTTCTTTCTTAGCATTGTGTGCTTGTAAATTACATTAGCACAGCATGAAGCTGGCACAAGATGTGTGATGCAGCCTCAACTGTAAAATCAAAACTGTTTGGCTAGAAGAATAAAGGATATTGCCCCCACACCTTCTATCCAGGATATTCAGGGAAGGGAAAAAGCATAGATTGGCTATGTTCCCTAATTTGTCATGAAAACATATAGGTATATTCTACAGCAAATTCTTGTGACTGATGCTAAATTCCTGACTAATTCTTTAGGCTGAGATCAGAAGTGACAAATCTACAAAATTGGCATGAGGTCTGTTTAACGTGACATACACTGTACTTTCTTCTCTCTGATCAGAATCAATTCACAGATGTTAGACTTTTGCTCAACCTCTGCAAAGAGCCCTGCCGATTGTATAGACTGGATAGCTAATAAAGAAATCCAAGATAACTGATTGAGAATCTAGCCCTGATGCACTCCATCAAAATGAACAACTTCAACACTTCCTCAGGGTAGACTTTTTTAGTATGCCTCACCGGATAAATTTAGCCAGGACACTCAATCCACTGAAGAGATATGTTTTCATGAATCACCTCTTTGGATACTCCCATAAGGCAACTCCAGATTTCAGTTCAATTCAGATGCCCCATAGAAAAATATTTTAATTTAAACAGGCAAAGTCTTCTTTTGGATCAATTTGAATGACTTTTTCCTGTTCATGTTTTCAATGGACAAGGATTTTGGATATGAAGAAATGCCAAGCAAAAAGCATTAATGGGGCTCATTTTTATAACCAGCTTTGAAAATTATGTATGAAGTATTTCCTGTGGCAGGGTTTCACCCATCCTGAAGACAATGAAGTTAACTTAAAGGGATTCTCAACCTTATCTTGCTCACCCCAGAATCAGGTTTCTTCAAGAAACAGGTCTGCAGCACTCAACCTCAAACTTAGCTGGTTTAGCCCTTAGAAAGCTCATGCTACAGAAAACTGCAGGGTTTTTTGAAACCTTTGGTATCACTCTTTCAGTGTCTTAAATATCTATGGGTAATGTTATGATGGTTTAGAGCACAGGACTCCCAAACCCCAGGGAAATGGAATAAAGATTTGGGTCCTTTTTGGGTAAGGACCCACAAAGTAGACCCTGTCTCAGCACTTTGGACAGGGGAACACAGGTAAGTCAGTTATCCTGGGAAAGCTGCCACCTTCCCATGGATGAGCACACATATGAAGCAAGCGGTACTCCTTCCTGAGAGAGAGACACCCATGATGTTTGCTTGGTCAGGAAGACTCCAGGAAGTCCTAGAGTTTTTATGCTAGCAATAAGGATGTTAGGGAGTAAGTATAGAGAGAAAAAGTGGGTGAAATATGCACACAGTCTCCGAATGACCTGCGCTATTGACAGCTTTAGTGACCCAGCAGTATTTGCAACATAGATGCATTGAGATGAGGAGCACTTCTTAAACACCACAGCTGTATATTGTTCCCAACATTTCAAGTCCATCCACGGATAAGCAATTTTTTTTAAAAAAAAAATAAAGTGGAAAACCAATAAAAGTAAGGTACGTGTACTCACACAGTTACTACTGGTGTGCCTTATGATAATACTGCATGATGATAATGTGAGTTTAAAAAGAAAGGAAAGCAACCAATATGATAAATTCAGTGGACAGGAGATGTCCAAGTCGTAAAAGGGCTTGAGACTCAATGAATTCTCAAGAGAACAAGTAAAGAGTACACAGAAATGCTTGAGAATTTCCTAGGTATCTCAATCTTTTCTTTTTTTGATAGCATGCTTCAGGAAAACAAAGTCACAGTTGTACTGTTTATAAACCTCAGTTTATTCACTAGAGAGAGATTATTAACCTTCCAGAACAAGTACCAATTCGCATACATAAGAAATGGCACAGAATGGGTGATGAACACTCTGAAACATTTTAAGCTCTTGAGCAGAGTAAAGAAGATAATTATTAAGACAGAAAGACATTCAATGAGGGTGTCTGCTGAACTGACCCCACAAGTCAAGCCACAAGAATAGCTTCCTCATTATGTACTGCAACATATCACAATAAGCTGGCATCTACTAAAGCAGAAAGTTTTAGTCCAAATTACTTCTAAAAGATGTAACTTCTAAAAGAACTGCTTTCAGAGTACATGCCTTTCTATTAACCTGTATAGCAATATGTTCAAATAGTATAATTAAGCAAATGGGATCAGAGATTTGACAAATGCCTTCAGTTCCATGGCAATTTACTGTAACTTACTTTGCAAGAAGGACTGATAATGTAGCTAATATCTAGAATGGAGGTTTGAGTTTCGTCAGAACAACTAGTCTGGGCATTCTCCACAAGGACTTTACCACAAGTGACAAGATCTGTATGTACTGCTGGGCCCACGATCAGTAAAGACATTTATGTTGCCATACACTTTTGTGTTTGGGGTTTTTGGGGGGCGATTTTTTTGTGGGTGTTTGTTTGTTCGTGGTTTATTTGTTGTTTGGTTTTCTTGTAGGTTGTTTTTTGGTGCCACATTCAGGGGGACTTTGAAAAAAATCTGTATCTGTTTATTTGCAAGACTTTTACAGGAGATTAGCAACGGTTGCATATAAAAAACCTTAAGGAATTTTGTTGCAGATGGAGATCTAATAAAATACACATTGAGTTCTGAATTCAGGCAAATGCATTTTTACCTTCCCTGAGAAGGGAAACAAAGCTGCTATCACAACAGAATGTGTTAGTGTTCCATTTCAGAGCTATATGTAGAGAGACTAATATTATCTTTGCAGAAATGTCAATAGTAAGTTGGCCAGAAAACAGAAAAATAGAGCTCATATGGGGGTGCACACACACATGCACATATAAATTTAAATTGCAAAGAGCCTGAAGGAAGTTGGCGACATTTCAATTTTAAATAGAAAAATCAATCCCACCGACTAGACAATTATTCCTGCAGGGTTAAGGCTGGAATATTGTCTGTATTTTCACTCCACATTTTCTAAACCTCTGTTATCATTCTGAAAGATGACAGAGGATAGAAATCTTTCAGCATATGTTTGATATTGTTGTTAACAAGGAAGAAACTGAAGAAAATAGAGAAGTTGTGCATTCTAAGGGACTTTGTAGATAAGGAAAGTACCAATCTGAAAAACTGAATCCTGGCCTAATTCAATTACTATGAGGAATTAAATTAATTTCTCTTGGTGGAGGGTATGCTCAAGAGTGTGCAACAGATTTCAGATCTGCATACTCAAGTCCCATAGCTAGGTGAGGAAGTATCAACTGAAGCATATTCTCTCTGAAATGCTATATTAACCAAAACTTAAAAATCTAGAGCTATAAACTAAGAAACACTGAACATCTTTCTCACACCTTCAAACATTGTGTAAAAACCTCAATCACTCTCCAGGTGTCAGATACTAAGTTACATTTCCATGTATCTCAAATAAATTAGAGAAATTGGAATGCTAAACTTCAGCTTGACCTTAGTTAGACTCATTTTTCACTGATGCTTCTATGTCACTCTATGCTTCTGTGCCCTGCAAATGAAGGGTCAGATTTTCAATATCCTCTAATTTTCCCCTTCATCTACTCCCACACCGATCTTCTGGAGGAGAAACCAAATGCTGGTCTGCTCACCTGAAGTATACATCTTCAAGCACCGAGGACCCCTCTCAGCACAGCAGAACACATCTGCATGCCTGAGAAGTGTTTTTTGTTTGCACTCTGAAGAGTGACAGACTTTGGGACACAATTAAGGCTTTGGCCAGTTGGCTCCTGGAGCCATCTAAGCTTCACCCTTGGAGGCCAGAGGTGCATTATATCCTCTCTTTAGCTTACACTGTCCTGTTACATTGACTGCATGTTTACAGGTCTGGGTGATATTTTACTACTATAGCAATACAAATATTAGTCCTTGATGACAAGGATGAGTATCATATGTCATGTAATACCACATTTTCAGACACTATTTGCAGGTGAGTGCATTTTGTCTACTGTTGGTGGGACAGGCCAAGATGGAACACACTAGCAAATACGCAAGGACAGGAGAATGGACACAGAAGTGCTGCTTATTTAATGTATACCAGAGTCAAGCTAGCCAGGGAGTAACTGGGTGTGTAAAGCACTAGGTCTTGCTGGGAAGGGGTAGAAAAATATGCCTGTGTCCAGGGATGCTACTCTAACAGAGAGAGTGAAAAAGATTAGTGTTCTACAGATGCATTCAGACAGAGCATCTAGAAATTGACAACCTACATACTTTAACCAAAGCAACTATTGAAATATCACTATCAAGAGGAATTTTGATCATTTCTAAAGAATGACAAGGTGGAAATCGGTAACTCCTCTCTCCTCACCCTGGACAAGATACCTTAGCTCCACTGAGTAGCGTCGGCCAGGAAAAGGGGAGCACATTTCAAAACAGATTCTACCCTTTCATTGTGTTTTCAATGGAAATGGCAACTAGTGCTATATGTGTTGCCGAACAGGCAATATATGTTTACTCATTTTGGTTCGTTTTTCTCCATAGAACCCATCATGGAAAGTTAATCATCTGGCTGGAAGTAAGCTGCTGTCAAAGCCAAATTCTTCCAGCTTGCCTACAGGGAATTTCTTGCCTTTGACTATGATTGAAGGCCTGCACCACACTACTGAGCAGCACCTCATTAAATTAGCACTGAGCAGAATTCACAGAGCTGCTTCCTTCCTACCAACACCACAATAGTCAGAGCTTGCTGCTGCATGTCATGAAAACACAGACATTTGCTGCTGCTAATTGCTTCTTTCACGCTTTGGGAGTCCATTGATTTATGTTACACTAGATGACTTCAGCTGCTTCATTCACTTCCCAACTCACTGACTAGAAAGTAACAACTTGAGCACATCCTGAAGGCCAATAAAAATGCATTTCTGCATTACCTACCACCACTTCAGCAATAACAACCTCAGGCTGTGTGGGCTGCAAATCACCTTTGGACCTGCAATGTGCCCAGCTGAATTACACTTTTCTCTCCACCTCCCTGGCACAGCTGCTGAAGAGGCAGGTTGCACTGGTCTCTTCAGAGTTGTTTAGTATTTAGAGCTTAGGATCAAAGTGCTTGTGTTTAAGTTTTATTCCCTCGCTAATTTCCTAAGTGCCTTCTGCTCAGCCAGTTTACTGCTTTCAGTAAATGAGCTGCTTGAAGCTAGCTGGATTTTTTTAAAGTCAATATAAAGCAAAGACATCTGCACAGAATGGGCTTTGGGCAGATGTCTTTATTCTTTCAATAAAAACCACTTTAAAGCAGTATGTTTAATTAATAGCTTAATCAGATTTCAAGGGTTTTGTGATGCTTCCTTATTAGAAAAGAAATAAATCCTTTCTGTGGCAAGAGGGCTGGGAAAGCGAGCCTTTTCCAGATTCCTCTCACAAATGTTACTGGTAGGAGCCACAGTCTTTTGAAACCTCCTGGGAAGGGATCTGAGAGCTTGGCCCTTGTCACCAAGCATAAAGTGAAAATAACATACAGGGTATTTCCTGCATTGGTTGTAGCTGACCTTGGAAAAGACAAGGTAATTCAGCAGTATCCATATTGACGATGGCCAGACTAATGGCATGACACAGGTCATCAAAGGCAGAAGGTTCAACACCCAGCTATTTTGGTGAAGTAGCGTAGTAGTGCCTGGGTCTCAGATTATCCTAGGTCCCCTGCTCCTGTCTCCTAGTTCTTATCCTGAAGTAAATTTGTTCAGCAATTCAGATTAGTATTTTTTAAAGCAGAAATCTCATGCTTTACTACTGATTTCACAGGGTCAAAGCCATGACACCACTAAAACACAGTTTGGAAGTTGAAAGGTGAGAGAAAACTTCACAGCTGTAGGGAAACGAAGTTTTGGCAAACAACTCTGCAATTCTGAAGACTACCATAAGACACAAAATTATGTAGGTTGTGAGTCATTACAGCTTTCCTCCAACAGCCAACATAGAGCCAGTTGCACAGAGCTCTGTTTTCCTGCTTCTTATAACACCACAGAACTCTCTACCCCTGCCATGATATAAGCCAACAGTTCCACAGAATCCCATTTCTACATTTCATCATGTAAAATATGAAACATTTTAGAAGTACATTTCTGGAGGGATGAAGACTTTCCAACACCCAGGTTCCCTTGCTCCACTCAAGAAAACTGTTTTCAGAAACAGCTTAAATAGCTGTAATAGCTGCTTGCTTATCAGTCTCCATCACTTTAAGTATATGAAAAATAGAGTGTAATTCAGTCAGCACATACAACATGCAGAATAGCTTTTATTACTCAAATCTGTTTTGTTTTATGAATTTACTTATCCACTCATTAATAATGTAGTACATTTCTTGCTGGACAAAGCCTCTACCATGGAGGGAAATGCATTGGAAGTAGAAAATGTCACTGCTGGCTTGTTAAAAAAACCCCACAATTATGAGGAAATTTGCCTCAGAAGCAGCATGTAAAGAGGTACTTGCTAACCAAGAAGGAACAAGGTTTCCAAGGAAAAAGCTAGGAAATACAAATAAATCTGAAGATACTTTCATTATAATAGTATACTTGAAAGGTTAGACACTTCAATATGTAACATTGGCACATATAAGTGTGAAATGACTATATCAAAGGAATATAATTGGGCAACTACAAGTAAGAGCGTTTTGAAGGTGAGAAGTTTTATAATACTCTATATGCTTTTCCACTGTTCTTAAGATGAACATTTTACAGGTCCTTTTCAGGATTTCCTAACACTCCCATACCAGGCTTCAGGAAAAAAATCTCCCCTGTCAGGTTTCCCCATCATGGACCCCACATCTAATTAGAATATCTGCTACACATACATAAAGAATTTTGTTTAAAAGTGGATAAACACTAGATTTCTCAATGGACAGGCAAGTTCAGTTTGGCAGAACAGCTCCCATGATTTCAAACCTACATGTTCCATTTAAAATACATGGGAAACAGATATCACAGGTTTCCTTCCGCTCATCTAATGGGACCGACTGTGCCCAAGCTCCATGGGGAAGTCAGTTATAGCTTTGAAAGCTTAACTGACAGGATATTAATTCTATAGTTTCCACACCAACTGCTTAAATATTTAATCTCTTGACATGTCTTAATGATATTCCTCACTGCTGAAGGTTTAGCTTTGTGAAGGCACTTACTAGCCACCCAGCACCCTGCTGTTGAAGTCCAGTGGAGTCCTGCAGGGAGCCAGCAGCCACAGAGTTAAAGCTGGAGACAAATAATTGTAACTAGCCCTCCTTTTGGCCTGCTTAAGGAGCACAGCAGATTATTTGTGAGACAACCTCAAGCAAGTGAAAAACCTCACATGAATTTGATGCATTCCTATATGGCATGGCTAAGCACAGGGGCTTTAGCAAGTTGAAGGAGAAACATGAGAAGGCAAATGGGGTTAAACAGTTTAGATGACAGCTGTTCTTGTCCCTGCAAAGAAAATGTATTCAATTATTCATGTTCAGCTTAAACTGACAATGAAGCCAGCTTCAACAGAGCAATTCTTCTGCATTATTCATATACCATGGAGTGAGCAGAGTCTCTGCGATGAAATGTTTTTGCAGATGGATGAAGCCTACAAATGGTTCAGAAACTGTTCTTGTTCATAAACTCAATGAACAGTGTGTGTGAGATTTAAATACGAATATCCATTGAGCACTTCCGTGAGCAAGTAGATAAGGCTTACACCATCTAAAAGCTACAGAGGCTTAGAAACATCAAGGTAATTATTCAACCCCAGCAGGAAGAAGCAGTGAAGCTTCCATCTCAGGTGTCTGACCGTTGTCTCTGTTATCTTGCAGCACACAGCAGTAACCAGAAAATCCATTTAGCGTAGTGTTTACTGCATAAAAACAAGGCTTTTGTGCTCACTTCTGCTTGACTGAAGGGCCAGAGAATCTCATTTTCTCCAGAGACCCCAGCTAGTCCTCAGAGCAGCTTCAGCAGACAGCTGCGTTTCTTTGCTATGTCTCTCAAGGAACACTAACAGTTGTGCTCCTCTGGCCATCAACAGTTGAAGG
Source organism: Agapornis roseicollis (assembly GCA_002631895.1). Classification (NCBI taxonomy): domain Eukaryota; kingdom Metazoa; phylum Chordata; class Aves; order Psittaciformes; family Psittacidae; genus Agapornis; species Agapornis roseicollis. The sequence continues at coordinate 161,353 of NDXB01009153.1, forward strand.
AGCTGCTCGGGTCTCTGAAAATCGCACAGAGGGCAGTCAAGGTAGTACACCTGCAAGTGAAATACTTCAGAGGCTGTTTCATGAGTACAGATTTTGAATTCTATAAGTACGCTTTGGCTTTGTGTCTCTTGCTTATGACTACAGAGCAGAGCTCTCCTGCAAGAATTATAGGTCCCTGTTTGATGCAAAGTTAACTGTGCATAGGACCTGCACCTTTCAAAGTTACTCCTTCCATTCTTCTCTGGACCTGGTGGTCTTCACAGTAACATCCTACCAGGACGCATTCCTAGACTCCAAATTTCCCTAAAAATGTTGTCTGGTTTAGTCACAGAAAGTGAAATGGAGAATGGGCTGGATAGACTCAGCAAGTGTCTTTGAGCACGCCAGACTGAGCCCTGCTCTGCAGACAGAGAAGAGATGATTGGAAGTGCTATCAGCATAACAGAGATGTCAGCATTTTGGGAAACCTCAGATGTTCATCAAAGTGGCATTGAGAAGGTTCCCTTTTGCTCGAGATGACTTTTCCAGACACCAGAACAACATGACATGAATAAACACTGCCTTTCTGGTCTGAGGAAAGCAGCTATACAACAAAGCCTTTATTTGAAAGCCAATACAGCTTCTCTGGGCTATGCCATTACATCTATTTATAATTACTGGTGTGTGAACTCAGCTACAAATAGGCATCTGAGGCAAGCAAAAGGCTCTGAACTCCAAAAAAGGAAGGAAGTGTGGAAGAAACCAGATTACTGATGACAGTCAGATAGGACTGAGTATCAACACCTTGAAGTACATGGAAAAAGGTAAACGTCCTATCATAGACAGGTATCCAAACCAGTGACACTTGATACAAGATGATAGTTGCCACCACAAAGGAGAAACTACCAAGCTGTAAGTTAAGACCTAGATGATAGCAGCTCTTTTTAGTACTTTGTTTCATGAAAGATGAGAGCCAGAGACAGCACAGCCCTGTTATCCACATTGGGCACCTTAGGCTGACCTCTTGCAGCAAAGGTGTTCTAGCACAAAAGTAACAAGGCACAGCAGCCCTGTGCTGCCTCCTCTGCATTACTCATCTCTAATAAACACCCATGTCCACATGCTTTCTAGTGACTGCTATCACTGTGCAAATCTCATTTATCCAATCTCAGCCTCACTTGTGTAACTTCACAAAATTCCTTATTCCTACTAGGTAGTCTACACAGCCATACTTCTTAACCAGCTCAGAGGTTGCTCTTCTATAATCGCTTTACTTCGAGACTGAAGTTCGCCCTCTACAGAGCAGACCTAAAACTTCAGCTGAAATTTCTGCATCAGGCCCAGAACCCATCTTCGGGCTATACAGCATTTTGAGAATGAGTGCCAGGTTTCTAATCAAGATTCAAGTCATAGAGCTCTCATGCTCTCCCTGCAATTAGTCATCCCATTAACCAATTATCCTCACTGCTGGGAGCTGGAATTCAGGTTTTAGTCACTTTGTCTCACTTCAGTTGCCAACTACTGTGTATCGGAATTTTCTCTTAGGTTAGAGAGCCACCTAGCAGTAGTCTCGGTGCTTTGTAGACTCCTACAGAACATTAATCATGTTTCATAGAAGCAAACTAACCATGGATTTTGCTACATACATTTTCCTGAATTAGCCTCATAAACATTTTCTAAACCTTTTGAGACCTCTCCCACCAGCAATTATCCTTTTTGAAAGGTAGGCCCCATAGGCTGATGAAAGGCACTCAGGGACTTAAGAGGTAGCAGCATTACTGTTTTGCAGGTTGTCATTTTGCTGACTTGTTAATTGCAGGGTTGTCTTTTACTACCCAAACCAACTGATTTTCCAAGCTTTATGTATTTTCCTACCATGTGTTCCCAACATGCTACACAGTGTCCTGAGTTTTGACTGTGCTTTTTATTGGAATCACAGCATTCTGAATGGAATTTCAAAGACCCACCTGGCTTTTATGGAAGATACTTCATGGAAAATATTTTATTGCCAAGAGGAACCCAGGCTAAACATAGCAACATCCTGTCTTTGCATGTGTACCGTAGGAAACCTTACACCCTTCCCTCAAGGGCTTGTAGATCTGGCTTCTCCTCCCCACCAGCCTTGGCATAAACCACAGCACTAAAACACAGTGGCAGAGGATGACATTGTCTTGGAACTGAGGCTTTCATCCCCCAGCAGAAAGCATGCTTATTTTAGTGGTATGATTATAATAGCAGAGGAGTAAGCTGGAGTAAGAGGAAAAGGGAGAGGAAAAAATAAGTCCAGTTCAAGAACAGGGGAGAATCCTGGTGCAGTGAGAACACGGTCAAATATTTATCTGTTTTGCAGATGTACTTGTCATTCTGGCAAGTGACAGACACCACTCTAACTTTATTCATAGTCTTTGAGTAAACTTATTGACAAGGGCAACCCCAGACTTCAAGCAATTCAGACTTCAGCAAGACAGAATCAAGCCCTGAGCTTTTTAGAACTGTCTCTTAGAGATGAATTTCTGACAATACACAAAAATAAAAATATGACAAGTGAAGATGCAGGAAATAAAAATTTAATTTTAAAAGTGAAAACCATGTATGATGATTTTCAGAGGCTTAGAAGTCAACTACTTCCTCTCTTTCCCCACCTTCCCGGTGGAGGGGTTACTCCTAATTGCTTGCTTGCTTTGTTTTAGCTAATATTGCTACTTCAAACATATCTGAACCCCAGCCCTTCTGGATATTTTTCATCCACACTTGGCTTATTAATTGAGTAATTTAAATCCTTCAGCTCACAGGCCACAGGACCCAGGGAGTACTTTTGCACCTGCAATTCACCTAATTGCATGGACTCCTTGCAAATATGAGCAACTGAATTTCTTTCTATGCTGCAAGGAAAGAAACCAGTACATACAGAATCAAAAAATTCCTTTCCCCCCTAACTCAGCTTTTTTTATTGCCATGAGCTCACATTGTACAGACGTTGATGTTTCCATAGTTCAGTGTCTTTTAGTGAAGAAAACAAACCCACTTTCACTGGCCTTTCTGCGGGACAGCACAAGCATCCCCAGGCTGGGCCATTCCACTCCCCAATCAGCTGTGCAAGCCAGCACCCCCCTCGCCTTTTTGGCTGTTCTCCGTTTCCCTGGGTGGGCACCACAATTTCCTCAACGATAGCTACCAGGAGGCCATCTAGTGGTGCCTAAGGAAAACTAGAAAACCCAGAAACCCCACTTTTTCGTGTACTTAGTGTTTCTGAGACCTACAGAAACACTTTGTGCTATATTTCAAGTGAGCACCCTCTACCCCTTTTCAGACAGGGCAGGAAACCTAACAGAGTAGGCAGGACAACCCTGCAGAAACAGATATGACAAGCAACTAGTCCTCAGTCATGGTCAAGCTCTAGCCTAAAACATGCTCTATAGAAAGGCTGAACTGAGTGTTAGTGCACAGCACCCCTTGCTGGGAGCACAGCACAGGGGTATTACTCCTGGATGATGCCCAGGGACATTCAGGCTTCTAGAGCCACGAAGAGTGATCCCAGAGCAAATATGTCCCTTGTCAAGACAAGAACTTGTGAAAAATAGGGTCCTCATATTAAAGCCTAACCCCTTAGCTTTTCCAGCATGGACAATTCTATTTTGACAACATGGCCATGTAATGCAAAGTAGCATGAGGACAGTAAGACTCCTACAGTTATTTTAAACCCTACCCCTCCCTTGCCTTTGTCAGTTATTTGTATTCCTCTTGCTATCCTTCTCTAGGAAAGCCAAAAAAGTAGACACTAACACAAACTAAGAAACAGGCTATGCCTAGGACTTGGCATTTGCAGTCTCCCTTTAGTTACATTCTCTTAAACGAGTTATTAGGAGATAAATATGCTATGAACTTACTGACCTTCAGTTATTCCATGATAACACACAAAAATTCATTCTTGTCCCATGGTGAATATAGGATTTTCCTATGTTCAGGAAAAGAGTAATGAGCTACCCCCACAACCATTTGGCTAGCAGTCCATGCACAGCATTTACTTTAATTATATAGCATAATTTTTCAGCATTTTTTACCTTCCAGTAACATACCATGATACCCATCTTTTACATTCACTTCCTCTCTACCATTTCCAAAAGGACACCCAACAAAGCAGCTTCCCTGGAAACTTCCTTTAGATCAAAGCCCCTCATTAGTATTTGCTCAGTTTTTGGCACACCTCTCTGAGCACCAAGCCAGCCCTCCACCAAGAGCCTCATAGCATCCCACAACATTGTAAGGTCCTTCAGAACTTTTGCTAAACCAACACAACCTTTAATCAAATGGGGATAGGAGGTCCCCCCTGCACTTTTAGAGACATCCACCACACTCATTGGTGTGAGTCAAATGATTGATTGCCCATAATACAGCACAGGCAAAGCTGAGCTGAATGCCCATTAATGATGCTGGGTGGCAATTTGTTTTTAAGTGGGGAAAATCCCATTGCAAGAACAGCATTGAGGACTTGTTGACTTAGGGCAAGCTTCAAAAACAAGGGAACCAGCACCCCTAAATTTGCACACAGATGAGGTTAACTCCTTTGCCGTAGGCCCGTGAACACTCACCTTATGCATAAATACTGCAGGTCTTAAAAAGCTTTATATCCTTCAAGCACTTTGCAGACCAAATTGCTTCTTACTGAGCCTAAGCAAGATGGGCAACGAAGTTGGGACTTCTGACACAGGAGGTGGCACTTACCCAAGGACTCATTGGGCTTCTTAAAGGAGTAGAAAGCCCTTAGAACTTTTAGAAAGAAAGTATTTTAAAGTTGTTTTACCAAACCCTATCTGAAATCAATCTGCTGGGCTGCAGCTGTCAACACATCAGCCAAAGGGAGCATGAAGTTGTGGATAGTCTATAAAGCAGGGATGGCCTTCAATCTTCATTATTATCCCTCATGATAATTATCTCTGACTCTCTAGCCAAGCATCATAGGAGCTATAAACAATAATAAAAAAAAAGACTGTGAAAGAGCTGTGATAGTAGTAGTGGTAATGTTATTGACTCGTGCTTTCTCTATGGTCTGGTTATGACACAAATGGAGTATCTCTAAGAATTAATAAAAGGCAACACCACAAAGGACACCACTGAAAAAGTGATAGAATAAGGGCTCATCAAATATTTCTCTTTTATTTCACTTTTGTGGTGCTTTGTGTTTTGCTTTTGTTTGTGTTTTTCTTTTTTTTTTTTTTGAAGCTCAGAAGCCAGACAGGACTGTGCACTGAAATCAAATGTTTAGGCGTACGTAGGTCTTCGCATTCTCAAACAATAACCTGTTCCTCAGACGACAAAACCGCTTTGTTTTTTCCTGATACCCTTTTGTTTCACCTTCTATGTACCACAGCTTATCATACAATGGCTGCTGGCAGGGAAATGAAGGCAAAGGGAAAAATGTATCCTTAGCTCAACTGCATTAATTTCAATACAAGCTTGCCAGGGTTGCATTTGGCCTAATACCCATATATAGTAATTACAGCAAGCTTTTTATTGTAGCTATTGTCAGATAAACTGCATTATTATCCTTAAGAGGAAGGGTGAGTAGTGAAGAGAAGAAATGTTTTGGGAGAATCTATTTGGATGTAATGAAGCAATAGGGAGCTGGCAAACTAGTTTGTTGGCTAGAGAGAGGTGGTGGGTCCTGGGAAAGGCAGGATTGTGGTATTAAGCTTGGTAAAAAGCACTGACTAGAAAAAGCCTCTTGGCTGCCTTTGTGGTGGGGGGTCCTGCAGTGTGGCAAAGCGGTGAGGAGAAGCCACAGCATCTGCAAAGAGATTACTGACTGGGCTTATTCCTGCCTCCTGGAGCAGCAGGAGAAAGCCAGAAAACTCACTTATGTCACACACCACTGTTAGGTGGGCTGGGGGTCTGAGACTTGGCTGGAGGTCCCCCCTCACACTGGAAATCTGGGGCAAACTTGTGTTTTCAGCAGAATACCACTGCTGTAAAACTAGAGAGAGAGGAGTACTGACCCTGAAAATAGATGGTACAGTGGACTTAACTCTGGGTACCCCAGGACAAAACCATGACATGTGGAAGAGCTTCTCTGTGGCCAGTACTAGGGGATGGATAATCAAAAATTGCTTTGAATGTCTACATTAAGATAACCCTAACCAGAAAAATAGGCCCTCCAGCAAAACAGGGATCAAAGTAAGGAGGGATTATTAAATCCTCCTGGACAACAAGGTATCTAAGGTCAAATTTTAACCTGTCAAAAGTTTGCATTTGTAGTGAAACTAGGCAAAAACCAGTCTCTTTTCTATATGTGCTGGACAGCGGTATCTGTGATTTGAACCTCTGTAATGCAGCCTTAAACTCCATAATCAGAAAAAAACCCTACCCCAAAAATAAACTGAAACCTGAACACTATATAGTTCACTGATGAAAACAGAGCACCTAAACAAAGAGATCAGAAATTGCCTGTGCCTCAGTTCCCCATGAATGAGCCACACTTTCATCTCACAGGACCTGGTGGGTACCAGGTAGTTCTGGTTGAAGTCACAGGTGCTTTGGTCAGAAGATGCCCATTGTCATATCACCACAGCCAGTTTTGCTTTAACAAAACACTGACCACAGGAATTATTTAGGGTCACTCAGGAGTGATCTGTTTGTGCTCAGTTATATAATGGGCAAAGTATCTATTGGCACCTTTTCTAGTTGTTTCTAAAGCGTAAGGTGATCTAAACCCAGACAGGACACTGAGAGCCCTGTAGAGAGGGAGTGACTGGCAATTGTCTGGAAGCTCAATCTGGTTTTGGGGACTTTTGTTACCATAAACCAAAAATCAGCTCCATCAGGCTGCTGTCCATACAGGATAGAGTGGACCTTATCCTAAATTTTATAATGAAAACCACAACTATCTTGCTCCACAATTATTATTGCTCAGTACTGGAAATAATAAAGTTTTCACACTATTCGTTTAGTTGTGATGTTTTCATATCATCCAAGGACAACAGTGTCCAGACTCTTGCAGGGGCTTACCCTTTTGTGGCAGTGGTTGTGTAGTTAGCTGTGAGCACAGCTGCTCTGGTCTTTACTCTTCACATAAAAAGGAAAGCAGCTCCTTTACTGTTTATACTGTCTCTCCAAGGGCAGTTTTCATCCTGTAGTGATATTTATTTAAGGAATATAAAATAACTGGAATTTCCTCACCTGTAACTATGAACATAGCTTTTTCTTTTCAGTGTCTTCAGCAGGTACAGCACTAGGAGCACTATTCCAGGTTAATCAGGTTTTTGTCAAGAAACTTTCCAAAATTAATGAGCTATCAGATCAATACTACACCTATAGTTTGGTGTTCTTCAAGTCAGACTGGTCCCCATACTAGAGCCTGTAAGGAGCACTGCTGTGAAATCCATTTTGGTCAGCAAGTGCAGGATCACAGTGCAGTCAGAGTGGGAGAAGAATGGAGATCCTGGGTGGTGCCAGTATGACAGCTGAGCCCACCAACTGCCTCCAACTTCAAGCCAGGAGGGACCCACACTATGGGGTGGGCCCTATGGTTCTGTCCTTGGCTTTTTGACAGGCACTAATATGGGGTCTCTCCTTGTCACTAACAGGGATCATGTGTCTGGACCATGGTTATGCTGGGAGCCCTCTTTTAGTATTAAACTGTAATTAAAAGCAAGACCATTTCAGTAACTGTGGGTGCCAACAATAATATATAGCTTTACAGAGGTTTATCTTTAAATGCATATTTCAAATAGAAACTGCAAATATTTTTTTAGGATGGGTAAATTTGAGTTCCAGGGTAGCCTCTCTTACTGCTTTTCTGCAAAACCATTGAAATAGTTGGGCTGATTTTGTCTGGAATATATTCAAAGGCAGATACCCACCATGGGAAACAGCAGCTAGAACAATCTGTTGCTGTTGAAAGCAACAGAAGACATGCAGATAAGTATGTTAAGAAATCTAAACTACAGTTGTTACTTCCTGCATAGCCTATAATTAGGTACCAGGGTAGTACCTTAAACATACTTAAGATACAAGCCAGGATGCTTTCTGCTTAGTTTTCCATCTCTGAATTCCCACCTGTGCTCTTTGTCTTGTTGCTTGCCAGCTTTCTGATAAAGCAAAGATCTGCGGCTGATATTTGCTAGGAACTATTGTGAAAAATATTTGCTACAAAACAAAATGCTATTCATTTGTTTTCTCCAGATAAGTGCTGAGAACAGTAAGGTTTAATTTCCTGCCTCTCCACTTGCCTGACTTGTCTTGTTAACCTCAGTTTATTTTTTCACCTCCTTCTGTAAGAGAGCTTTACAAACCATGGTGTCATTTCAACACTTATTTTTCATTCTGATGCCTGGTTTGGGAAAATATCAAGTTAGATATTCTGTAAGTTTGATAAAAAAAAAAAAATCGCTTTTTTAGATGTCCAAGCACTCTCTGAGAAGCCTGCCTTTAGGCAGCCAGTTTTGCATATGGTGGCCCTAGAAAAGTGTTCCTTAGACTCTAATGTCTGAGTGATGACCATGGTCTTTTCTTGAGGTCAAGAAACACATCCAATATTCCAGAGCATGTTTTCAGTCCCTCTCTTTAAGCCCTTAATAGGGAAGACTCAGAAGGTGTGCGTTGGCAAAAGTGGCTCCTTTGTGCACCCCCCACATTGGCACTGCATTTACAAATTATGGCAAAGGGAGAGTCTGGCTGAAAAATGCCTGTACTTGCCTATTCCCATCTGGGTTGCTGGCATGAAAATGCCTTGGGAATTCAATACAAGAAGTAACATACTACCAAGCTAGTGAGGGTAAAATGGCATCAAGACTCACCACTTGGGAAAGCAGAGGGAGAGCTGTATCCAGGTTGACTTGGGCATAGAGTAAAGACTGAAATGTGCCTATGACAGCTTGGCCAAGTCCACTCCAAGGAGTTGTTGAATGCAGTCTGAAGCACAGAGTCATGGTGCCATTCCCAAATGAAAACTTTTGCCCAGCTCCAGCACTAAGTTGGGCTTTATTACCATGACCAAGAGCACTTGAATGGCAGCACAAGCATGTGCCTTCTGCTGTGCCTGCTGACAAGACACTAGGTCGTGCCCCTTGACTTTGTGCAGCAAAGGACTGGGTCTATACTATCAAACAAACCAGGGATGGATTTAACCTGTTACTCAATACTCTGATAAAAGATGAGTTTGATAGATATACTTAACATATAACAGTTATATAACTAGAAGTTATATATCCTTAACATATAACAGGGTATACTTAACAGATAACAGTCAAGAGGCAATGACTTGAGCTATCTTTTCATCTCGCTGTTACTCTCCCTAGCAAAACTTGTGTTGTTTCTCTAGAAGACTGAAATTTCTAGAGACACTAAACTAAAACCATCTGTTAGCTACCAAAATTTCCCTACCAGACACATATATCTGATACATTACTAAATGTGACCATGTATGTAACTTTAATTTCTTTAACTACGGGACAAAGCTTAAATAAGCGTGGTATTTAATACAGGTGCTCCTGAATTATCACAGAATAGAAAAATATAGCAGTGAATACTCATTTGGAAGAAAAAAAAAGGTTCTTTTAGTATCTACTACAGGTTTAATTGAATGGGGAAAGACAGAATTAGAAAAGCCTAAAACATTGGCCTGTTATTTCCTGCTGTCTCATTTTAATGAGCTTTTTTTGTATATGTTAATAAAAGTTTCTTATTGTCACATAAAAATCCTTAATCTATTTGCAATTGTGCTTTATCTAGCCATTTCTTTATTTTATCAGTTTCTCTTTTTCAGGATTAGTTTGGTGAAGAATGGGAAACACCATTAATTATCAGCTGTTAGTGCTGAGAGTATAGGCAGCCGTTCCTAGGGAATGCTTCCAAATGAAGGCCAACATCCTGCATGCATTAATGCTGAGGAGAGGTTATAGGCATCTAAATAAGTAACTGCATTGTCCTCCTCACTCACTCCTGAGGGCTGTCCCTGTGGAAGTGCCTAAGGCACCTCCATGAGGCATGGGATAACCCTAGCTCCCCATCTGCCCCTGCAGCACTCCTACAAGGCTGCTGTAGGTCCTGATGTGCAGGACTTTTACCTCCTTCAGAGTTCTACTGTAAACTCCATACAGGACAAGAGAGTTTTGTCTTCTTGACATATGATGTTGGCACTCAGGGTGCTCACTTGCATCCCCCGCTGCCTATCTTTCACTGCCAACCTCAAGATCCTCTTTCAGGTGATTTTCCCTTCCTCTCCTCACTTTCCCACTCTCTGCAGACATCTGACTGTTCCCACTATTGCCATAACAACAAGCAGCAGTTTAGCTATGCTCAACAGCCCATGCCAGAGGTCACCATCCTCCATTTGAGAGGGGAAAAATACAAACTGGAACACTTGGTGTTTTATGGACACTTCATTATCTTCTACAAAGGGAAAGAAGACCAGTGCTAGTAACTTTCCTCCACACCGCTACCATCACTTGGAAAACTCATTATCAAATACAGCTTCTAGGGACATGTGGTGGGAAGATTTCCCCATAAGAGTTTGTGCTACAAGGAATAAGGCAAGTTCCTGCCACAGGTGTGGAAATGCAATGGGTTGTCCTCCTTGCTTAGGCTTCTAATCATCATGCTGCAGCCATCTTTTAATCCATACTTTTTGGAAAGCCTTTTTCAATGTTTTGTTCTCCCGGTAAAGAAATGTTTCCTAGTATCGCTCTTCCCACAGCCAGGGTCCTCCAACTCAGAGGACCAAGTAAGCCCAAGGTCTAACAGCACTATTAAACACTGAGGCAATTAAAAAAAGCAAGCAATGAATGCCTCTGCACTTACTTCATCACTGTTTGGTGGATCCCTTCTCTTCCTAGACATCCTTAATCCTTATAAAAAGTCCTCTGAGTAAGTGAATTTGGCTGGTGTTACCTCAGTTCTCCCACCACAAAACAGAAGTAAGAACATTTCTCTTCCTCCAAGTATGGCTACAAGGGGAGAGGCATGCTGTGAAGCATTTGAACACTGGAGCAATGGCAGGGTGCAGGCTACGTGTCTAATGCAATAGATGTTGATGTGTCTGCTACAATGAAGCAGTTGTGGTGCTGCCCATAGGAGCCTCTGGGTACAACCAGAATAAATTCTGATGACACCTCGTGGCATGCTGTATCAGTGACATGGCTTCTGTTGGAGCACCATTGCCAGGCTCTGGGAGTGGCTATTTTGATGAAATACATTAATTCATACATCACTTCCCTGTTGGAGTTTAGGTGATATAAGGGAACAGAACAAGGAAGAAATCTGTGCTTCAGAGTGACCCAAAGATATATGGGGCTACGTAGAAGCTTAGGTGGAAAATGGGAGAATAATGGCCCCTATTTTGCAAGGTATTTGACTTATGGGCCTATAACCCTAAAATCTTGGCAAACATGTTCCAGAATGAGTTTGAAATATGAGAAATTTACTGCACACTAAGCATTCTTCCCAAATGAAAGCTGGGGGGGCTTTCTACACCTCCTTTCCTCCCCTCCTGCCATTCATCACCAAGTGGAAAAAAGTCAGGAGCTCCAAAGTATGCAGAAAGAAATATGATCTTGACACCAGGTTTTACACCTCAATCTACCCCTTATTTCAGCAAAGGCTGCTTTATGCTATCAGCCTATCCATCAGTCCAATTCACATGATGGAGGAGGCAAAGAGGAGGGAAGAGAGTGGGTGTCAAGAAAGGTCTGTTTCAGAAGAGGTGTCAAGGAGGAGTGATTTTCACAGACTGGTTTGTAACTGTGGAGGAGGGCTACTGCTGGCTGGGAGCTGAAGTGACACTCCTATTATTAATCAAAACCATAGGAGAGGCAGCCTATCTCCTTCTCTTGCTGCTACTACCAGTGGCTCTTCACAGAGGCTTCAAACACTGTTCTGTATTCAAGGGATGGTACCCAACCAAACTATATGCATCTTGAGAGGAGAAAGATCTGTTCTGGGAGACAGCCCAGGAAGGTGGTCTGGAAAAGCTCTGTGAAGGGATTTAGAGATGGAACCACTATAGATACCTTTTAGGAAACGGGACCTAGTAAAAGTAAAATGTGAGGTCATAGGGAGGGGAACAAAGTGAAAAGGTAAGTACAGGGAGAGTGAAGATTTGTTTGCTCTGAATTCATGAAATATTTTACCTGTATATAGCCAAAAGACTACCAAGTTCATAGCCAAAAGAACATAAAGTTCCAGTCAGAACTTGTTTCTAATGCTTATTATTTCTTCCCTTGGAAGAAAAGACCTTTATAGCTTGACAGAAGAAAAAAAGCAGTCTACCAGAAAACAAGTGAGGCATGAACTGCTATAAGGGCAAGGGGAGATCTGTTTACCAGGCAGGATGAAAACATGAGTAATTAGCTTACCAACAGACAGAGACTACTTCATCAAAAGGCAACACGATGCACAGAAGACCTTTGCTGATGGACACACAAGAAACTATTTCAAGGAGGTCAAATTTGAACTCAGCTAACAAGAATTTTATGATGCTCTGTCATTAGTAATTCAGATAGCTATTACAAAAGACCTCACCTGCATTTTCCAAACTTTTCCAGTCCACTTTATTATTCATAAAGCGTTCACGTGGCCCCTTGCAGTGAACTCCGGGCTGGCTGAGTATTCTACTGTTAATGAGCACCCTGTTCAGGCTTACTGTGGAGGGGAGGTGGCCTTAGGCAGTCACAGATGCAATTCTGTGATCTGTAAAGGGGTTTTTTTAGCTGAAAAAGAAGTGTGGATGAAGGTCAAAACCCAGGTCAGGATGTAGAAGAGGCTGTCACTTCTGATCCACTGACATCCTGTGTGACTCAGTAAAGCATGATCTCTGCATGTGTTCATTTCAAAAGCTGAACTAACGGTAACAGTTACTTACTTCAAAAGGCTGCTTTCATGACTAATCACAAAAATGTTTATAGAACACTATCAAATTCTCAGGCAGACTACATCAGAGAAATGCAAAGTATTGTTCACAATTGCAGAGAAAAGAAAAACAACGTTAAAAACATCAAGGTTGCAAACTGAAGCATTTGAAAGCTGGGAAATGCCGAAATTAAGGTTGTTAGTGAATTCCTAGTTTGGCTTCTCTGTCTGCATGTGTTCTAAGTTACACTGTAATTCTGACTTGTATTTCATATACATATGGCAGCTGCAGAGCAAATGCTCTCCCTTGATCAGTGTATACACAGAAGGAAACATGTACATACAAAGGCAACAGACTCCCTTGTGGGGATGTGACTCGAGTTGGCCAAAAGCCTAAATAGCTGTCTACCTGGAAGTCTTCTACTGACAAAGAATTAAGTATTTAGAGGTGTGCGATAAAACATGATCCTGGAAGTATCTGTCCTGGTGTTTATGTTGCACCAATGGAAAGCAGCGCATCATACAGCAGTGTTACTCACAGTGATTGATTAGCACTTGGCCAATTTTTCTTAGATTTTATTTTTAATTAACTCATTCTGCTGTTGCTTTCCCTTCTGTTTGATCAGATTTTGTCATGCCTGTGACATAACTGCTGCTTTTCAGTTTCTACATCTCTTTTCTTGTTCCTCTCCCTTCACCTCTTCTGATTGTCCTGCCTCCTTTTCCTCTTTGCTTTTTCCTCACATAGTTCCATTTCTTCTTCAGAACCCAGTCTTTCTTCTCTCTTTTCCTCGCTTATAGTTAATATACTGTGTTATCTCTGCAAAAGCCCCTTTTATGCCCTTCCATTTCCCCAGCCCAACGCATTCAGATAAAAAAACAATTTCTCTGGCAAAATTTGTGGCAGCAGATTGGCATGACTTTGAGTTCAAACTGCACTGTGAAACTGAGAAGTGATCCAAAATAAGAGAGAAAACCCAAGAGGCAGCAAAGGTCAGGAGGGTTTGCAGATACCACAGAGATCAATGAAGCATGTCCCTGAAATTCTGGCTGTTGCATAGCCTGTATGGTTGGGTGGTAGCATGTGCAAAAGGAGGTTGCCCAAAGCTTTGCCTTTTCTTCCTCCTCAATATGATTTCTGTATGGAGTCACCCAGAAGAAACTTAGGCTCTTAGAGAAGAAATACAATTCAAAGTTGAGCGTGTAGTGAATAAACTTGATGAGAAATACTGAAGGGGAAATGAAACTTCAAAGAGAGAAATGGGTTAATAATAAACCTTTCACATGTGGGCAAATTTTTCATGTCAGTTAAGCTGGCGACAGGTCTATTTGTTTTCATTGGAGTTACAACACTGCACATGACATGAGCAGTTTCCTGCGGTATTTTAAATACTATGCCCCTTTCCCTCCCTGCTCTCCCTACAGCATGAAAGTGTCTGTCTAAAGGACAGGAGTCACATTTGCACAACCCAAATAATAGAATTCAAAGTGTGCTAATGATCCAAGCTGTTGCATTTGGCATTTTGAAAGGGCAATGCTAGGATCTGAGATTATGGCCACAAAGACAGATATAAGCAAATCAAATTCTCACAAATATTCCCATACAGCCCACTAACTTAAATTACAATGTTTCCAGGGGTGACATTTAGCTAACTATAGCATTTGGAGCAGAAGGACATAGCTTCCCAAGACGAGTGTTTCTTTGGCTTTCTGAAATGATGTGGATTCCCAGGACAAGGTAATAAAGCCCACTGTGACAAATGAAGTGGAAACCTCAGTTAAAAACATCAGTTTTTCTCACATAGGATTAAACATTCCTTTTTTTTTTTTTTTCTCATTGAAGTATACTGGCCTTTTTGCAGCCCCGGAAATAAGACTGTGTTTGAGATGAAACACTGATTTACTTTGGGCCACTTATGGAATTATCCAGGAACGACAACGCAATTTAGATTCATAGCTTGTCTTAACTTACTCAGGGCATGCAAGTCACTAGAGAGCATTACAAAGCATATTTACACTTCCAGGCTTACATGCCCTTCAGCCAAGCCCACTGAAGAACTCCTCTTTTATACCAAGCCTGAGTAAAATTTCTGTTAATTGCACCAGATAACCCTGTCTGTGTTACAATACCATTTTCTTTGGGCTGGCTGTACAGATAGGAATTAGTTCATTTAGCTTGTTGAAAATCCTGACTGACTCAGATCCCCCTGGAGCATCACACCAATAACCTGTGTAAAACATGTTGCAGTCACTGCAGGTACTTAAAACCTGCAGCCTTATAGTGTTTGCAGATAATCCAATCAATGTAGATGTAAATGATATAAAGAGCTTTGACCTGAAGAGGTGTACCATCCCTGTGCCAAGAAGCATGTAAGAGAGACTGATAGGTAGAGGGACTGAGCCTAATTCCCTCTCTTTCAGGGAGGAAACAGAGATAAAGCCAAGTAAAGACTTCCCTGGAACTTGCCCAGCCATAAACAGGGATCTTGCATCTTGACACATGTCAATACCTCCTGAACTCTGTTTCTCCCCAAGTGCTCCCTTATTCCCACAATAAAGGCTCCAGCCTAGTTGTTCTCAAAAGACTTGACTCACAAAACTTGATCTTATCTCTTTGTTTCCACCACAAGCAGCAGCAACACAAATTCCCCTGGGTACCTCATCCTAGAAACTTCCTCCTCATCCTGGCACAGAACTCTCTAGAGGTGACAGATATGGGACTATCCCCTAATGGGTACAAGTCTCAGAAACAGCTTAATGTCAGAAGAGCTTTTAAACTCTGTCCTGAATATAAGGGCAGTGGATGAAGTAGAATGTTCTGTGTACTGTGGGGCATAAACTTACAAGTTCTGAAGTCCCTTTGGCCATTTCCATGATCAAGAGTGGTCTTCCCAAGTTACCAGTCAATGCCAAATGCAACAGCTTGGATCATTAGCACACTTTGAATTCTGTTATTTGGGTCATGCAAATATGACCCCTGTCCAATAGACAGAGACTTCCATGCTGTAGGGAGAGCAGCACACTCCCAAGGGAACACTCCTTGGTTCTTTTGCTAAGAATGTCTCTTGGATAACCTTATCCCCAAGCATAATGTCAGTCTGACATACCACTTAGCCTCCTTCAAGTGCTTCCAATGCGTCCTCAGAGATTTCTCTCTACCTCATACAGACTTTCACCTTGTTCGGATTATTAAACCTGTTGTAACTATTCTGAGGTACTCAGGAAGGTGACTGATATTTTCCAGGAGTCTCTAGTGGCAGAACAGTGGCTATAATTAACCATTTCTTGTTTTTCCTCCTTCCCTCTGTCACTCTCACTTGCAGAGTGCAGGCAGCAATGCACATCATAAGCAGGTGGCCCTCTAGAAGAAACAGTTGTCTTTGCTGCAACCAAAAATGAAAACCAGCCCAAAATGCAGCAGAAAACAGGCAGATAGAGTTTCAAATAGAAACAAAAAATCATCACACTAATGATTTCCCCAAACGAGTTATTTTGTGCTCCCCAAGGAACAGCTGTTTTCAGACTAGATTAGCATCACCCTACTGCTGACCCTTCAGAGTAAAGTTTCAGGGCAGGAGCTTCTCAAGTTCTACATGATTTACCATCTGTATTTTTGTTGTTCTTGCCAATCATCTTGAATGCAAAACAACACTGAGCAAACCACTGATTCCTGTTTGTTAGTCATGAGAGCGATCTTTCACCTGATTGTCCAGGCATCCACAGTGAAGGATGCTTGGCTAAGAGCAGTGCATCCTAATTTGGGAAATTTGAAACTAAGGGCCATGTTCTTTGTTGCTGTTATGTCTCCAAGGGCCATCAGCTTATGTCCAGCACAGGGTAATGTCCCAAGTACTCAGGGAAAGAGATAAACTCTATCTCTCTTTCTCAGCTGGCAGGAACAGGATCCAAGACACTGAGTGTTATCGTGTAGAATAAAGGCCCAATGTACACTCTTGTTCATGATTCTAGTCTGGAAATTTGCTCTGCCACAGAAGCATCACTGTCAATCACAAGAACTTATTGCCATAACAGACAATTTATCAGATTATAAAGCAATTGCAAGAGTATCTCAATTTTCTGTATAGTTACACACAGACACTGAAGGATGTAGTAGATTATCTGAGGCTACTACCGTGCCAGGTCTGGAAGCCAGGTGGTTTCATACCCACATTAGCGGTTTCTGCCTCCCTTTGCAGAATTTTCCTTACAACTGGAAGATGCAGGGGGCACCTCCTCCCAGCTCATTAAAGGTGTCTGACCTGTGTCTCATTTCAGTGCTTCATGGTAATCCTCTCAGTGAGAGGTACTTAACAGTGACTTTGTACTTGTATCTGTCTAACTCCATTATACTGGACTCTGTCAACACATCTTACCTGCCTATGAGCTCCATCTGAATTAGATCTAGGTACTCGGCCCCAAACAGCAAGGCCTTCACCTACAGTGGTTCTTTCCCTGTTGAGCATCCTTCACAATCTTTTGCCACTAGTGTCTTGAGATCTTTTCCAGCTTCTTTTCATCCTCTGCTCTTTCCCTAGTTTTTTTGCTTCCTGGCCAATTTTGCAGGTTACCATCACCAAAGGTGTTTGTTTATTTTGGTGCCAAGTGCTATGTCTATTGTGCCAGCACCTCTGGGAGCTGAACACTGTTAGATATAAACAATGCCTATTGCTTGCCTTTGATGAGTGATGCCTATCCTTTTTTCATGGCTACTCTTGCCTTCTCCCAGTGTTTGGTTGCTCTACCTGCCAATGGTGCTTGCAGTGTTTCACTGGGGAGACTCTGGGAGTCAAATTGAAGAAGGAACAGAGCCAGCAGTGTTATCTGGCTCTGAAGTGTGAGCCTGGCAGGAAATAATTTCCAACCAGCCTTTCCCCTCATGCTCTTTTTAACTTCCTTATCTCCAGCAATAAAAGCTTGTGCAACCCATCAGACAGCAGCATTAAGCCCTTCTGGAGGAGGAATACAGTGATGGGTGAAGCCAAAATTGAATCAGTCCCTGAGACACTAGCTTGGCTGTTGTTGCTCTGTGAGATTGGAACAACTCATTAAAAAGCCACTTCTTTCCATTCTGCACTCCTGAAATCTGGCTTCCCTTCACTCCTGTATCTTGGTCAAGTGATGCCTATTCTCCCAGGAAGATACCAGCTCTCCAAGGGGAAGACTGCAAAGTGCAATGTGTGCAATCTGATATAGGAGACCACTAAAGACTTAAGGTTGCTGGGGCTGTGAGCTTTTTTCTCTTTTAATGCAGTGCCACTAAAAGCAATGGGCCTGTGTCCATAAGGGAATAATGCCCCAGAAACTTATGCAAGAGCAGAAAGAAGTCATTAACCGGTACACCAAAAGTCAATAAAACTGAGAGAAAGCTCTTTCAGCTTCCTGACTGCCTCCAAAGGGATCCTGCCCTGTTTATTCAGCATTTTACACTGCAATTGCTAGCTGACTTGTTAAAAACACAAGCTAGCATTTCCAGGGAGTTGCTAACACAGTGGGTAATGATGTCTCTTACAGAGAACAGCAATAACTTTTTTACTGAGAGAGAGAAGAACACAAGGCCAAAACTACACCCACAGGAGAAAAATAAGTGAAACAAAGTGTTAAATACACTTTGAAGTTGGATCCTATCCAGCTTCCACCAGAAAAGCAGAGATTCCCATTGGGCTTCGTATCATACACAGGGAAGGAGAGGCTGTGATGAGCATGGCAAGAAACCTGTTGAGTCCCCAAAAGCCCAGCACATCCGGGTACTCGGCATTACCAGTCCATGCACACACTCCCAAAAGCAAGCAGGGTGTCCCTGTTTGCCAGCCTGCAATCTGTGAATTAATGGAGGTGTTTCCTGTTTGTTTGCAGACTTGTGGCACTCTAGTCCTGCTTGTGGTGCCTCTTTCACTGATACAGGCCCCAACAGCATTACATGCCACAGTGTGGGTAAACAGGGACCTGTAATGTGCCTGTCTGACCCATTCAGTACAGACAATTTTCATCAGGCTTGCAGCCCATGCAATTGGCTTTCCTGAACCATTTGCTATGCCCAATGGTTTGAGTTATTATCTACTGTCTTTCAGCTAGAAGATGGGGAGATGACGAGCAGTTTTGTGCTGCATGGTTTTGCTGTCTCTTTAGAGTATGCCTGGTTAAGTCTTTGGACTGCGTAGCTTGACATCATTCAGAAAGATGCCAAGCAAAACTGAAGTCTCAAATAACAGGGTGCAGGACAGAGGTGGGTGCTAACTTACCCACCTAGGAGCTACAATCCTGGGTCATTCTTTCAGGCTATTGTCTTCCCCATCAGTTGTTTCCAAAAGTAAAGCACTCAAGTTTTGAGCTGTTGTACGAGTTTTCACGCATTAAATTATAACAAAATACTGCCTGCCTATGATCATGAACAATACATGGCAATACAGACTAGTATATGTAGTGGCAGGAGCAAAGCACAGCTAAGTGCAGGAGAGCTGGTGTGCAGAAAAAGCTGGAGAGCTCCTGGGCTTGCTAGGCTCCCAGAAAGGGTTGAGATTGAGGGGCCAAGAGGGAAGCAATTCAGGCAGATGCTTGGGCAAAGCAGGGCTGTGATGGGTAGGTGGTTAGAGGAATTTCTCTATAGGCTGGATGAGTTTGCACGGAGGATATGCACTACTCTGAAGAGCCTAGCTCTATAACCTCTTAGACACAAGGCATCTATGGTTAGATACCCCTGAAGTCTTCTCTTCTCCAGATTGACTAAGCCCAGCTTCCTCATCTGCTCCTCACAGAGCAAGAGCTCCATCCAATTCCTAATCAGCTTGGGTGCCCTCTCCTCAACTCACTTCAGTGAGTCCAGGCCCAAAACTGAATGCAATATTTCAGGTGGACCACCACCCTGCCTACCACTGCATTGACCTATCCAGCTGCCATCACCAGCTTTGTGTCACCTGAGAACATGATTAAGACACACCTTGCCACATCCTCCAAGTCACTCAAAGATATTAAACAGCACAGTGCCAAGAAAGACTCCTGCTTTATTCCACTTGTTTCTGGCTCCCAGGTGAAGTAGGATCCATTAACTACTTCATTGTACCTCTCGAGAGAGGCTGGCACATAGCAGTGGGAACTTCCTACCCCCAGGTGTCTGGTGAGAGTGTGGGACAAGCCCTTTTCAGGTTCCCTTCCTCACCTTTCTCCCCAGTCTCTTCTGTACAGTAAAGGGAAAGTAACCAGGCTGAAGGAGCTTAATAATCCATTGGTAAAGCCTGGGTTGGTTTTTTTTTTTTCCTTTTCTGTGGAGCAGCCTGGAGGTGATTACATTTAGGAACCCTTCACCCATGCTGAATATGTGCTTTAATATAGCTGAGGCATTTCAGCTAGTTATAGGGCTTTTTTGGAGTTACTGACACATTTACAAGCCACTTAACCTCAGCCTACTTCAGATAACTCAGTTCTATAATGGGCTAAGCCCTGTTTCGTACATCACAGGGCTCAGTACATGGAGGATGGATGTTCCCGGGAAACTGAGTATTACAGCCTTTGGTGTAGGGCTTCAGTATCTGCTTCTCATCTTGATCCCATCTCCTGAAATCCACAGATGGGGTAGGTACAGGAATAAAAGTACTTACAAAGGATAATCCTTGCAGGCATCAGACCACTGCTTCCTTATCAAGAGAAGGATAAGCTTTCAATCAAAGAGAGCCAGAAAATACAGGATGGCAGCTCTGCCCCAAAAGGAGGGATCCAGTCACACATTTACACGCACTCTACATCTTTCTCTTCTAGTCAAAGCCAAGCTGAGATGTGACACAGGGTGAAATATTTTCCTTTTCAATAACTAAATGCTCCTGTGCCTTTAGCTCTGCAACAGCTTGTAAAGCAAACTGCACTGAGTGCTGGAATCAGCATAAAATTCCATCTGATCTCCCCCTCCCCCCCCAAACAGCTGGTTAAAAGTCTTTGATTAACAAGTTTTCACTGCCATACTAATAACTTTCCTTAATCAAACCAATGTACCATCCAATTTAAATATGTTTCTCATGAAACAAGCTTTTCACAAAGATTCAGGTGTGATACATAACCACCAGACTCAAGACACTGAGCTGAAAGGGGCCCCCAGTGTATGGATCTTGCCTTTACTGACAAGTCAGAGACATGAAGGGAGAAGTCACCCAGCTCAGGGTCAGGGTTAGACTGCTCCTTGCTGTGTGTGGAAGGGCAGATAAACTACCAGGCCTCTGATGTGATTTCTTGTAGCTGAGGAGCACTGCAACAGAAGGACTTTTACAGGCTCCAGCTGAAAATTAAACATCCTGTTGTTATTTTAAGGAACATTAAAAGGTAAGGTGCTATACATCACCCTTAACTGGAATAAGCAGAGCTGGTGGGTTGATTCTATTGCTCAGAATAAACTTGCCCTCTCTGCAGGAGGAAACACAACAAAATTAAGCCAGGCCATGCATAGGCAGATGTGATTCCCTGTCAGAAGAAAGCTCAGATCCATGAACCTCTTCAAGTACAGTACCAAACACCCTGCTGTGATGCAAAGCAGAAGTATGATAATGCTGTGCTAATGGATTCACTGCATGGGGACATAGTGATGTGAATTTGTAGCTCTGCTCCCCCACTGAGCCTCACTGGAATAACCCAAGACACCTCAGAGGGACATTATGCAAATACTCCCTCCTGTAACTTGTAGAGAGCAAGGGGATATATGCCATGGCAGTTCTTCTCCCCACACTTGAAGCGGCCTGTGGTTTGCAGGCTTCGAGCCTACCTATAATGAAAGCCACAGTCTCACTACCTGAAGAGCCACTGCATAATGGAAAATATACAAAGAGAAGTCAAGAAAGGCTGAAGACAAGCATCAATAAACAAGAGCAGATCTCTGAGGAGGAATGTTACTTCAGGATTGAGAATGGGCAGTATTGGATTTTTTTAATTCATAATAGTTAAATAAATAAATGCTGGCATTATGAAGTGTCATTTCAGGTCCTTGAAAGCTGTGTCTGATGTTTGATGGAGCAGCCTTCTGGGCTGTGATGCTTATTCCCCTATTAATTTTGGAATGAAGCTGACCAATACATATTACTGGAGCATCTCATGTTTGCTGTCTTTTAGTTGAACCTTTGAGGACTGAGTTTCCTTGTAGAAGCATCTGAAGACATCCATATAGGACAATTCAGATGATACCCAAAGACACACAAAGAACAAAACTTTCTGATTTTTTTTATAGCATTTCCCATCAAGAGATTGATGACAAGACTAAATCATAAAGGATCCCACCAGCCTTCAGCCAAAGGGAAACAAATGTGTAAACACTGGGTGCCTTGTGACCCAGCAATACAATGTGTTGCAGCTAGACCCTGTGTGCTCTTACAGGAGACCACCATATATCCCCATCCTCCAGAATACAGCCACATTGAGCAACCTGCCAAGTGCTGCTAAAAAACCCCCTAACTGCCTTAAATGGACAACTCATGAAGTCCTTGCAGCTAATGTTTCATATGTGTGAGGAGGCAAGTGTCCTATTTAGGGAAATATGACATTAATCAAGTAATTAGTTACAGGATATTAAACTGGCTGAGGTGCTGTTATCAAATATGTAAGGCAAACAACATTCTGGGTAATTAACAGACATCTATGATGAGCCTGCAATCTAAATAAGGGGTTGCCTGTGAATCTCTGGATGTTGTTATGTTCCTTAAAGCTTCCCAATGACTTGTCCAGGAAAGCAAGCCTGGTTACCTGAAAAAGCCTGACTTTACAAATGTCCTTTAGATTACAGACCAACACATCAGTACGCTGCAGCAGCAGTACAGATCACCCACTTTCTTTACCACAAATCTAAGTAAAGTTTTTCCACCTGTTACATACATTGCTCAAGCTGAGTAGGCAATGAGCAGGTACATGCTCCTCCAGCACTGAGAAAGCTTTTAATCAGCTGAAGAAAGGACAGGGACTTGGGTCTCTCTATGAGCAGTGCTGAGACTAACAGGGCGAAAGTAGGTGGGCTGCTTCCTGAAAACAAGCTGAAAGAGCTATTCTCAGCAAGAAATACATAGAAGTCCTTGAGTGAAAGAATTATCCAAGGGCATGTTAAAGGAAAGGCAACCCTATATGGATGTCTCACACTTGTCTATGCAGTTCAGGAAAGAGGAACAATTGCTTCTAAGAACTGTTGTTATGCCCTGAAGCAGAGGATGAATTGAACCCATTAGAGTTGTTCATCTTCCTCCCCGGTGGCCACTTCAAAACACAGCCTTTTGTTTTAGAAAAATTACATGGAGCACTTACAGTTGCAAAATTAACCTTCAAAATCAGAACCCAACATAAATGAAGATGATGCACCAGCAAAAGCCTGAAATGAGAGCTCTGAGAGGCTGTTGCCATTTACCACCTGAAATTGCCAGCTCTGGAGACAAACTGGGGGATGAATGTTAGCAAAATACTATTTCTCTCTTGGAATACAAAGCCTATTTAGTGACCAACTGATGCTATAGGTTTTTACCACATTTGGGTTAGTACAACTGCTGCCCCTTTTTGGCTTTGAATGAATATGCTATGCTCTTATTTATACTGAAATAAGAATTATCAAGACTAAGGCTTTCAGAATCTTCCAATGCCTGGGCTATGAAATCCAAATTTTGACACGTGAATTAGATCTTGATTCCTTTCGCCTCAGACACTGAGTACCTTACAGGTACATTGACCACACAGAACAGGTGATTCATATTACCACCATGTAAGAGTTATTCCTGAGGTATAATTTGGGCGGGGAGAGAAATGAGGGGTATTGTAGACTGCTTTTGTATGATAGGAAAGTGAAGAATGGTATCCAGATTTGGTATGTGGAAACCAGAGACAATAAAAAAAAAATCAAGTGGCAAACTAGGAAGATAGATAACCCTCCTTTATGCCATTTTAACAGATAAATCTGTGGAAGAACTCTCATTTCAAGGCCAGGCTGGATGGGGCTTTGAAAAACATGTTCTAGTGGAAGGTGTTCCTGTATACAGGGAAGGAGGGTGTGTGTGTGTAACTACATGATCTTTAAGGTCTGTTCCAACTTGAACCATTCTGCAATTCCCAAACTAACACCTGGCTCTTGAACTGCCTAACATACCCTGAGGCAGCACTCACACACTTATCTCCCATCTATTTGAATGATCTGGTCACTAGCTAACTCTTCTTTTAAAGGAGCTTGAAGGTAAATACGGCTACACAAAGACCACCAGGAATCATGCACAGAGCCTGGAGGAGAGTAGGTACAGAAGTGGGTAATGCCCCATCACTACTTCAGTCTTGCGAACTCAATTTGCCCCCTTTTGTTGAAATATAACTTCTCACCACAGGGTAATCTGCCCTACTGCATCTGTCCTGGAGGATTAATATTTGACATAAATCCTAAAGGAAGCACTGTTCTTTGTTACCATTTGACAGAGGTGGATGGATAGGAAGCTTTCTGAGTAATATGGAAATAGCATTGGCAGAGCATCCGTTCTGGGAGCCTGATTATTGAAAATCAGCTGCTATTTACACAGTTAATGCCATTCACTTCTTGCACCTGCTCAAACATTCATTTCCCAGTACAAGCCAGCTTTGCCTTGCTGCAAAGAAAGGGAGTTTAAGGGAGCTACACCTGCAGGTGTTTTCTTTCTCTTTCTCCAATGATTGCAGAACTCAGCTTATAAAACTCCCACTTGTACATTTCCAGTTCTTCATCTTTTTCTGTGAATTCTTTTCTACCTATTTATATGTATATATACTCCTCCAAGTATTTATGTTTCTGATAAGGAATCCAAAGTTCAATCTTAAGTCTTCTTGGACTCCCAGCCTGTTCCTGCACCACATAAAATCCATTTGATTCTGTAATCAGTGGAACTTGATGATCTTAAGGTTCTTTCCAACCCCAACTACTCTATGATTCTAAATTCAGCTAGCCTCCCAATTTACACTAGTTTTTGTTCATATTCTATTCAATATTTGACAGACTCCATAAACCCACATTCAGGGCCATCCTATTCTTTATATACCTACAAATGAACATCTGTGCTGTCACCCCCAGCAAACATGTTCTTATAGCAGACTTTACTTTGAATTTTAGTTAACCCCCCCCTCCCAAAACCAAAGGATTATGCAGCTGACCTGTATCCCCACTCTTACCTCCTATCTTCTTTCTTGATAATGAAGTTCTGTAGAGAAGCCTCTGACCACCAAGTAAAAAGGAAGGCAGGAGGAAGAGATTTATACTCCTATGGTTCCAGTTATTAGTGCTAAAAGAGGTATCAGCTGTGAGATTATGGGAGGTGCAATTGCAGCTCTGAGCACCTGAGAAACCTATCAGCGAGGGTTAATTAACAGCAAAGTGAAGGTTTTTGGTTTCTTGCATTGTACTTTTCTGTTACCAAGTGAAGGACTTCTGTATAATGGAAAATCCATGCTTCCATCTGGCACATAAAGCATTTGCAATTCTAACCTGTTAGCTGGATTTGCTTCCATGCTGTTGGTGAGGTGTTATTCCTCTTCCATCTGCTTGTTGTCATAATCTAAATATGAACTGAATAAACTCCCCTCATTTACTGAAGTCTTATCTTTGATTACACAAAGACAACAGCAGGAAGAAGGTCAAGTACAGCAGATAAACATATGATTAACACTGAGCAGATAATGACTCACCTGTCTGCAGTGGGAACAGCCTTGTACTAATGCATTCAATTGACCCAGGGTTGGTGGAATAAACCAGATTAAAGGGAATGACAATGCAAAATCAAATAGTAATAAAAAGCTCAAAGATGAAAACAAAACAGTCCATGACCTCTCTTTGTTTCTGTCTGAAGGAACAACAGCCAGAAACTGAAAACCAGCTCCTGAAACCAGCACAGGTCAAGTCAGGGATTGGAAAGGAATTGAGAGGATTATTTCACAATTTTATTGCACAATTTAAAATTAAATTTTCTCCTCTTTCTTCTTCTTCTTTTTTTTTTTTTAATATTTACAAGCCATTGGTTTTGTGCACACAATCTAAACACCATTTTCCCTGATAAAACTGTCACCTAGAAAACTTACATATGGACTGAAGCATATGGGTAAACTAAGTGGTTTGTGCTAAATGCAAGTTGCCTCAGTCTCAGACAAGAGGGAGAGGTGCTTAGAAGATGGAGCAGCATAAGGAAAGACACATTTTCCTTTTTCCTTTCCTGAAAAGTTCCTTAAGGATCTTCCCTAAACCCAGGGAAAGAAGCAAAAGAGTTCAGTATTAGTTCAATTACAAGTCTAGCCAGTCAGATAATGTACTAGCAGGGAGGTAAGCTGAAGATTCAAAACCCTTCAGTGCCACAAACATTGCAAGAAAATTTCAAGCCTTGTTTCATGCATGGTTCACCCTAAAGGTGAACAGTCCCCATTGTCTCCTGGAGAATGTAGAATCTCCTTGGTCATGACAGAAAGGGAATGAAGTTTGAGTCTCAAGAAGAACACACATTAACACTGTTATTCTGGTTTGTTCTGATTTTTTCTTTTGCCCTTCTTTCTCATGGGTTTTTTGCCTGCACTTTTGGAAAAGTGCTGGCTGGCACATTGCAAATGCTGCCTCTGCTCTTGGCAGAGATGCACAGTGATAATGCAGTGCAACAAACACTGCACAACTTGACCTGCAATGACAAGGGTATTATTTTAATGACCATTGTGAAGCCCACAGCTTGGAGAATGAGTACTTTCCTGGCTTTCAACACAGGCTGTCTGCCACAATGTGTATCACAATATCCAGAAATCATTTCACTCCCATGGCTGATCCACCTATGTTTTCCATTATGTTGATGGTTGTTTTCAAGTTTGTCAGCTAATTTTGAGTATCGGCGTCATAGCACTTTCTGCTTAGCTTCCAGGGGATTTTGACACCTGCAATCTTAACTGAATAGGTGGTAGCTCTCAAACTGATGTTCACTGGCCCAGTTTGTCTCCCATGTTCCTTTGGGCAGGTGTACACCTGAAAGACTCATGTGAGGACCATCACAGCACTGTTACCTTTTCTGGTAGCCAGAGAGCAAAGGGTCATGCAGGGTTTAGGTGAACAGAAATATTCTTTGCAGAAGTCCTGCTCACGCCATCAAGTATGAAAGGAAATTAAATGGACCAAGTCCAGTGCTGTGGGTTTCAGAGAGCTGTCACATTGTAGGGGCTGAATCTGGGCCTGAATGCTTCCAGCTTGAGCACCAAAAACCCCAGCACTGCAAAGTATGGTGGATTCAAGCTCTGCAAAGTACACTTGGTATTTACATCACCTTGGTGCTAACCATCTTCAGGATTTGGACCCTCTGCTGTAGACTGGAGAAACAGAGTAATTGATGGAAACATGACCTATAGTGAGTTTAGAAGGAAAGGGAGTGTTTATCAACTTGTTATCCTAGTTAGTTCTTGCACATTGGGAATCGTGCTACTGAGAGATAGCTTTATGAAAGGCAATTCAAATGCATGGGGAAAGCAAAACCTATAGTCTCAAATGATCTACATCAAGTCTTCTAAAGTCATTGTTTCTTTCAGAGCCACACACCACACATAGTCACCACTGTCATCTTATGCATGGCTACCAACCTGTAATAATGTGTCAGGTCCTAAGCAGCCTGTTTGGTTGTTTTGGTAGTACCGGCATTAAAGACTCAAGTCTCTTTCTCTCTTCTCCCCCAGCAGCCCAAATATTTTCTTTCTCCTATTTTTTCTTGCCAGTTTAAGAGAACCAGCAATAGTGAGATATCTTCTTCTATGTAACAGCTGTAATCAGACCTCAGCACTGTGGAAACTGTCTGTACTGTCATTCAAATACCTGCCAACACCTGCCTAAGGCTGGTTTAAGCATGGATTGGAGGTGCTGCAGATTGGGAATGTGGAAAAAAAAAGTGTAAGAATGAGCTGGCTGAAGAAGGATCCTGAAATCAAGCCCTACAGAAATAGCAGCAAGTTTGTAAATTTCAGAAACTTGAGCTAAAACTTCTGGCTTAGGTAAGTTGCTTATCTTCATAAATGGTGATGATTTCAGCCCCACTGGGTTACTGGCAATGACTCTCTTCCTCTCAAATAAATATTCTTCTGGAAGATATATGGCTATAGTGGCCAGAAAAGTTTGAACAATATGAATATGCTAAAAATAAAGCATATTGATCCCTTCTTACAGCTTCAAATTGCTGAAATTTCTCTCAGGTGTAGGCTTGAAGACTAAAATTGGAAAAACCCCTGCAGAATAAATCTGTATGAAGGCCCGGGTGCCAAGCCAGAAACATTGCTTTACTAATGAGCTCACACAGTGGTCTAGCACAAACCAGTAGTCTTTCATACTTACTGGAAGAAACACTGCTAAGATAAAAATAAAGCCTGTGATAGCACAAAGGAAAGAAAAATCCACCAGGCTACAAGAGGAGCTCCCTCTCCACTGAAGTGATGCTGAGGACATCTCAATGACCCCACAGTTGTTTTCTTCACCCCAGACAATTCTATGATGTTTGCAAGTCTGACTGATGCAGAAGAAAGTTCTATCAGCTTAAGAAAATCAACAAATTTTGCAAACTGTAAATTCCACATACAGAAATGGAAATGAAAGCAACAAAACACATAAAATATTTGGGTCTTGAGTGTTCTGGTCACAGAATTGTTCTTATTACATGCACTTGTTTTGCTCTATGAAGGGTAATCAGAAAGAAGAAGATGGTACCTGCATGCTCCATGTCCATGAATAAAGCTGGCAGGTTAACTTGGTGGGTATTTTGCACTGGCAAATCTCCATGGATGTTAATCCTTGTGGGTCTTTGCAGGACTCAGCATTTTTTTTTATTTTTTAACTGCCTTTGCTGCTCTTTGAATAAACCCCAGCAGTGAAAAGTAAAAGACGTAAATTCTACATGAGCCATCTGAACCTTATAGCAACATTCACTGGTGTTATGGACAGAAAGCATCATTTTATCTGTCCTCTTATCAACACAGACAGCAGAAGCTTACTGCCTAGCCGGAACACTGAGTCTCAGGCCAGCTGGATTAATGCTGATATTATTAGCAAAAACTGTGCAAGGTGTTGAGGGAAAATACATACCTCTCTTGTTCTTATTCTGAACAAGCAAGCTGCTGAGTCCCATCTCTTCCTAGTTCCAAGGAGCTTCTGTCACTCAGATGTATACTCAAGCATACACCTAAAATGCAGAAAAGCTCAGCAAAGTCTGTTATCAGAACAACAGATTTCATGCTGAACTCACTATTGGCAGCTAGAAAACCTCAATGCAGACAGTCATGTAGCTTCCTTCCTGCTGCTGCTGGTTGGTATCAACCAGATGAAGAGTTCATGGATAGCTTTTCCTTCCCTTACAGGATTGCTGCAGGGCACTGCTGGAACAACAGATCCCTAGACAGATAAAACGAAGAAATTCTATGAGCTTTGCTAACTCCAGCCTTGCCCCAACCATTGACCACAGTGCTGATAATTTGAAAAAGCCTGTGTAGTCAGACTCCAACTGTTATCAAGTGGCTATTTTTTTCCTTTTCTCATGATCAGAAAAGGAGCAATGTGGGAATCCAAAGAACTGAAACAAATTAAACATCTTTGAGTTGAGACTGGTTTAATCTCAGTGTTCTCTTTCATGCATTTTACAACCTATAGGATTTACTACAGGTGGGCCACATTGGCCAGTGTTGGATAAGAAGTGCCACAGATGCAGAATGAGCTTAGTCCAACCCACAGATCATAGAATCATAGAACGGTTAGGGTTGGAAAGGACCTTAAGGTATCAAGTTCCTATCCACCTACCATGGGCAGGGACACCTCATACTAAACCATGTCACCCAAGACTCCATTCAACCTGGCCTTGAACACTGCCAGCGATGGAGCATTCACAACTTCCCTGGGCAACCCATTCCAGTGCCTCACCACCCTAACAGTAAAGAATTTCTTCCTTATATCCAATCTAAACCTCCCCTGTTTAAGTTTGAACCCGTAAGTCTGCTTTCTTGAAGTCCAGAGCAGTGAGCTTGCTGCATGCTCTTCTCACTGTTCTGAGGATCTTGGACTCGACCATCTCATGATAGCTACAGCCCAGGCTTCCCTGGAGCATCACATTTCATACGAACATACCTTCTGAGGAACCTCAGGATGCTTTTACCTCCCTCACTCCTGGAAATCTGGCTCCTTAAACCCCTCATGCCCCCCACCACAGTTATTTATTCTATCTTTTCATGGCTTACCTGACAGACTCCTGATAGTCTTTTGAATGCTCCCAGAGATGGAGCAGATGTGCTTGGTCAGAGCTGGGATTCACCACTCTTGCATGTTCAGCTGTTAGCATTCATGGGTTGGGGGTGAGTGCTACAAGGCCATTTCCATCAGCTGCATGGGATCCCTCCACACAGCAAAAGCCTGTAGAATAGAACTGCAGGCATTCTGCTCAGAAAGCCTGAGAATGGGGGATATTTGCCTTTCCTAAATCTCAGTTTATACCTATCCTTTAGGGGAAAAAAAAAAAAAAGAAAAAAGTCTGGCTTTGCTCAGAATCAAGGCAGCTACTGTATTTGGAAAAGATCAATGAGAGCAACAGTAAAAAGTATCACCAGCTGCTCTTTTCCCTAAGTATCATCCCATCCACTCTGCCTAGAATGACATGGGTCCTCTAAAAACCACCCAGCAAACTGTGTAGAGACATACTACATATGTGCCAGGGGGCAGAAAGAAGCTCTACGAGCAAATCACCAGCTCCACCTGCAACTTGGATTTCAGATCCTCTATCTTTCACATGACTGATTATGCATCCTTAGTGGAGTCTTGTGATACAATGGTTAATGTTGAAGAGTCACACATCTATTGCCTGAGAAGTATGCTGCCATAATACTGAGGAATAAGCTTAGCTTGCCTTGTATTACCTGCCCTTATGTGTTTGGGGACCTCTCTGCACACCTGATCGGAGAATTACCCCCAGGTCAGAACTATTTGTATAGGGCTGAAATCTTGTATGTCATGGCAATGGACCATGGAACTCAAATGCAGCCTCTGTCACCTGCACAGTGACTTCCCATGAATCCATGTTGCAGAGATTTAGGACATTTTAACCCTACAGAAACAGCAATTAGCTGGGAGACAGGAAGGTGTTCTCATGCTATAAGGGGAAACTCTAGCACAGAATGACTGAAAAGATACTAAGCTCTTAGCCTGGGTTTCAGATCTTTTGCATTCTGACACCTTAAATGAGCTAACTCCACTGCTGTACCCATTAACATGCCTGGACAAATACATTCATATGATCCACCACACAAATAAATGCTTTCTAATTCCCAGCTTATTCTTTCAACCAATCATAAAAATTCATCTCTGAAAAGCAAATGACTCCCAAATCCCAAGTAGTTGTACAAGGAAAATGTTCCAGACAACTGACACGTACATAGCACCTTTTGAAATCCCCACAGCCTTTGTTTCGGGTATGTTTAACTTCTCATGAAAACAAATTCCTATAAAAACAAGGTATTTCTAAATTCCAGTTTGTAAGCATTTCCCAAGCTGTAATTTGCTGTGCACAGCCAGAAGCTTTTCCAAACAATTTTACATTGTGAACCAAAGTAACAACCTTCAAACAATCCCCAGTTCACCTATGTGTTTGGACGTAAACACACCATATAAATATACATTATGAATTCCTGCTGTAAAAGTGACTTCATTTAGCTTCTGCATTTTGAATACTGCAGTGGAAATACTAGGCTGTCACCATCTACTAGTGACTTATTTGTTCCAGTCTCACTTGCTGAGTTGCAGAAACTTTGCTGCTTTCTTTTCCTAAAGTTGAAATACTTTTTGAGCTCACAATGATACATTCTTTTTTTAGCACTCCCACCATCTAATGTATTAGGCCCCGCTGAAGTTCATAAATAATGATGCTCTCACCCCACTTGCTGAGCTTGCTGTGTTCTGCTGTTGCTGTGTTGAAACCTGAGGAACACCCATACAGTATCTGGCAGAATAGCAAAGAATGTCCTGTGCAATGCCTAAGAGTAATATCTCTCCTGATTTGCCAGGACTCCCAGTGCTGCTGGCCATTAATCTTTCTCAGCTGAAAACAGATGGGGCTATTAGGCAGGCTGGAGTAATGGGAGAAACTGGCAAGACAGAGACAGAAACGCATTATCTTCTGGATAGAATTGCATGTAAAAATGAGAACATTAAAAATGTATTTTTCATATTTAATTGGACAATATATGATTGTACCTACCAGAAAACAATGTGCAATGTGTTTTGTGCAGGGCATTTCTAAAACTGTTCAGCTGTGCTAGGGCCTTATTTCCCCTGTGGAGAGGAACAGTAGCTACAGTTCTGACAAGGTTTTTGTGCTTTTCGCTCTAACACAGGGCTTACTCTGTTGCAACAGCTACTGTGAGTAACACTACAAAACAGCTCTGTTTGTTGCAGTAAAAGGAAAATGCAGTTTATGCTTTACATACAAACCACATGAAGTCTACTAGGTAAAAAATGAGCGCTTTAGGAATCATGTCTGCATATGTGATATGAAGTCTAACAAAAGCGATGGAACTGCAAGTACAGCTGCTAATTCCTTTATAACACAGAGACCAAGATGATGATTAAAAATAGAAAAAAGAAACAACCCAAAACAAATTATGAAGTGGAACCAGATTGCTGACAAAGGAAACAAGAAAGGCTGTAAGGAATTACTAAAAGTAGGACTTGACTTGGAAAAAACCTGTTATGGATACTAAGGGCTAGTCAGAATAAAGACAGACATTTTCTAGGTCTGCCAGGTAGGCAAATGGTAGATGACTCTTAGCCAGAAAATGACAGCATGGAAGCTACAGCCAAACATTCGAAGGTATAATAACAATTATGTCTGAAATGTGGTGGGATGTTAGAAGGTGCTGGGAAATAAATACACATTTCAGGCTCTGGAACTGAAAAGTTTGCAGTGACTCATATGTGTCAATGTTTTTGAGTGAAGGGGAAAAGGGAGCCACAGAACAAACCATGTCAAGGTAAGAGCTCAAATTAGAAGAACAAAAGAATTTTGTAAGAATTTATTTCTGATCCCTTGACCAGGAAAAGGGCAGCAGCATTTAGGAAAGGTAAAGAGGAAAATACAAACCTACAATAATAGGCTGATGTTTGATATAAAAAATCAAAACCAACCCCCCTTTTTCCTTTTAAAGAATAAAAAGAAAGCTGAAATCCTCAGACTAAAAATGGATAAGGCTTATCAACAGCCATGGTGTATGGTATCCCCTCAGATAAATGGAAGATGAAGACAAGGAAATGCTGGTATGACTAAACTGGAAATTTTACAAGTTATTCAGGCCAAATAAGAAACCTTTAGAGAATGGAAATCAGACTTTTGTAAGCCTGAAAAGAAAGTATGTAATAGTCAGGATGGAGTTTGAGCAAGCTAAGAGGGAATCTGAAGAGCAAATAGTAGGAAGTTAAAACTGAAAATACACATTTGCTCAGTACACCAAAAGCAGAAGACCGGACATAAGCGGAAGGCCACCCCAAACAGTAAGTAGAAGAAACAATTAAAGACAATAAGGACATTGCCAAGAATCTAAATGATTTATTTGCATCAGTCTTCACCAGAGAGGGTGCTGGAGTGAAAACTAAATGAAAGACTCACACTTTCCAAATATCAAAGATACGGAGATAGAAGACTCAAGAGAGAAGTTGGTGGAACAAATCAATAAATCAAAGGCATTAAGTTACCAGGTTTATCCGGTATTTCTTGAAGATTTCAGGAGAAAACTGAGAATTAAGTAACCAAGTTGCTATCAACAGCAGAGGGCTGGAAGACAGTCAGTGTTATAACTGAGCTGGGGACTTCTGTTGTTGTCAGTGGTGATTTTTTCATGGTATTGGAGGAGCCCTGGCAGTTTCAGACAGATATGTAATTCTAATTTGCTATCATGTAAAATGGCTGAAATGTGTTAAAAAACCCAAGCCTCACACTTTCCTAATTATGAAGCACATAGACAAACGTGACGTGACAGATATAAGTCAGTACAGTGTCTATAAAGGTAAAAAAAGGGGGCTCTTTGAACCTACTACCAATCTTTGAGCTGGTTACACCAGCCAGCACACCTAAGCCTACCCAGAACATTCCACGACTTGCTATGCAGACAGGCAAATAGCAAATGATTACCTCCCTGCTCCCCCAGTCTGCATCATCTGATGACCACTGAGGAGAAAATAATGTTCATATTGATAATGCAGATCAAAACAACATACAGGCCCATGCTACAGGTTTTGCTGCTGCCGGGCAATCCAGTTGACCTTTGGGCAACATTGTTAAGCCAAGGAGAAACATACATCTGGAAATGAAAGTTTTTAATATATATGAAGCATAATGATTGTCACTCTGAAGCTCTGATTGGAGCTTTTATATAGGGACAACTGGTATTAGGCTCTCTTAGGATCAGCTTTTGACATTCTTCTGCATATTAGCTAATGAACAGGCCCCGTGCTACAGGGTTCTCATTCTCAATATGCACAGTAACCTTGGCCCTTAACGGTGAGTAATACAGGGCTTGGGTCGTTAAGATTTTGGGGTTTTTAGAAGAACATATTTTAGCCAGGACTGAGCACTCATTTCACTTCTTCACAGCTCTTCTCAGTTTTTTATGTAAATCTTTCAACAAAGCCATTAAGAACAGAAGAAAAGCACTTTGGAAAATTATGCAGTGATGTATTCTTATGAAGCCAACACTCCCAGGGGAAAAAGTGAAAATTACACACAGCCTCCCGCCCCTTTTTATTTCTTGTCAAAAAAAGTTGCCTTTTTTGGCTTTTCTTACATATACACAGCATGATGAACTGATATTTGTAGTTTAAATGTCTGGTTTAACCACGTGGTTTCCACCGTAACAGAAAGCTCTCACAAAATGTCAGGTTAGAAATAAAACCAAGCTCTAGAGAGATGAGGTGGGGAGGAGTAGAAGGTCCAGTGGGTGAAAAACAAAAGGGGAAAAAACTGAGCAGAACACAATGTGGATCCATTTCCCAACTCAGGCAGTGGTATTGGTACTGTGGTTGTATGGGGTTCTGGGGTAAGAAGACAGATGCATTTCTCACTGAGTTGTTTCTGCTTTCTCTATTAACATTGCAACAGAAATTACAAATAGCCCTGCAAAGGATAGTGCATTAAACCTCATCTCTGCATCCCATGTAAACACAACATTAACACTGAAGAATAAAGAAAATGGTAAAAAGTCCAGTGTCTTGTTTCCTGCATTTTGCTTGTTAGGTTTCCTGTCCGCCCACCAGCATATTCCTGTGTGTACCAAAGTTGTGAACTTGACCAGCCCACGTTCAAGCAAACACTCACACTCAGATTCCCAACACATTCTTTTCTCCCCCTCAAATGGGGAGTTTATTCCTAACAGTTCTGCTCCTTTTAATTATAAACTCCTTTAACGAAGTAGTTCTGAGACCTTGCAGCAGGCAGCAGGAGAGCACCAAGGCTACTAGTTGCTGTGTTTATATTCCCTGTTCATCAGAGAAGTCCACTTTAAGCCCAAGGCCCAGTGCCTTCACAGATGGGCATGCACTGAAATAAGCCTACAAATCAATATCCCCCCGGCACAATGTGCGTCATAGGCAAAATCCAGTTCTTGCCTAAAAAAGGATAAAGAGTTTCAGCCAGGCCCTTTATTTTACGAGACACACACGAACAAGTTGCTCTGGTGAAAACAAACCTTACACTGACAAGTTTTGTTCATGTTCTGGCAAAACCTACTCATCTTCTTTACTGGACCACCAGAACTGAAGATGGGAAAGAAACACAACGGAGATATTTCCTTGGCAAGGAAAGGAGCAGCATTTAGGACTGGGAACAGGAAGGGTGGGGTATAGGGAATTTTCCTGATAAAACAACTAATTTGAGAGTAAAAGACCAACTGGTATCATGTATACACCTAAGCCAGTTAACACACCTCTGGAGTGCAGTACTGTATAAGCGTCCCCTTTGTTTTCAAGGCTAATTCAGACCTTTGGCTCATCCTGCATTGACAAGGTCATCCATGGTAACAGGGCCCCTGTGAAGGTTCACAGGTGAGAGTTCCCTTTTAGAGTAGTGCAGATTTGAAATTCACAGGACAGCGACCCGAAGATCTTCCTTTACAGATAAAAAGCATGTCGAATTATTAAATAGCAACGTGAAATCCTATATTCTGAAGGTCTGTCTTTGCTCTGCATTTAACAGAGCAGAGTGTTTTCCCAGCCCCAGCCCAGTCCCCAGCTCCGTTGGCATGGCGAGCGCATGGCCGCCTCCTCTTGCTGACATCTCATGAATGCTAAAGCTGAAAGGCCTGGAGTAGTTGGGGAAGGGATGAATGAGCATAGTTCGAAGACGTCTCACTTCAAATTTCTACTGTTAGAACTGCTGAGTATGATATAAAACCAGAAAGTGTTTCTCAGTTCGAAGACCCCAAACGTTGAGCGGCTCCTCCCTCCGGTGTCCCTATTTCCCTCACATGGGCTCTGCTGTGCTAGCTGTTGCTCTCTGCCGTGAGATATTTGAGGGCTGCAAAGCCGTAGTGGCGTGACATATCCTGCTGGAACTCCTCCTTCAGGGTCTTGAGACAGATGCGGTATTGCTTGTTGGAGCGAAACTTGGTGATGTCGAAGCTGGGGGCGTGCGGCATATGGATCATGTAGGCATTGGGCAGCACCGTGAACTCGTACTCCTGGGGGAGAAAGACACTGGCTGTGAGGATGTCCCCGAGCCCCCTTGTGACACATCTCTGACATATCTCCACAGTCATGCTCCAGTACACAACAGTGCAGTGTGAGTCTCAGAAATAACAAACTCATATGGATAAGACAAATAAGCCTTCTTTTTAAAGTTGATTTTGCTTGGTTTTGTGAAAGATCTACTTCATATTTTACAATATTTTACTCTGTTTAAGCCAAATAATGGGGAAATGGTACAAAAGGCAGGCCTGAAGGCCCTCTACTCTGCTCTTGTGAGATCCCACTTGGAGCACTGTGTGCAGTTCTGGTGGCCCCAACGTAAGAAGAACATGGAGCTGTTAGAACAAATCCAGAGGAGGAACACAAGGATGATCAGGGGGCTGGAGCACCTCCCATATGAAGATAGGCTGAGAAAGTTGTGGCTGTTCAGTCTGGAGAAGAGAAGGCTGCATGGAGACCTCATAGCAGCCTTCCAGTATCTGAAGGGGGCTACAAGGATGCTGGGGAAGGTCTTGTCAGCAGGGACTATAGTGACACGACAAGGCGTAATAGGTTCAAACTTCAACAGGGGAGATTTAGGTTAGATATTAGGAAGAAATCCTTTACTGTGAGAGTGGTGAGGCACTGGAACAGGCTGCCCAGGGAAGTTGTTAATGGAACAAAAATGATCAACCCAGAAAAGACTGAAAGCTGCTTGGCTACAATGCTACCAGAAACCAAGTGTTTGAGCAACACAGCTCAAAATAAAGCCCAAATAAAATGGAAAAAAGTGAGCAGAATGCAATGTGGAGCTATATCCCAACTCAGGCAGTGGTACTGGTGACCCCAAAGTGTAGCTAAGGCTGCAGTACCTTTCCAGGCACACCTATGAAACAGCAGCATGTACTGGACAGCTAGGTGCAGATGCAGCTCTATGGCTGCTCCTTTCTTATTATGGGAATGCCTCTTCCCTGCCAGACAGTGCTGAAGTGGCAAATCTTTGTGCCAAACTACATATATGGGAATAGGCCCCTCTGAACTTCTGTTTGTGGTGATGAATGTACAGCAAGAGCAAAATAATCTTGATGCTCACAGGCAGAACTTATTTAGCTGGAAAACACTTGGAATTAATGGGGAACCAAATGCAAAAAAAAAAAAAAAAAAAAAAAAAAGGCCACCCACACG